>JAPZDX010000010.1:11885122-11895888 GCA_029783625.1 Naso annulatus | reverse complement strand
AGAAAAGGCAAATTATTTCCAGTGAGTGCAACATGTTCCCAGCTCATTTTCATTTCATCCAGTATTATTGTTTTTTAATCTCCCTGCCTCTTTGTCTTTCCAGTCTTCTTTTTTCAATATTTTTTTAAATTTAGTTTAAATCCCAGCACAAACAGTAATATCTTTCATTTTGAGTCAGTAACAGGATGACATGAATAATCTTCTTTGTCCATGATGACAGTCAGGGGTGGTTTTCCAGGAATGGAAAGTTGAACTTCCAGTGTCCGTCTTTCAAAAAAAAAAAAAAAAGAAAGAAAGAAAGAAAGAAAAAAGGCTCTTATTTTGATTGTTCCTCTTAAAGAATGTTTCTCATTTTGATGAATCTCTACTTGAGTTTTAATTTTTTTTAATCCTTATTGCATTTTTCAGTGTGGATGCAGATTTTCCTGCATTTTGGAGCTGCAGCTGCTGACTGAATCCAGAGGAAACACTGAACGCTGTTCTCCGGGCCTCCCTGCAGCTTCAGGGGAGATTGTCAGATGTGTACCCAGCACTCAAAGCCCCTGGCCCGGCCGCGGGGATGGCAGCCTCTGCCCTGAACCTGAACGGCCTCGGAGTCATGAACAGGTCAGCTCTGTTTCTGTTTGCCTTTTATTTGTTTGAGATTGTATCATTTGTCTGGATAGTTTTTGTGGTGGAAAATTGTGCTTTCAGACTCAACTCAACTTCATCTATACAGCAGCTTTCATACAAACATACAAAGTGTTGCACATTGCAAAATTAAACCAACACAGACAGAAACTTAACTTAAACTTAAAACGTAATGACTGATTACCTCATTATAACCACCATGTTCTAACTTTTCAGGCCAGCTGCTCAAACATTTTGTTTTTTGGTGTGTGACATTGTTTAAGTCTCCAACACATAACCTGCTGTAGAGTGTAAGAAGGCAAAAAATTGTAGCACATTACCATGCTGGCTGTAAACTTTGTTTTTCTTAAATGCGTACAAACCAGCCACCCACATTTCTCTCCTCCCTGCAGCAGTAATCAGTTTCACACCCAGCCAGGCTCCTCTAGTACCACCTCTGCTGCTAGAACCAGTCCAGTCGGTCGACCTGTGCTGCCGGTTCCAGATCGGAGCACCTACTGTCAGTTACTGGGTGGGGGAGCGCTTGGTGGAGGTCTCTACAGCCCAACCAGCCCTCAGGTAACTCATCCAACCTGTGTGAGCTAAATCCAAAAACACAATCTGTGTGTTCTCCCACTTAATATACATTAAAAAATCAAAGCAATAGAAATACAGCATTCTGTGTCAGCACTGGGTTTTCAGTTTTTTCATCTTATTTGTCTTAACTTAGCTTGGCTTAGTTTAACTGAGCTTAGCCTCTGAAGATCGAGCTTTGTTCAAATTAAAAGGCCAACTCTTTAATCAGTGTGATTTATTTATTTAGTACACAACAAACCATATTAAAATAATGTTTTTTCACAGTGGAAGTGCTCTTTAAATGAGGAAAAAGCACATTTGTTCTTGTACAAATAAAAAGGTGAACACATGAGAAATAAATTTCAACCACGCTCTAATCAGTACAGTGGGGAGTTTTGCTGTTAAAGCTTTTCCTAGCTTTCAGTGGCTATCATTAGCAAACTTTACATATTACATTTTATTACAGAGTAAGTGACATTACTGAGTCAGTTCACTGATAACACAACTCTCTGTCATTCTGTTATTTCCTCTTGTGGCTACAGTGGCCACTGTTTAGTAAAAGTTATGTAATCACGCTTTAAAACTGAAAGAACAAGAAAACATAAAAACAGGTTTTTGTTTGTGCGGGTAGTTTTTGCAATATGTTACAAAATGAGGATCATGCCTCTTAGTTTATTACTATCAGCTGGTGTGAGTGACTCATTTTTAGATCCCGTCTTGTGTGTCTGCTCCCAGACGAGCCCTCGAACCCTGGGTCGAACCTTCGTCTTCCCCTCTCCGTCCTCGCTCTCCCCTAGCCCCACCCCTCGTGCTCGCTCCCCCTCCCCGCGAAGCCCAGAGCTCCTTGGAGTCAATGTGGGCCAGCGGGTCCGACGATTGAGCTCACCTGGCGGTGAGGAAAAAGGGGAAGGAGAGAGACAGGAGGAGAGTGGAGGAGACACGGCGGGAGGAGAGAAGCGGGGGGAGAGAAGACGCCAGGCACAGCTGCTGCAGATTCACAGAGAGCTGCAGAACGTTGAGGTGATTTTATAATGAACTGCGTCTCTGTCTTCCTCTGTGACTTTTTTGTCTCTATCTTTCTCGCTACATCTGTCTGTCTTTATCTCGGAATGCAATCATTAAGAAATAGGGTGCAAAATATTGAAACTATTAAGGATGTACGACAGAACAATGCCTGTAAAAACTGCTGTCAACCAGCTGTGATGATCCCAAGATGCAACAGTTACTCCAGAGTTTTTTGACTGAAGTTAGGACTATTGAGCAATTAATTTTATATTTTTAAAACAGAAAAGCTTTTACATCAGACTTTTTCATTCTGAGAAAAGAGTTTTATTTTGATCATTTTATCTGAAAGAACATTTAACAGTTTAATACTTTACTTTGCGCACCTTCCTATCCTGACTGTTGTTTTTTACTTTGGACTGTTTTTACACTTATAAAATATAAATACACATGCATTAATTAAACTAGAGGTAGAGTTACATGTTATTGTAAGATTTAGTATCAACTCAGATTATTTGAAAGTAAAATTTGATGGTAAAGTGCATTGCAAGATTTCGTTAGTGCCTTAAATTGTAGCAGCATTTTACATAACCACTGTTGATTGGTGTAATTTTGGCTTCATTGTACTCCAGCCTACATTTGTACTCAGTTTGAAGCTGCAGACAGTCACACATTGAATTTGCAGCTTGCCAACAGTTCATTTTTCAAGACAGTCTGTTCAGTGCCAAAATGGGAAAACACCACAGTCTTCTTTATTTTTAATTTTCCTAGTACTGTCAGTTAATATTGTCATGTGTGTTTATCTGTGAGCTTTGCTGATAGCAGTGCACCTGTGAAATGATAAGCTCTGCAGTTAGACCAGGGAAACCAAACTGTAGCTGCATGTAGACGCGTTTTTCTCTTTGTCTTTCAGGTCAGGGGAAAAGTTGGCATCTTTGAGGCCCACATCTCTGGAATTCGTGCCCAGGTGCTGAACAGTGAGCTCCAGCGCAGCCCGCGGTCTCCAAGACGCTCGACTAGCCAAACTCCTTCGCATCCAAGCCAGCAAAACACAGACTCTGAATGCCCAATGACTCACCCAAGAGAGAGTAAAGTTCCCCCTGTTGTCCAGAATGGAAGAGTAAGAGAGGAAGAAACGATGGAAGGAGAAAGGAGAAATGGAGGAAGGGATGAAACCGAGAAGAACAGCAGTGCCACTAAAAGAAACACTGAGAACAAGACACTGATTGGTCAAAATGGCCGCCATTCAGAAACAAAGATGCAAACTCCCTCTTTAGATGGACAAAATGTTGTCCAGGGTTCCCTTGAGACATTAAACCCAGATGCAAGAACAGACGGAGGGAAAAAAGAGGGAGAAAAAGACAAAAGAGAGGGAGAATGCAAACAAATGCTGGGAAATGAAAAAGAACGGACTGAGGGAGAAGTGAGGGATGCGAAAGACGGCCGGTTGTGTCTTGAGGTGCCACTCCAGAAAGAGGCAAACAGTTTGGAGGTTAACCCGAAAGTCTCTGCTTTTTCTCAGCCACAAAGCAGTGGGAGCTCCCCTTCCATGCTGGACATTATTGACAACACCTCCAACCACTCTCCCTCCATCCCTCCCTCCATCCCTGCAGTCATAATAACTGACCACGGTTTGGAAGGTCAGCCTCAAACTTCCGAAGGTCTCACCTCAGACCAGGGACAGTGCTGCACCCCAAGCCCCAGCTCGAGCCCTGTTCCTTGGCCGAACTCCTCTCGCTCCCTCAGGAAGCTTTCGTCATCGTCGGCCTCCTCAGCCGGTTTCTCCTCGTCGTGGGAAGAGTCGGAGGAGGATGTTTCCAGCGATACGGAGAAAGGAGAGCATCTTCTCAACCCTGCACTCCTCAGTTCCAAACAGAAAGCAGTAAGTAGAACCAAGTTAGAGAGCGAATGTGTGTGTGCTTACCTGTATTCACAACCTGCTTGAGTTAATTAGACCTTTTAATAGCTTCAGGTGGCAATGATGCAGTTGTCATATATCATCCACATGGAAAAAGTCATAGAAATAGGTGGATTATTTTTGGATAGCCAAGGGATATCTGAGAGTTTTACGTGTCAGTCTACAGGAGTGAAGAAAAATGTCCCAATTATCAGATGAACTGCCATGAAATTGTAGCTCAGATATTTTTGGTCCCCAGAAGATGAAGCTTCCTGACTTTGGTTGTGGCCACACTTTTCTTCTAGTGCCACCAACAGGTCAACCTTTTTACATATATTGTTAAATATCTCAACATAATGGATTGACACAAACCGTGAAGTACTTACTATCAAATGTTTGCATGCTAAAATGTGAAACTAGGAGAATTAGCATGGTAAACATACCTGGAAACATTTGCATGCTAACAAACAAGCATGCATATGTTAGCATTTTTATACAAAGCAGGGCTAAGCTGAAGTACAGACTCTCTAGCATGGTCTCGTTTCCTATTCATTGCATCCATGTCTTTTTATTAGATCATAGTTTACTGCTTTTATAGTTTAAAGCAGGGGTTCCCAAACTTCCCCAAATCAATGGTGTCAGAGATCAGAGAACCCCATCGAGCACAGGAGCACTTGCTGATACTGATACCAGCGTTTTTGGCGATATCAGAGGCATTGTCCATACTGGTATCGATATTGGAACAACTGTAGGTCAGATATCTTATGTCAGTGGCGTGTACATGCATGTACCAATATAAATATTTTTCTTTCTTTTCTGTTTTTTTAAATTTGAACAGTTATTAATAATGAAGTTTTAATAAGCTGCTGATAGAGCTGTTATGCCTGTCTTTAAATCAGCAGCCTAAAAAACGAGGTTGTTGTTCCAATAAAGTGGATGAAGTTTTAGGAGTTAAAGTGCGTCATTTTTCATGAGGTTGGTTAAGTTGCAAAATTAATACTGTAAAGTAACGAGTAACATAACTTAATACTTTCGATACAAAGTAACAAGTAAAGTAAATGTATTTCTTTTATAGTAAGAGTAATCAGTAATAACTTATTATTGTTTCTGAGTGACTTGCCCAGCACTGCTCAGGGGTCCTGACCGCCACTTTGGGAACCGCTGGTTAAAAGCCGAACTTCTACAGAAAGTTCAGCTGTGTTATAATATACAGATGGAAACACACTTTACCTTACAGAAGTATTCAAGTTTGTACAAAGTTGAAAGTCCTGTAACTTTCCTGCAGGGAACTTTGATATTTTTTGATCACTTTCAATAATCTGAGCTGCCTGTCAAAGGTCATGCATCCAAACTCAAAGCCGAGCTTGTGCAGAACTGATACTTCTATTCTTGGCAGATCTGGGAAAGACTCTGTGTTGACGTGGGCCTCTGTTGCGGTTGTGCATCATAATGTGTGCATCTCAGTGTACTTGTTTGCAGCGTGTGTGTGTGTGTTTCAGTGTCTGTGCATGTTGCTGGGTGCTCCCGTGTCAAATTGGCCAGAGCTCTCTGCCTGAGTAATGGTTGACATTCACAGTATAACAAAGCTTGCTCTGTGCCCCGACCTGTGTGTGTTTATGTAGGTGTGTTGTCAGTGTGTGGGTATTGTGAGGGTGTGTGTGAGAGTGAGCACGGGTGATAGAAAAAGGAAAAGCAAGAGAATTTGCCAGTCACACACACTTAGTCTTTGGCTGCGTTTGGATGCTGCTCAAAGAGGAGGCTGAGGCCTGTTTGGGTATGTGTGTGTGTGTGTGTGTGTGTGTGTGTGTTGGTGGGTGGTTGGATGTCTTTTTATTTGTAGCCAAGATAAGTTCAGGAGGTCAACTCACTTCTGTTTTGAAACACGATTTAACAAAGGATTGTGTAACTGATTTTTACCAGTGTTTCTTACAAACAGTGCGCCTTTCCCAGATGGTCCCTGCAAAAATCTTCGTAAAGAGAGAAGAGCTCATACTGACTTTTTATCAATCAGCTGTCACAAATCATTTGTTAGTTGTAAAATCAAATGCATCCCATTTCAATACTTATCATCCTGCAATAAATATACAGCTTTGTTTTTTGTGCAAATATTAAGATGCAATTTCCCATGTTTGTCTTTATCATACCAGGCCGCAGCAACAACAACAACAACAAAAAAAGATATTTTTGCTGCTGTTTGATCATATTGCAGTATGATGAATGGATGAATTTTTTGCCTGCATGTGCCTGCTCGCCCAGTCGACATGGAAGACAAACAATTTGTTTAAATGAATTTGGCTGACAGATTTGAATAATGTTTGTATTGCTCTTTGCATATTTCCGGTCAGTGTTTTTTTTTTTTTTTTTCCTGTGTCCTGGCAAAGAAAGAAAGAAGCTGCTGCTGGTGTTTGCAGCTGACTGGAGGACACTTTCATGGTTACTCGTAAAAGTCTGGATTTCCCCCCAACATAGCACAAAGATGTCAAACATGCGGGTTGGCCATGTTCTCATCTGTAGCCTGTCACAGTTCCTGATCCGCAGTTTGAGGAAACTTGCCAATTGTGTGTGTGATTGTGTTTGTTTGTGTGTGTGTGTGTGTGTGTGTGTGTTTGCAAGATGCAAACGTGCAGATACGCATAAATCATTCTTGCTTGTGTGGGAGGTACGTAGGAAAGAAGAGAGGAAGAGAAGAGGAGTGATACTGAACTGAGAGACAGACACAGAGAGCTTGAGGAAACATTGGTCAGTGTTAATTAAGGCTAAACTGAATGTCGAAAGTTTTTAAATTTCTCTTTGAATATCTGTCATATGTTATGACCTAATTGTCTTTTCAACAAAGGCTTTTTTTTTGCCTTGGTTTTCCCCTGACTTTCTTAATTTAACAATGAACATCACATCCCTACACTTACAAGACATTTTTCAAATTATATTTGAAGATTTACTGGATGAAAATGTGACTGTGGTACTGCAATATACACACAGAGGTAGAGCTGTCCCAAAAAACATATTTTGGCCTTTGAAGCTTCGCCAGTTAACAGGATATACAGTGTAAAGTAATGTACCCTCTTCTTGTGCATTTTTTTGTGACATAATACAGCGTTTTGCAGTTTGCCTTAGCACAAGTTTAAGGAAAAAGTCATAAAAGAATGACCCCCAAATTAAAATGTAATACTTACACAATGAACAAATATTTGAAAAGTCGAATATTTAGGTCCAAAACATACACAGATGTTACAGAGAAAAATATAAATGTGCAGTGAAAGACAAATTTTCTCTTGCTTAATGAAAGAAAAGACCAGTGATTTCAGCAGAATATATTAATAACTTCAGAATTTGTGCATTATTGAGAATTCTCCCCTCTTAGTAATTTAATTTAATGCTCCTTTTGCATGAATCACCCAAGTAAGCAAACCTTTTTTGTATAAACACATTCAAACACATCTTTTTTGTTATGGTCATTAACTTTAAGGATGCATTAACTCATTTTTAAGACTGTAAGCTTAACTGGTAGAGGCTGCATTTAGAACAAAGCCATATATAGACACTATTTGGCTGATCTTTTGACTGTTGGGCATCTTTCCAAGGTTAGAAGCCACACATACGCAGCCAGTGTTTTCCTTGTTCTAGCAAATTGGCAGCAAAAGGGCACCTGCAGTAGATTGGCATCTGTGTTTTTCCTTCTACAAAATTTCTGTTGAGTTCTGGTGAAGGAAGAGAGAAGAATTTTCCAGCATACTGCAATGAAGTGGCAGCCATTTATTGGCTTTTCTGTTGAATTTACCTTTAAGCATCAGCTTCACACCCATCAGAGTAGTTTCCAACTTGACGCCGTCAGGTGAAACCTCAAGTAGATAAATGACAGTGCAAAGGATTTAATACAACAAGAAAAACAGCATAAAAAGCATTTAAATTGAAGAATGTGTGCAAATATGAGTGAAAAAAAGTCATGGCATGTATTAGTTGCTGGACAAATCCCCAGTCACAAAGCTTGACTTTATGCACAAGCACCCTCTTTAATACAAATAACTCTCCTAATTTCAGTAGTTTATTAATGAGTCAATTACTAAGCAGTCATCCACAGAAAGTGAACGATTCTTTGTTAAAAGTATTTATCAAACACAAATGCAGGCTCCTGCTAAGGGCTGGGCAATTATTCGAAAATAACGAAAAACCAACATTAAGAACCTGTCACTGACTTGCTTGTGCTCATGTCGATTACTCGGTTGTTTCCCCAAGCTCTGCCCTGAAACATGCAAGAGACACTGTAGAAGAGCACAACCAAAGGTACTAACGCAACCACAACCCGTTGACCCATTTAAAGAATTTCACAAGGTTCTGGTCAGCTCCCCTTTCTTCGTAACTCAAGCGTTTAACTAAATGACCAAATAAACTGCATTTGATGAGTGATTTTGCTCCTCCGTTTGGGACGGAGGTTGTATTGCGTTACATTGTGATAAGTGCTGTTGAGTAAAAAAGGGGGATCAGGTGAAGGTACCGTCATCATGATGTGTTCAATGTAATTTTGTGAAATCTGTTTTTTTATGCTTCACTAGAAAAAAAATTCTAAGCAGTTCAGCAATGTAGAAAAAGTGTATACAATAAAAAATCGTCCATTAATAGCAATCGAGGTTAAAGTTTGAAATAATCGTATTACTTGAATTGATTTGCAGCATTATTGCCCAGCCCTATTCCTGCCTTTTAAATGTTAAAATTTACTGCAATGCTCTGTTAAATATCACTGTAAATCATGAACAGAAGGGTGCTGAGCACATAACCCTGTGGTACTGTGGTGTCGGGCATTAGACAGAAAGAGGTGCGACTGCCAGTTTGAGCTGTTTGAGGTGTGTTCGTGATGAATTTGGGGTAATTGTGTCAGAAACTAAGCTGAAATCAGCAAACTGATGTAGGTGTTGTTCTGTTCTCACACTCTGGTGTGTAAAGACAGAGTGAAATTCTTCAACACACAAGTGCTGTGTTTAAACTTGTACAATGCACAGAAAACCACAGCATCATGATGAAAGACGCTAAAGCTAGTAAAGCAGAAGCTACAGTAGCATCGAGGTGGGGCGGGGCTTAAAACATTTTAAATAATGCACAAGGTTTGTTGTTACTGATGCTGTGTGAAATGCAAGCAAACAATTTTGGACACATGAAAAGTTGCTTCCGTTATGTACAGTGGGTTATAGTGTCTTTTGCATTGAAGACTGAACACATACTGCTCAACTATTAAACACACACTCACATATGCTTACACTGGCACACCCACTGTACACACAACACTGCAACATTTGTCGCTGCACTTTGCAGAACATGATAATGTTCATGCATGGAAACAGTTTTTCTCTCACAAACACAATGTGAGAAAATCTTACATCAACTCACATCCCTTTTTTTACGTCTCTTTGAAGAGTCAAAAACTGACCCAAACATTCATCTGCACCACTGCTTGTGAATTAAACTTCTTTTCCAGCACCAATAAAAGTTTATTTTCTGTGGTGGACTGCTTAAGATTAAAAAAAAAAAAAAAAACCCCTCATTTTTATGTCCTGAACTGTAACTAAAGTGGGTCGGCACAAAATATCAGCAAACACACTCTGAGACACACAGTGTGTTTGAACTGCAGTGGAAAATCTTCGCTACCACGGCGGCTGGTTGCCTAGCAGCCCTGTGACGTCAAACCGAGTTTCCCTCTCACAGCTGTATGTGAGTGAGTGTGTGTGTGTGTGTTAAAGACACAAAGTCTAAGTTTATGGGTGTGTGTCCAACTCTTACTTGAGCGTGTGTTGAAGACTTAATTTACTGAGAGAGGGGAAACACTGGTCAATTCTTTATTTGGTGTTTCTGTGTGAGGCTGCTGCTGGTGTGAGTGCATGCATGTGTGTGTGGGTGTGTGTGGGTGTGTGTTTGTGGTCCAGTTGCCACGGCCATAGAGGAGTCAAGTCAGCCAGCACATACAGAAGCTGACAGTTTGGTTTCAAAGAGAATCTAGTTTTGGATCCAGTGCACAAGTGAAGTGTGGTTTCACATAGTTTCAGAGCTGTCAGAGACTTGAATGGGGAAACCCTGCTGGAAGTGATACAAGAATGCAAATGCCTGTGCAGAAAAGGGGACGTATAGCTCGTAGGAATTAGCAGTTTCATGACTTCAGAATTTTAAAAGTCGACAGTCATGTGATTAAAGATGAGTTGGCGCTCATGTTCATGTATGAAAACCACAGGAGAAGGGTATAATTTGCAACATGTATTTGCAAAACAGAGTGCATATACTGAATACTGAATAATGTGCAGTAGAACAATTGGCACTTGCACTCTATTCTTAAATGTGCCGTTACTACAGTAGCACTTAGGACACTGACTGTTAAGCCCCATGTTGTTAATGACGTATGTGTCTTGTTTATTTGCTTGTCTGTCTTTTGTAATTGTTTTGCGACTGTTTGTTGTGGGGCTGGGCAAAATATCAATATTATATCATATCGTGATGTGAGACAAGATGTTGTGACAGATTTTTTATATCGTTGTTTTGTGATATGGCGTAAGTCTTGTCTTCTCCTGGTTGAAAAGGCTTCGTAACAGAAAAGTGACATGATTTTCTAAACTTACCAGACTGTCCTTGTTGTTCTTTCATTGACCCTTTACCCACATATCCACATTACTGATGATTATTTATTTAAAAAAAAAAAACATTT
>JAPZDX010000010.1:11790874-11804803 GCA_029783625.1 Naso annulatus | reverse complement strand
ATATTTCATAACCACATTAAAAATATCGTATGTAAAATATCAGCAAAGTTATCGGGTATCGGATTTATAACTCCCTAATATTAGTATCAGCACCAGTCCCCAAAATCCCATATGGGTCAGGCCTTATTATATACATCATTGTCTCGACCCCCTGGAGGTCCGGAGGTGGGTTGGCGAGACAAAGGGGTTACACTTTCCGTGTGTCTGCGTGTGTTTTTAACCAATCCCATCTAATTGGGCAGGGTTGGTGGAAAATGTTAGTTTTTAACCAATCAAATAGCACTTGACTGGTCAGGTGAGAAATGATAAAAGTTTTCTGAGTGGAGAACGTTAACGTTTTTAGACAATAACATCATGTAGCTGGGTGCAGCCTCTAATAGCATTGGGCAGGTGAAACCTATTATTTGCCTTGGAAGAATGAAGCCTGGATATTTTTTGGGGTGAATTCATGTTGCTTTTCAGCTGCAAGTAGCTCTACAGCTCACAGGCAACACAGTTAATAATCCATTATTTAGACAAGAGAGTAGAAGATTCTGCCAGATTAGACAAGGGCAGCTCTACTAAAACTGAAAAAGTCTTTGCAACAACAACAACAACAACAAGAAAAAAGGACCATATACCTAATGTCATAGGAGCACTTCCTCTTGCTGCTAAGCATACCTTTACTGTAACCAGAACCAAAAATTTAAGAAATTTGGCTGTACTGACTTCTTTAATTATGCTACGAATACTCAAATTCACCTGCACAGACTGCTGTCATATTAGACTTGCTTTGGGTGCACTGTGAAGTTTTCAATACGAGTTTGGTAGTGGCTGTTGATCCATTGATTTGCACTAGCATTAGCATTAGCTTAGTCACTGCTTTCACAGTTTACACAGTCGGTGTGGTGTCAAGGTCAAGGGGGGAAATAGAATTAGACACAAGGTTCTGGGGGTGAGACATATCTGGCGTTAGCCCTGGTTTCTTTGGCTTTACTGAATCCCTCCGGTCAGCTGATGGCAGCAGGACAGATGTGCGTTACCTCTGTCGCCTCTCATTTGAAAGAAGTGCTGCGAGGCTTCTTCAATGCAATTATGCTGACAGGAAATTGGTCTGGATAGTAAGAAGCAGATAAAAAAAAAAAACAATCACCAGTGAACAGGTCTGTACTGAATTAGAAGCTGCTGGAACAAAGATTAGGGGAATTTCACATCATCATAGGCTGGATGATTATAAGAAGTCACTGCTTAAAATTTTGCACTGAAGTTTGATTAAAGATTGATTTCCGAGCGAGGCTTGAGATGGAGGTCGTTTGCACAAAGAGAACTGTTTGCAGGGGAGACAGTGAGGTCATCAACGCCACATGGGGAAAGCAGTGATGAGCGACTGGGAAGCAGCAAACCGATGAGACTGCACAACGTCGACATAACACTAAAGAAAAAAAAAATCAATGTTCTTCAGAAGAGCCATCAGCTGTCAATCTTGAGCTAACCTAAGTGGTCTAAAAGCACAATATCCTTAAACAAACAAGCCTAAAATTAAGACTTTGAGTCCAAACCACATAGAGAATACTCAGACTGCACCAAGAGAATAATCTTGACAAGAATTTGGTTGAGCTGTGTCAATAATGTGGATAAGAAGAATGGCCATAAATACCAGGCTCAGCTTACTGATGATGAAAAACAGCTGACAGGGGTGAAAAAGGTTGAGGAGCAGCTAATCAAACCTCATATTTAATGCATTTATGATGTTGACTGCCCACATTTTCCAGGAAGGCTTAAATACATTTTCCAAAGAATTCAAATTTTGTGAGTGTTCCTGCTGCAGAAACACTTCATGTCCAACTTGCAACTAATGCCTTTTTTTTTTTTTTTACCTCTCTTTGAACTGTTGCTATGGCAACACATCTGACATCTGACTCATTTACAGGTGTGAGAAATTAAAACCTGAGCTATCAATTCAGTGACATCACGCGTGAAAAAAGAAGATTTGTGTGTTTCTGCTAAGAATCACAACCCAAACAATGTGACCGCAGGCCATAAAAACAAGACTTTTAAAGATTTACAGCTAAAGGGACCATAAATGTCAAGTGTGAGTGTGGGATGTGGATGCATTCTAACAGCTCCCAGATGTAGGGAAGATTCCCTTATACATCCTTTCCACACACACACATGCACACACACCTTGTCAGAGGAGCGAGCAGTGCCTGGTAGAGCCATCTCTCTGCACACGTGTCTGTGCAGCTCGAGTCCTCCTGTCTGTCCGTGGGGAGGTTGTGCAATGCATGTGCACAACCCTGTACATGTAACAGACTGCATGTTTTTTTATATCATCTATACATCTATTATGCGTGAATCAGTGTGCAAGTCACCTTGAAGTAAACTTTCACTGAGGTGATAATTTGCTCAGAGGCCAAAATTTGGAACAAACGTGAAAAAAAAATCGATAAATTTCAGCCCTAAAATGAAGTCAGACTCACATTACAGACCTTTGAACAACCGCCAAGAGGAGAGATTTGCATTACACTCCATCAGCATTTTTCATCTCAGCATCCATTTTCTCTTCTCAAAGCTGCCAGACAGATCTTTGTTTATGTTTCATTTTGTGTCTGATTCACACCAAGCAAAATATGTAACATTTCCTTGTACGTCTTTCAACAGAAGACCTGCACTGATGCCATACCCGAAAGTGTGAGACCCTGTGCCTTGAAATGAAACAGATGCGGTGAGTGCAGCAGCTCTGACCTCGGGTTACTCAGCAGTTTGTACATTCTGCATCTTCCTGTTACAATATCTGTGGTTTGGGGTCAGGCTGCTCACCGGTGGGTGTTGCTGAGTGAAGGAGAAAAGAAATGAGAGTGAGACGAAGAGAATGTCAGACAGAGGAGGAAGAAGAAGACAGAGCAGGGATGTCTGCACTGTCCTGTCTCGTGGCAGGAAGTCACTAACAGCATCCTCTCTCTGGCTTTCAAAGGCTTACCCCACTAATTACCTAGTATGCTCTACGTGTGTGTGTGTGTGAGCGAGTGTGTGTGAGAGATAGAGAGAGGGCCAAGTCGTTAGCAGCCGCCCTGCAGTTTAGAAGAGGCCCAACTCCCAGCTGCTAATATCTCCTGCTGTCACACACTCACCAATAATACCAGAGAATAACAGAGATACTCCAACTCTTACGCAACTCTGGATACACAATATTCTTCGACAGGCAAATGCAGATTTCTTGGCATAATTCTTAACTAAAACAAGATGTAAAAATAATGCTCACAGGGCTAATTCTAATCTCCACCAGATGAAACAAAAGGAGTTTTATGAACAAACCCCGACGTGACAGATGTCTCTCAATCTGATCAAAACACACACATACATACATACATATATATGGTACACACACACACACACACACACATAGAGGGCTGCAGAATGCCGTTGCCTCCATATGTTTTGAGTTTGCATGCTGTGTGTGTTATGTTGTGTGGAATATAAACTTTTTTATGGATTCAATAAGGCTTGCAGTTAGGGTTTGTTTGTCACGGATGATGTTTTTTGTGACTATTGCTCTTTATGCTTTTTCGGGTTGTTTGACATCCTGCTGCTTGACATTCAACATTTTGTGTAACAAAACTGGCAAAACTGAGACAGAATAAACTCAGTTTGGGTGTGTCAGCCTCTCTCTTTTTCTATTTTCTGGTGCCTAATTCCCAAATAAAACCACTCATGTGTGTGTGAGTGTGTGTGTGGCTGTTTCTCTCACCGTATAAAGCTCGTCTTGCCAGTGGAATACTGTCCCACCAGTAACACCATGGGTTTGTTGTCAAAGTCTGCATCCTCCAGAGCAGGAGAGTGGAACTCATGGAACTTGTAGCTCTCTTCCAGCGGCAGAAGTTTGGTTTTGTAGAGCTTCTTGAGTCCATCGCTGACCGTCTGAAAGACTTCTGGCTCCTTCTTCCTCCTGTCATCGGTTCCAAGCCAGCTAAACATTGTTGCAGGTTTCCTCTGATCAGTGTAACTGGTCAAAAATACTGGTTTTTGTTGATAACCCACAGGTTACTGGTCTATCTTGAAAAGTCTACAGGTCTCTTAAAGAGTTTCACTAAGTATCTCACCTAATTAAAAAACAAACAAACAAACAAAAACTTAAGGTCCACCTTAAATTAAGAAAGTGGTTAATGACTTATACACAGGAGAAATAAGATATATTCTTTTCTCCAGATTAAATTTTACTTAGATGTTCTCAATAAAGATGCAAATATCACTAAAAGTCTGTTAAAAAAATAGATGGAATACTATAGGATGGTGACTGTTGTTGTTATTGTGAATAATGAGGTCTTGCTTGATATTTTATTCAGCCAAGCTAAAAGCTCTTTGACGATTTTGTACTTGCCAATATCTATAATTCAAAAGAATGATCAGAATTTAACCCTGGCTCTTCATGTGCACTCTCATTATCGAGTCCATCGATCCTCAAAGGTCCAGGCCACTTGTCCTCCTGAGCTAATAAACAGTGCATTCAATGACTTTGTTTTTGTTTACTAATCTATTTCAGAAAGCAAACACTGTCCAGACACGCCTAAATCATGCTGCTCATGCACAACATCACGTTACCGCTACTGATTGCGTCCAAAAGCTAGCAGAGGAATCCCAAAAATGATGCACCGAGCTGCTGTCAGAGCGCAGCCACCGTTATTGTTCAGCCGCTCCCGCTCCTCTGCCCACAAAACGGCACAAACCTCCGCAGGACCAGCACTTATTTCTCTTGTTTCGGTGCAAAAACAACAAGCAGCGTTAAGCTGTTTTGCTAAAGCCACGGGTTATTTTCTGTCACAGCACAGCGCTGAATGTAGCAGCAGCTGATGACCAGCAGCTCAATTTAAATGCCGAGTCGAAGGAAACACGACCCCGGCGGAAGTGCCCAACGGCTGGCAGTCCGACCCGCCCAGTGATGCAGGAGCTGAAGCCGGGCGGGACGACGCCATGATGGATGAGAAGAGATGGAGGAGTTACCGTGAAGGACAGCGCGCCACCCAAAGGTCAATACCGGAACATTTAAAAATGTGTTCACCCTGTTAGTTAATAATACAGGGAGTGTTTAAACATGTTTTTTGGATGATAAAATGTTATTCATTGCTTTCTGTCGACCATTTTCTTGCAACTTACGTCTGTTTCCCAAACAGCAGGCCACTGCGTCGACCTTTGTGAGTGATGGGAGGTAGTTAGCTAGCTAATGAAGGAGCTAGCTATCCAGGTACTTGAACTTTACTAGGTAGGCTCCTTCCAATTTTTCTTTACTTTTAAGTCCCCAAAAATGTAAAATTGAATAATTGAGAGACATATATTGTACTTTTTACTCTACCACAGTCACAGTTTGTTTAAAGACTTTTAGGCCTAAACATAGAGATGAACCTCCCAGTGATGTGAAAGCATTAGTTTCAACCTGCTGCTTGAAAGTCATGTTTTTATTAACGGTGAGTCAATATGTCTGATTTTATTTTTTATTTTAACAGTCCAAAAAAATTTCCCACTGGTGCCATTTTTTAACTCAATAAGTACATTTTTAATATTTAAGATGCGTAAGGTTTATCTTATATGTCTGTTTCCCAAATAGCAGC
Organism: Naso annulatus; assembly: GCA_029783625.1. Lineage (NCBI taxonomy): Eukaryota > Metazoa > Chordata > Actinopteri > Acanthuriformes > Acanthuridae > Naso > Naso annulatus. Next base: position 11,799,221 of record JAPZDX010000010.1, on the reverse strand, counting down.
CCACTTCACTGACCTTTGTTAGTGATGGGGGGTAATTAGCTAGCTAATGAAGGAGCTAATGTTAGTTATCTAAGTACTTGAACATAAGTGAGTAGGCTGTTTCCATTTTTGTTTCTAAGTCACAAAAAATGTTAAATTACATAACTGAGATATATATTGTACATTTTACTACAGCAGCCACAGTTTCTTTGAGAGTAAGGAGTTTACATACAAAGATTCACAAACATTAGGCCTATACATAGATTATAGAGATTCACCTCCCAATTATGTAAAAGCACTAATTTCAACCTGCTTCTTGACGGTCGTGTTTTATTAGTAACAGTCCATCAATATGTCTTATTTTATTAACAGTCCAACAGTCCAAATAAATCCCACTGGGGGCATTTTTTTAAGCTTAGCCTAATTAGTACATTTTTAATATTAGAGATACATAAGGTTTATCTTACAGGACTTTTATGTATTTATCCAGTTCTATAATAAGCCACTGGTGCCGCCTTTACATCTATTTTAAGTTTTGATCCAGCCTTGAAAGTCTGATTGTCATACAAACACTGTAGTTAGGACAGATTCGTGTCAAAGTGGTGATAATCTGTGTGGACTGCATGTAGTGTCATGGGAGTAGTAGTGTTTACATATTCACAAAATGACTCTAAAGATGCATATGGTTACATGTCACATTTGCAAATTAGAGAAAAAAATAATGGTCATATTATTATTATTATTGTTGTTGTTGTTTGCTTAGTGTTTATCTCTATAGCTGTAATATAGAAGTATTTGATGTGTTTGTTTTAGCCAGCAGATGTCTCTATTGACTCTTTTTTCCTCTTGTAGTGGCACATGTTAGTAAGTTCATCACAGTGTAAAGTGAGTAAAGGTTGTCCATGCACTCATTTCCCTGTGCAAATGTATTAGAGCTTAATTTCTTTCTTTCTTTATTTTTTTGCAAATATGAAAAAGCTGGGAAGAATAAAAACCTCAAGTAAGAACAAGAAGCAATGCTGAATGTAAACATGGCAGAACAGAATAGTTAAGAAGTCTACTTCATTATTTATGATCAATTTTAAATGCACAAGAAATCTTGAATACAAAGCTATGACAAAAATGTCACTTACGTCTTTCCAAGAGTTAAACTCCAACTAACCATAAAGTATGACACTTCATGCACAGCATCAAACTTATCATTACATTGCAGATAACCTGAGTTAAATCTGTACCTTCCTGACTATGACTACATGCAAGTTACCAGTGTTCAGGAAGGCATTTTACAATAGTTCACTGCCAGAAATTCCCACAGCAAGAAAATAACAAAGGACCATGCCAGTAACTGTTGTGTAAATAAAGGAAAATCTTGAAAACTTCCTTAAGAAAACATTTTGAGTATCCTATGATTTTAAAAGGAAAGAGAAATAACATTTCAAAAGATTAATTATTATTATTAATTTCTCCATTATTACATACTGAAAGATAATTTATGCACAAAGGTGCAAATGTATAAGTGTAAGTATTTACAGTCCTTCAATCAATGCATATTTTTAAATATTGTTTTAAGCTTGTGTTGATGGAATGCAGAAACCAGAGTAGTGCAGTAAATAACGAAGTCTGAGAATTTGTGGCTGAGACAACATAAAAAGCCAAGATAAGCCTCTAAACTTTGCAGCTAAAAATAATATACAAATTTAGCATACACAAACATGAAAAAAAGACAAAAATGTAATTATTCTGTTAATATTGTACAACAGACAATAAGTTGTTCACTGAAAAAACAGAAAATGATTGCAGAATGTTGACTTCAAAGGCACATGTGTGACACATGTTGTAGGTCAGCAGCTTCATTAAATGAGCAAAGTGTTAGTTTTAACATCACCATCCATTCTAAGAGCACATTCATCCCAAAGAGGCAGACCTTATTCCTCACACCACCATTGTTTCCTTCATATAATATACACAGCAGAGGTGGATTTATATTAGAAAGGATACTGCCTTTACTGACTAAGGAAATAAGAAATTAATTACAGTACTGTTCTATTTACTACCAATGAACAAACAAATACAAATACTGTCCCAAAGTTTTTCAATATGAACAGTTGAAGCACGTCACCTAAAACAAAAACAGGAACTAACCAGATCTACCTAGAACTACTTCTGCTAAACAATGTTATCAAGTAAATACGGATGTGTACATAGCGGATTATCCGCAGTGACTGCAGTGCCATGGAATGTTAAAATTTTTTTTAATAAAATACAAAAATCACTACTTAGAAAAGTGAAAGAAAACACTAAAATTAAGTTTCTTCATAAGAGTTTTTACACTATGACTAAATCACCATAATGCAGAAATTTTGCAATTCGTCTACATAAAGATTTATAATTTGTGAACAATGAACATGGTTTACAACACACACAATACATTGCTACATTTTGTCTTAAATGCTGCATGCATGTTATGTTGTAAGGTTGGAGTTTTCGGGTTGGGAAGTCGTTCTTCCAACTTTGCTGTGTTTATGTGCTTTGAGGTTGTAAAGTGGGAGTGGAGGGATGCTACAAAGACGATGAGCTGCATTTTAATGCTAAGAGCATTTAAACAAGAGTTTGATAGCTGCTTCCAGTTTATTCAAGAGAAGAAAACGGATGAGGTGAGCCATGATATTAAAGATATATCATAAAAACATCTGCCTATGTGCTTTTAACAGATCCAGGTTCCTCTACATGACCGGAAGTTAATATGAATACTATATTACACATTACATATGATCAAAAATAGATATTCAATATGTGAATAAATAAAAAAGTTTCTTACCATTAACCAAACCTTGACTATTTATGACGTCAAGTCGGCTCTTGGCAACGTGTTATAAAATTATCACGAGTTATTTTTCTGAGACGACGTTCATGTGAATTTTCCTGGTGGGAAAGTTATTATACTGATTATTTCGACATCACATGAATGCTGCATAAGAATGTTGACTTCATATCAAGCAAAATAAAATACACTGAATAATGTATTACATCTCAGAGACATTTTGTCCAAAGTTGTGGGCAACATTTCTCACTGGGCACGATAACTTCCTTCAAAGACAATCATAGTACCAAATAACAAGAATTTGATATTGTTACATGTATTTTAATAAAAATACATAAAAGTATATTACCTTAGAGTGAGTGTTTAATATCCACAAAGAGAGTGCTTTCTCTTCCATGGAGTCCAGCATATTGCTCCGCCATGTTTCTATGGTAGTCCAAAATGGACAAACAAAACACTGGCTCCAGAGAGGGCTTGTCACTTTTTTTTTTTTTTGCAAGTTTTGAGGCCACTCTCCTGTAGTTTCTCCAACACATTAGGAAGATCTGCAACTTCACTGCTAGATGGCACTAAATCCTACACACTGGACCTTTAGGTGCACATTTTAGGTGCAGATGAAAAACCTTCATTTGTAATTACAATGGTGTAAACATATTGATGAATATCATCTACTGGTCCATTGAGATCACCAAGTCCCATTTGGTCAAAAGATCATCTGTCTCCATCTCTCCCTGGGTCTCTTCCTCCTCCTCAGATGGTTGTCTGACAAACACATTATCCAATGTCAGTTTGCCCTTCGTCACACCCACCTCTTCTCCCTCCTTCTCTCTTGCCAACCTCTTCTCATCCCTTTTCTCTCCATGCATCGAACTATCCAACCAGGCCTGCTTGGTGAATGCCATGGAGATCTCTGGCAAAACTAGTTTCCTGGTCTTGGGATCCCAGTCAATGCAAAGAGTTCCCTCCTCTTCCTCCTCCTCATCATCATCCTCTATTCTGCCTGCTGCTGCCAGTCCCAGAACACCATGGTCATACAGTAAGAAATCTGATTGGTCAGTGGGGGAGGTAGACATGTTATGTGAGACATACGCAGAAAGAAGTGATGCTCTCTCATTCTCACTCTCACTTTCTTCCTTCACACCTTCATCTTTATTTCCATCTGTTCTGACTCTCACCTCTCCATCCATCTCTTCCCCCATTCCTCCCTCCTTTTTTGTTTGTGGATTTAAAGGAACACGGAAGAGGCCAGTTTGGGAGATTGTGTCGATAAATAAACCTGAAAACTCTCCATTTCTCTTCTCTCCATCGTTCTCTACCTTTGTGTCTCCTTGAAAAGACAGAAAAGGTGACTGAGTTTGAGTCAGTGGAGTCGAAGTTGCTTGTGAAAACGGGCGTGCCTGTAAAAGTGTGCTCAACTCTGTCTGTGTGCATATCGGTGTGTGTGTTTGGGTTGATATCTGTGAGAGGTAGGGTTTTTCCTCAGCAGTGTCAACTCCCGCAGAGGGTCCATCCTTCACTCTGCACTTATTCTTCTCACAACTGTCTCTTGATAGGTCGTTCTGGTCTTGCCTTCCAAGATTATTCCCATCATCCCCTCCATCCATTCTCTGTCTCTCCTCTTCTTCTCCTCTGTCATTGATGTTGGAAGCTGCGCTAAGAAACCCATAGTCAATGGATACATCATCCCAGGACCCCTCAGACTCTGGCGGTGTTTCAGATCCCTGAGGGACGTATGGGGGAGGGTCTGCGACCTGTTGCTGCTGCATGGGACGTGAAGGCTCTGACATGCCATTTTTAATGTCTGGTGGCTTTATGACAGCAATAAGGAAGAGGCTGGGATTCTCAGAGGGGAATAATGGCGGTGGTGGACTAAAAATTGGCGGGTCCTAGAAGTTGAAAGAGTGTGGCATTAAAAGATTGACCTTTAGCATTTGACACATTTTTTTACATACTGACATACAAAGTTATATTCAAAACTGCATTATGTATTTTTCACAGGTCAATTATAAATTGCACTTACAATGCCAAAATTGCTTTTGTCGTTCCTATACCAGATTCAGTCAAAAACTTTTGAGAGATTGGTCCTGTTGTGCATGAATGGAGTGCTTCACAGTAATGTGCATGTAGCAGGTGCAAGCTACAAAATTAATGAGTAATTATCCAAATTACATTGCTTGATCATCATCAGCATCAGAGTTATATGTGTTTTTGTGACCTTTAGTACTGACTCCCAAGCCAAAGCAGCACCATGTCCAAGTCTTTAAGGATCTTTGTCTGTCAACTGATCCGTAAACAGGCCCAGGAGGACCTAAACTTCATTTTGAGGATCATTATCCATGATGAGAGTGGTGTCAATTAGGGATGGGCAATATGGGTTGAAAATTATATACAGGCTATATCACTCTATACGATATATATCTTGATATTTTAAATTCTCTTCAAAAGCACAACTGGGATACAGAATCAAACATTACATTTTTTTTGGCCAAATTTCCTCTCTGATGTAACAATACTGTAGAGATGACTATCGGTACTTTCCAAAAATACTAACCCAATTCCACTTTTGAGCAACAGTGATAAGTAATGTAAATATAATAAGTGGGTAAAGGCAGATGTTAAAACAAGTAGAATTGTCTGATAAGCTGTAGAGATAACAACACTTTACTGTAATGCAGCCTCTAAAACCAGGAAAAAACACCATTTATCACGATGTAATGATTTCCAGTATCTAGGACGATATGTGATCTTATATCTAAATAACGAAATATCTTTATATTAACTAGCCCTGTTGGCAATGGCTACAGCCCAAAGATCTAACAGCAGTCTTCACAGCGGGAGAGCCCGCAGTTTCCAAAACTGAAGAGGGTTTCTTATAACGTCACAATGTGCAGTGTGCACACACTTATTGTAACAAGAAAGGCATGTAACTTTGATGCTGATGATTTCCAAGCAATGAAACTGGAAATAGTGACTCACAGAAGGTACAGCTTATACGTGCTTCATGCAAATTATTGTGCAATGAGCAACAGGAACGGTATCTGACATTTCTGATTTCACCGTAATAGCATTTTGTTAGACATTATCTGGCAAAGCCAACACATTTCCAGCCTTATGTCCCACGCTGTACTTAGACTTGCAACAGCAACTCCATCGAGCAGCCCACTATGGCCCTCCATACAGTCATATGTAGCTGTTTTCAACTGCTGTTGCTACAACAATGCAAGTGAATGGGACTTTAAGATGTAAAATCCTTGCGCCTCTTTATCCCTTTACCAACCTGGAAACACTGTATTTTTTTACTCTGTACTGTATCTGAATTACTTTTTATGACAGGGCATTAATTTTTAAAAATAACCACAAATGAAAAAAACATGTTTATATTTATTCAACGTTTATGCTTTTACAGTATTCACTGTAAGTGCTACACAGTGTTAGCCTGGTTGATAAAAGGGTTAAAACTCCAAGTCAACAAGGAAATAACATAGACAAAAAAGTGGGACAATTGCCAGTGCATGTAAAAGTGTGTGTGTGCTTTACCAATATTTTTGGGGTCTTCTGTCCTTTCCCCGATAGGTAGTGGTACAGAAGGTAGCCAGCAACCCCCAGCAAACCCATGCACACAGATGAAACAACAATACCCACAACCATCGTCTGCAGCTGGCGAGGTAAAGGGTCTGAAGGGAAATAGTGACAAGAGCATGTCACATAAATACATATATGTGTGTGAATGTATGTAACACAAAGCCATATCAGTGCTCATCATATAAGATTAAAATGTTCTGTTATCCAGCTAACAAGAATGGTTTTCTTGACTGACTGACACAAATACTAGACGTTCCAGGAACAGACACCATTCTGTCTTTCGCTTGTATGTCAGGCTTAGTTACATTGTTTTCTACTTGTCAAACAGGATGGGCAAAATTCCCGTTCACACAGACACACACATTTAACGAATTCATACCTGGAAGCGTTGTGATGCAATGCCATGCTGAGGACTGACACTGGATAGGCATGGAGAGGAATTTTGTTGTGGCAGAGAAGCAGTACTCTGTGTCGTACTCCAGGTGAAAAATGTACGGACTTGACACCACTGGGACATGATTCTGCAAAAATACACACACGCACATGCACACATTAACTACTGCTAAAGGAGAACTTTGGGTATGCTTGGTTTAACTGCCTCTCTGTGCCAGGAAGTATATTTTGTTTTGTGTATTTTTACTCACAGTTTGGCTGCGACGCGTATTGTTGATGGAGAGGTTGTACATCATCTGTGGGTAGAGTGTTGACATGGAAACTGCTGGGGTGTGGTTGTTAGGCTGATGTCTCATTGGTCCCTTCAGAGTGACGATGGCACTGTTGTTCTCTATTTCCACGGACACCATTGGAGGTCCAATGGTAGCTGTAGAGAATTGTTTTTAATAGATTTAAATATTATAAGTTTAAATCGATTCTAAATCACCAAAAAACGAAAGTTAAATGACTGTTTTTTAAGTCCAGTCTTCCTCTGTGCACCTCTTTGTATATTTTTGGACAGAAAGTTTCTTTAACTTACTGTCCAACATTGGATCAAATCTCTGAGTGAGGACCCATTTGGAAGACGCTCCTCTGCGCACAGCTCGGACCCTGGCATAGTACAGCTGCTCCAGATCCCATGTTTCATTGCTTAGGTCGCACCAGCTCCGCATTATTTCTGTACAGCCCCGCACCGGCCTCCAGCGCAAGCGTTTTTTACCGTCCACAACACTGTCTCCATAGCTGGGAAAGACAAGAGGAGACCCACACAGATAAGAGAATAAATATGGAGGAAGTGAACTTAAAAACTTCTTACGAAACTGAAGCTTATATAAGCTGTTCTTTAGATCCAGTTACATTGCATTGTTGTTTCTGTCCCTCCCCCCTTTCTGTGCTTCCTTTTGTCTGTCAATTCCTGCAAGACTTCCTGAACAAAAGTGTTTATAAATACATTCACTTCAGCTTTAACCAGGTAAAGTTCAAGATAGTTACAGTATAGTATGACCAATGCACCAAGAAAAAAAAACAAAAAAACCCCTACATTTATTGCAACTCAGAGACAGTAACTTTGTTGGTGCCATATTTTTTATTTAACTTTAATTTAATTTTACCACTAATAATAATAATAATTTTTTTTGTAGAGCACATTTCAGAACCATTTACAAAGTGGTTTACAATAAACAAAAACACAAAAATAAACACATTAACGAAAGAGAATCAGTGAAAACAAAAGGCAAGAACATCAGAATAGAGCAGTGCAAGACTTAATTTAAAACGTGAAAAATAAGCCTAAAAACCGAAAACACATTCATAAAAAGGCCTTTTGATAAAAATGAATCTTTAAAAGAAGGTACTGGTGTAGCTAGTTGTAGTTCTCAGCAGGTTGTCTCACAGCCGAGGAGCCTGAATGGCAAATGCCTGCGTGAGGATCTTAAGCTGTGTACACACCAAAAGCAAAAAAAGTATTGGCGTCACGTGAGCACGCCATTATCATCGTGTGATCCAGTCACTGAAGTTGAATATCTTGAACTT
>JAPZDX010000010.1:11614649-11626847 GCA_029783625.1 Naso annulatus | reverse complement strand
ATTGCCCCCCCCCCCCCCCCCCCCCCCCACAAAAAACCCAAACAAACAAAGAAACAAACAAAAAACCCCACATCAGTCGGGCCCTCATTGGGAAATGAAACATTTTACAATCTGTTGGTTATTTTGTTATTTTCTCTCATCTGCTCCATGGAACTGACTCCCCCTGTTTTCAGCCCACAGTTATCAGGGAAAAGAAATCACATCTTTGAAACACTCAAAGTACAAAAGGAGAGCCCCTCACTGCACCTTAAAATTAAATATTGATATCAAATGAACTTTGCTACAGTTTGCTTTGGTGTGCAGTTTTCTTTCAAATGCGGATAATTAGCGATTTGGGGACCATTTCAGCAGTGCACCACAGTTTTTCTGACGAGAACCGTTGATCAGGGACAAATAATGGGCTCATATTTTCCAGTTTAATGAGACAAATTCCATCATCATCACTGCATGTGCACAGATCCTGCAGCTGACAACTGCTGTAGTCAGAGGAAACTCTTCAGATGCACATGAAGTCATTTGTGCATCCTCTTTTTCTATTTAGTAATATTTTTTTTACAAAACAGAACATTTTACTTCCTGTGAGCTTATTACAAACTCTCAGATCCATGTTTTACCCTCAAAGCATTGAATCTTAATGACATTTTTATTTCATAAACATTCTGCTCTATTGCTGAGTGGCATCACACATCAGTGATTCAAACTTATTTTGATTATTTATTAAGGAAACTGAATAATGAAATGCTGAATATTTGTAAAGACAGCAGGTAGCGATTAGCACCAAAGATGATGCCAAAATCCCCTCAAAAACCAGAAGAATTTAAACTGACTTTGTAATCATAATAACTATGATGATTTCTAATCAGTAAAGTTTACCACTTGAGCATTCCCACAGTTTTTATCCCACATTACCTCTAAACTGAAGCGCTGACTCCCTTGACATGACATCAAATCAATGAAAAATAAACGTGTAAAGACAGAAATACACACATGCAGACTCACACTCACGCTTACACTCTTTTGCTCAGTTCGTGTCGAGAGATAAAAGTCAGTAGAAACTTTCTCAGAGCTGCACTTTAGTGCAGGCAGACACTGCTGAGGCGAGGGGATTTTTTGGACACTACAGACTAATATCTTAAAGTAGTGTGACAGTTGGAGTGGCTAGTTGGCTTCGGGGAAGATGCTTGAAACTCTCTCACACACACACACACACACACACACACACGCGCACTTTATGAGTTGAAGTGGTTGATAAATTACATTACAGAGGAGCATTTAGAGGATTACACAAACAGTATTGTTGGTAGCATCTAGCATCAGCCGCACCAACACAACTGTGTACTTACTTTACAGCACTGTGCTCACCCACAGTGTGTATTCAGTGGGTTTAACATAAAATAAAGCTGAAACATTCATTGAATCAATTAAACAATTGACAGCAAGCTGCAACACCTGAGCCTGAACAACGAAGCCAGCAAGGAAGCTTCAGAAACTGCTGTTCCTAGAATGGCCACACGAGGCTTCCTCTGAAAGCGAGTCAGTACAGAGGCCCATCTTTAAAAAAAAAAGGTCAGCTTTACCGCAGAAAAATATAATCCAAAATGTCACTTAAATGCAATGGATCCCTCACCATAGACAGAAACTTCTGCCAGTAACACTGCCTGGTTTAAACATTTGAAAATGGTTAACAGTATAAAAGATTTGTTAGAAATTTAGAAAAGTAATCGAATGTAATAAGGTATATTTCTTTTATTACATTTTAAATAGAGTAACTAGTAATCTTTAACCTATTACATTTACAAAGTAACCTTCCCAACCGTGCATGGAGGCTGCTTACGTTAGCCTTCTGCTTCTTTGGTGGGCCAAACTGGCAGATCAACATTTGCTACCTCACAATTTATTCAAAGCAGCTGCTACCATCTCCGATTTTGCGTGTTAACTGTTGTTTTGATTTGACAAAGGCGAAAACCAACTCAAGCAAACGTAGAAACCATTTCTAATGTGATATTTTAAAAATGCGCAGCAGATATGCTCATGGAAACATGGTTTATGAAAAACCGATAATAAATGTTTATTCATGTTAGTCACTGATTCAGCGAAAATGTCCTGATTTGATCCTTCCACAGTCTCAGATGACAGGATTTTCTGCTTTTGGCAAACTCACGTCATAGTCAAGCATGTAAAAATTTGACTCCTTGGTGTAACATTTTTAGACTTAGGTTCAGATAAAACAAGCAACATTAAAGTGTGATGTGACTGTGACTCTTCTGGGGCTTTTTGAACTAAACAACAATTAAGTTAATCAAACAATGAAGTGCTGCAAAATCAATACTGAAACTAATCACTATTTACTGCCCTGTTCAAGCTTTACTTAAATACCTGTTTATTCCTTAGCACTCTGGTTTGTTCTCGTTATGTCTCTGTAAGCACCTGCAGCCCTATTTTGTTCTACAAATGAGTCAGTTTTTATGAGGCTTTGCCAGCAACAATGTTCAAAAACAAATCACAGGTAAATTAAGGATTCACAGACATAACCTAGTTTAGAAACCAGGTCAAATGTGCCAGGATGCAGGGACCAGGCTGGCCCGGCTCAGAACTCGCTGTCTGTTCAGCCTGTAGTAGCAGGTTGCCTGCTGACGGAAAGCTGCAGAGGCTTCCAGACTCGCAGCATCATAAATGGCTTTAGTGCAATCTGCTCATTGGTATTTTTGTACATTAAATACACAGACCAGCCTTCATGTCCACATGCACCGGGAGAAAATGTTGGCTGGATGTGCTCCACTGACAATGAATGGGCGATCAGCAGTGCAGCCTCCGTGATAGCACCCAGAGTAATATCATGGAAATATGGCCACATTTGCAGCTTCATAACAGCGAGCAGGAGGGAATAAAGAGTCCAGCGCCCATTGATGCTATGAGCGCAGTGAGCACAATGAAGCTCATTTAAATAAGGTGACAAAGTTGGCCGGCACTGCGTTGTCAGCTGGGACACCACAGGTTCTTTTCATGCCTCCCATTCAGCCCGAGACACGAAGTTAATTCAGTCTTGGCCTGCGACCCAAACACGGCAAACCACACCGATCCCATTGTCTGCTGACTAACTGACGGAGCGGGAACATTTTTTGGCAACAGCTTGTGTTTATAACGTCTACCTGGCTGTTTTCATGCTGCTGTCGGTTCTCAATAGCCAACACGTGAATTACACTCTTTCAATTTATTTATTATTTATGAGCTCAGCTTCATCCTGTTTACCAAAAGCGATGCAACACACATTCACTTGTATTCCTCTCTTGTACACGCCTGTACAAACACTCATGCACACACCGCAACCGCCAATGATGTGGTTGATTTCATTCGGCTCTCATGAGGTTATTCAGAGGGAGGGAGAGGCAAACATCTACTTAGCATTCTTTGTATGTGTGTGTGAGTGTGAGTGTGTTAATGTGTTTGTGCAGCCTTAATGTTTCTTAGCCCGCTGGGCGTCCATCTGTGGGTTTGTCTGGTGTCATTTCCACTCTACATATCCCGGTACTCACACACGCACGCACGCACACACACACACACTCAGATTGCTAAACACGCTAATCATACACCATATCACCATAACGCCATGCATGCACACATAAAAAAGCTCGGACAAAATCCTGAATTGTCTACACAACCACACACTTAAAACATGCGGAAATGAACAGACGCATCCCTAAAATGAGAGCCCCTGGGTGCGATAGAGGTACCTCCTAATACATCCTATTTATCATGCAGCAGTTGAACCCTCCTCATTCTAACCCACACACACACACACACACACGCACATACGCACATTTTATCCTCATAAAAGCACTGCCTGCATAGATCGGCCATTAAGATATAAGTGTACGAACAGAAAACCACTGGTGGGCTGATAATTCATTTACAAACTGACTGAGGAGGATGGTACTCTGTGTGTGTGTGTGCATGTGTGTGTGTGTGTGCATGTGTGTGTGTGTGGTGAATAGTAACACACAAACCGATTAAGAGAGAGAGGGTGGGACGGAGGCGTGGGATGAGAGGAGGAAAGAAGAGGAAGGAGAGATAATGGAAGCGGAGGCAAGAAGGAAAGAGAAAAAGGGAGGAAAAAAGAAAAGGAAGCAGAGAGAAGGAAATGACGAGGAAAGCCTAAATGGAAGAGAGAAAAAAAGAAAAGGCTAAAGGAATACTGACAAGCTAAGAACAAGACAGATGAGAGGTTTTTGACCAAATGGAGAAAAAAATAGCTAAAAAGGAGAAAAGATGAGCCACTGGGAGGGTTGGAAGATAAAGAAGGAGGGAAAAAGTCAAGAAGCAGAGGGAGTCCGAGCCATGAAGGAGCCAGGAGAGGAAAAACAAAAGAACAAAAAACTTTTGCACAAATCCTCACATCCATTTAAAATCACTGCAGCTTTTTTAGTTCACAGCAAATTCTTGAACATACAACCAGCAGGCATAACAAGGTTTTCACTCCTCACCACTTCCAAATCCATCACCAAGCTCTGAATAATGTATCAAAAGTATAATTTGAAATTTAAAGAACCGCCACTCCTCTGTATTTGAACAGCTTATCTAATCTGACTCAGTTTTGCGCAGCTCCTGTTGTCTTCTCCTCTCCTCTCATGCGCCTCCGTTCGAATCGGTCCAGTTTAGATCAAAGTGGACGAGCAGATAAAACATATCGAGACAAATCCAAGCATTTCGCTCTCTCTGCTTCCCTCTGATAATGTCAGCGTTTCTTTTGGTCCGGCTGGATCAGACAGAGAAAAGGCAATCTGACAGACAGATAGAGGAAGAGACAGCTTTCAAAGAAAACAGTGGGGAGACAAACAGATGGACCAGCGTTCAATCAAAGACATTAAATTTGCTGCTACATGGTTTTATTAATACGGCAGAGTGTCTAGGAGAGGTTGAGCAGGCACGACGGACAAAGAAACAGAAGAAGAAAAAGACGGAAAGGAAGAGGCAGAGGCAGAAAGAGAAAAGGTTCCTTTCTTCGGATGATTTGTGTTACCAGTGAATTCATTGTAATCAGTTGGTCAATGCGATAAATAACTGAAAAGAGCTTCTGCTGCAACCTGCAATTATTTATAATGACACATTCATCGGAGTATCAGACACACACACACACACACACACACATGCTCTTGTTTGAGGCAGGCTAATGATATCTGATTGATAGTCTGCAGAGGGATAATGTTTATCTGTGTATCCATGTTTTTTATGTGTGTGTGCAGTGTAACTGTGTGTATTTGTATAGATTTGAATGCACATGTGTGTATTGTTGTGTGCGCCCTGTTCAATTGCCACTGCTATAAATAACCCTCCCTCTGTCTCTACTCTGGGACGGGGACGAGTTGTCAGTTGTCCCTCACAGTCTGAGGTTACATTCAGTTTTTTAGACTTGATTCAACCAATTTGAATAGACGAAGAAACAACAAGCAAGTTTTAAAGTACTCAAACTGAAAGACGTCAAAACATTTTTGTAAAAACATGCATGTTTTGACTTGTGCAATTATCCATCAAAACTGCAAGAACCAAACTGTGAAAACTTCCAATTGATTTATTTTTCCACAGTAATATTCACCAGAGAGTTTGCATGTTTGATTCCATTTCACAGTGCTGGTAGTTTAAATTAGATTTGTTGATTATCTGTCTTGGTGGAGACTAAAATTGTGTGATATACAAGTTTAATTTCAACAATCACACAGGCAGCCCCTAAAGGCCTGCTGAGGTACCAGATGTGCTCGGCCTGTCAGATCAGCACGGGTCCTACGATTACGGATGTAACGCGTTGTGATTGGCTGTTGCTTTCAGCACCCAGTCCGTTCTGCACCTGCGCAAGCAGTCCAGCAGCTTACACTGCAAGACAAACTTTAAAAAAACTTTTAAAATGACCGTTTCATTTGCTAATAACACTAGCATGTTAACGCAACATTACAACATTTGTGTTAGCATACTACTGCCCTATGTGTAATAGGCGCGTTAGCATGGTAATGCGATATTCGTAATTAGCATGTTAGGATACTAACACATCCTACGTAAAGAAACTTTAAGGCCAGCAACACCTCAGTGTTTCCAAAATCCTGGCATCAACCTTGAAGATAGTAGCCTTGCTTACCAGCGATTGGGACACCTTCAGTTGTTTAGCTGCAGGACTAGTTAGGCAGTCAATAACACACCATCAGCTGTGATGACCTCCAAATATCCATCAGCAGCTGCCACAGGAGACATTCACCTTGAGGCCTGAATTTGAGATGTTTACTAAAAGAGATTTGAGCTCTCTTCCTCTGTGAGAAACAAAATATAATTTAACCTGGTAAGAAAGAAAATTTCAGTGAAACTTTTATTTCATTGTTGTTTCAAGGCAAGGAGAGAGCAGCATCGAGCTGACAGAAAACAAAAGAGCAATGGCGAATTAGATAGAGACAGAAAGGGGTGGACAGTAACAGACAGAGAGGGAAGATCTGTTGAAATACCAAACTGATTAGCCGGTGTTTCTGACATTTAAATGCCACGTTTACATAAAGAAATGTTTCACAAGAATATTAATCACCCTGGTTAATTCACAAAGAGATGTGAAATGGATCCATGGTGCTTGTGAAGGGAGAAAAGGACAAACAGAAGAGGCCGTTAGGGACAAATACAGAGGTAACATTGGCAGAATGGTGGGTTATTGGTATTTATGGCAATGCCACAAGTCTTATTCATTATCATTTATTATCAGACAATGATTCGGGTGTCCTGGTGACCTTCAAAACCCAGCGGTGTCCTACAAACCATTAAACTGCCTAGGGATGCACGATAATATCTGCCATTATTCGTATCGGCTGATATTTGCTTTAAAATTAGTCATCCGATATCGGCCAGCACGCCAATATCAGCTGATATAATAACCGATAAAATAATAGGCTGCTGTTTCCTTGATTGAACACCAGAGTTGACGCCATGTTTCACATGTTCCCGTTATGTTTACTTACTTTGTCACTTGTGAAACAGACCAAATTTGCCCTGGTTGTGTGTGTTGTTCTGATTGTCTCAGAGAGAGCATCGTCCAGTTTTAAGTAGGATGTATCTTACTTTTTTTGTTTAAAAACAATTGTCATAAATGAATATGACAGGTTTTACATACATAAGTTCAAGTATTTTTCATCTTTTGCACAAAGAAATTATAGGCATATTGGATATCGGCAAAAAATCCAATATCGTGCATCCCTAATACCACCAGAAAAACCTAAAAAGTACCTTTATTATTATTCTATTCAAAATACCTAAAAGTAGTCGGAATGCAAACATTTTCAGGACACAGGAGGTTGTTTCAATATTAAAAGATACCTCTCTCAGGTAAATGGTCCGCACACGGCACAGCCCATTGAGTTAATAGGTAAAATCATGTTGTCCCCCTTGAAACATCTTTATCTTGACTGCTGGGCCGAAACAACTTCTCACCATGCTGCACCATGCGGCTCTGCCACTTGCTTCAACTGAGCAGGACTGTGAATGTACTGCAGCATTGAAGCACTTTGTCAGTGACATTATGAGCTGAGAATAAAACGACCAAAGGACAAGAAGAGAAACAGACACGGTAACAGAGAAAGGCAATTCCCTCCGTGGCATCTCTTGTTAGCTAGCAGGAATAAGATTTACGTTTGGTTTATCTGTCGATCTGACATTCCATTTAAGTATGCCGGACATCCATGGGACCTAAATAGCAGTTAAAATTTGTTCAGGTGCTGGGACTTATTATAGCAAATTAGGCGAGAAACTGGATTTTGCCTGTGGGCAAGTGGTAGCTCATCACGGTTCGAAGTAGCCTGTCTAGAGCTGTGTAGAGATGAGTGACCATAATGACACCCTATGAGTGCTCGTCCACAGCACAGCTTTCATTAACACGCTGCCATCTTGATCCATCTCCGTTGTTCCACATGACACATCAGGGTACTTACAGGGTGTTCCTAACCGGCTAACACTGCCTCCATCCTCTCTGTCCGTCTGTTGACAGCCATGGCAGCCAGATATATAAAAACTGACATTATGACTGGCCAACAGAAGTGCAAAACAGATTTATTAAATGTGTGTAATCTGGACAGGAATCCATGCACTGTGACAAGTGCTGAGTTGGACTGATTTATGGGGCCAATGTTTTTAAAACCAGATATTGGCAAATCATGTAGTGTGCTGTAAAATATGAGAGATAAGAAAAACTGCATATATTTTTGCATAGTTTATTAATTCTGTGTATTGTTAAAGTACTATTTTTAAATTTATCATCATTGTACACTGGGTCTACTGTTGGATTAAGGGGGATCTATTTGTCAAAAATGGAAGAAATGGAATATAACATCATATCGGCAAAAAACCCAATAAAGCGACTGGTGCGCTTGCCATTACTGATATCAGCATTTTCGGCGGTATTTACAGCATTTTCCAATGCTGGTATCAGTATCAAAACAACTGTATTTAGGGGCACACACATGTCATTGGTAGGAATGTAACAGCACATCAATTTGTATTGAGCTGTATGGTGCACATGTGACAGTTAGGGTGCACAGAATGGTACAGAAAATACGCAGTCTAATTAGCCTATACACAGTATGATATATGAAGACTGCTGAACGTAACGCGGAACCAAATCCACGTGCGAATTCCTTCCAAAAAAACTGAAGCAGCAGTAAGCCTTTAGCAAGTTTAGCACATGCTGATTGATACATTATATAATATAAAACACCAGAGAGAGCCAGGGACAGAAATAAAGATGGGAAAGGAGAATGATGCTTTTTGTACCTAACGAACCGTGATGTCTTAACCAAGGTGTGAACAGAACAGTGACTTCTGTGAACCACCTAGTGTAATGCAATTTGTAAAGTCTTAATTTCATTGGCAAGTCATTTACGCTAAGAAAATGTACAATAGCAGTCACTGGTCCTGAAGTGCGCTGCCTTTGTTTCAACATGTTGAAAGATCCATGTCTGTTTAAATCTCATCGTTAAACATGCCATCAGCTCTCCCCTTTAACTAATCCGTTCAGTACTTAAAGTGTTATTTTTGGTTTGGTGAGAATTCACAGAATAAAACTGAGCAAAGCATCCTCTCACCATAGCAACAATTTCCCACATCACAATGCAATATTATTTAAACCTTGGTGGGTTTTTTTTTTCCAGCCTTCGCCTCAGTAAAGCTGCGGAGCTACATGATGAAATTCTGGCACAGACCTAAAAATTAAGCCGTATCTCCCGAAGTATTTTGATCCCTCACCAGCCCAGTGAGCCCATAAGATCAGAAAAAATTGCAGGTGCACCTCAGGGCTCAGAGGGAGCTTAACACTACTCTCTGGAAAGTTCTGGGAACTCATGCTAAGGTGACACATCAGCTGCATGAGTCACAGGTGTGTTACTTGTGCTTTTTCCCATGAAGCGCTGTTATAAAAATCGTGATCACTGCATATACCAGTCTAATAGTCTTCCTGTAATGTAATTTAAGTGGAACTCTCAGTCAGAGGTTTGCGCAGTCTATCTATAGCTGAGTGACTACCGACATTATGGCTGTTACAGATATGACTGAATAGTTGAGATGACAATGAGAGGACCTGAGTGAGGAAATTGGATATTTAATGGAGAGATTTTCACCTATCATCATTGTTATCTCTCTTCTGTCTCTCTTTCCTCTTCCACCGTTCACTTCCAGTCCTTCTCTCTCCCTTCTTCTCTCTTTCTTCTCCATCCTTTTATCTTTTCCCGTCTCACTTTGCTCGCCCCATCTTCCCTGCCGTTTTTCCTCTCTCTCCGAGCCCTAAGTAGCCACAAATGGTCCCTAATAGCCTCCAATGGAGATAAATTGATCGTTGGGTGAACCGAATCGATAGGAGATTGCTTTTTGCTGTACACAGTGGGATACGGCGCAGGCCGGCGGCCTTAATTAAGTTAACAGTGAACCGCGATTGCTTCAGAGTTTTATTAGGAGGATAAAGTTTATGATGAATACAGAGAAAGAAGAAAAATATGGTTTCAGACTGAAAGCTGAGGAGAGAGAACAGAAAGTGCTTAAATTTACCCTGATGTGTGTCTGATTTGCGGCCGCTCAGTCGTGATGCTCCCTGACTGACTCATGAAAACGTTTGTTGGACATTTTCTCGCTTCCTCTGCCTGTTTTTCACTCCGCTCCACTCCAGCCGCTTTCCATACCTCCTCCTCTCCTCCAGCTCGTCTTTGTCCGGCTTCTTCTCACACTCCATCTCACCCGACCCCATCCGACAGCGTGTCCCTCCCCCTTTTCCCTCCCCCTCCGCCGTCCATAATGGGATGAGCAGCAGAATTTGATCAGCAGTTTTTTAAAGGTCACAGAACGGAGCGACAAACTCTCAGCCCGAGTGCCGAGGGGACGAGGGAGGGAAGGATGAGAGGATGAGATTGAGGAAGGGAGGAGAAAAGAGGGAGACGCTGGAGGAGGAAATGCTGCATGAAGAAGGGACGGAAGGTGGAGAAGGTAGAGCAGTAATGGAGCAAAGAAAAAGAGGGAGGAGAGGAGGTAATTTGTTGTTGTATGACACATCTGAGCTGGTAACAGATGAATGCATATTAAATATGTAGGAGAGGAGAAGAGAAGGGGGTGATGAGGAGAGGAGGAAAGAAGAAAGAGTTAGCAAGGAAATGGGAAGAGGAGAGGAGATTATCAGAGAGGAGAAAGAGTGGGCGGCAGAGGGAAGCCGGTAAGGATGGAGGAATTGAGAGACAGATGAAAGAGAAGATGAGACATTTTCATTTCTCTCACCCACTGCCTCTCTCTCATCTCTTCCTCTTTCCTCGGCAACACGCGGATCTTAATCACCTCTCCATCTCTCTGGGCCCTCTCATCAGATCTCTTGGCCTGTCTCTCTGTCCCTCACCATCTTATTCTCTCTCCCCTCGTCTCTGTTCTGTCCTCTCTTCTCCTCGCTCAGATAAAAGGCACTTTTATCGCTCTGCAGTGTCTTATAATGGTCACACGATGCAGCTGTCTCCCTGTCTGGAGCAATAGTATGTCTTTGATAATATTTTATCATTCATTATCAAATAGACCAAAATCTTCCCTCCAAAATCACTTAAGACTCGCTCGCGCTGCCCATCCTCTGCCTCTCTCTCTCTCCCGTCCCTTTCATCACCCTCAATCTATTCCCCAAGCGTTTGAGCGTGAGTGTCTTTTTCAATCACTTCAGCTACATGAATGCAGTCTGTGTGCATTCGTGTGTGTGCGATTGGGTGAAACGCACACACAAAATCACACAGAAATCCGTCATCCATCTCCGTAAGTGTCCACCTTCTGTTTGTCTTTGCCTTTTTAACCTTGTTTCATTTCAAAGCTTTATTTATTCCTTAAAATGGAGGCAGTTTCTGGCTGACATCAGGTAAATTTAACCATTTCAACACTTTCAAATCTTTGCTGTGAATTAAGCGTTAGTCAGACCAAATCATGCGTAGCGGAGAAAACGCCAGTTCTCTCATTCAATTTAATGTGGGTAATATGTTGCGGCAGGGCGTCTGCGGATTAATGAAAAAAGAAGTGCAGCAGCACTGTGGTGGAAAGTTGAAGCAGTCGACTTCTGGAGAAAAGCAATTCAGCGTCACACTTTGGCAGCCAATCAGCTTATGGACCAATCAAACCAAGTATAAGTGGGCAATCTTGATTTTGCATTCACAAATAGCCTCCGCACACACCTGCAGCAATCACTGCAACACCTGATGTGTGTTGAAACAGCTATTTTACCCAAAATATTACAATATAATTTCAATTTTAGATAAAAATTTTAAACGTTTATGTTGTTTATACATGACCAGAACAAGATAAAATCATACAAAATAATGCATTTGCTTGTTTTTGAGATCTCAGCAGAGTTCAGATCAGTCAGAAAGAAGAAAAATTCTACAAAAGTTATCATTTTATGGAAAGTTGACTAATTTGCCAACATTTATTAAGCTATTACATCATAATACCAACTATCACTAAATAATATTCAGAAAAATACTGATGACCTTCAGTGTGTGCTATTGTTATAACTAACTGATATGTAGTACACTCACAGTTAGTAACCAATGACAAGCTGCTTATTTTGGACAAGGATGTAACTGTTTAACATTAAAGGTGCAGTAGGTAATTTCTGTTAATGAGCTAGCAAGCTAACATTAGCTGTAGCATGAGACTGGTTGAGAGACAACTTAGCTG
>JAPZDX010000010.1:11550271-11560787 GCA_029783625.1 Naso annulatus | reverse complement strand
TTTTATTTTGGTAATGGCAAATTACCGAACACTGATGTAGCTGCCATAACATCAAAATGAAAAATGCGATTTAAATGCACTCTTGCACT
The DNA here is from genome assembly GCA_029783625.1 of Naso annulatus. Classification (NCBI taxonomy): domain Eukaryota; kingdom Metazoa; phylum Chordata; class Actinopteri; order Acanthuriformes; family Acanthuridae; genus Naso; species Naso annulatus. Next base: position 11,560,698 of record JAPZDX010000010.1, on the reverse strand, counting down.
TTAACTGGACACACTGAAAGTCAGAAGGTTGTAGCTCACAACCTGTTTAAAACATGACCTTTTTTTCTTCAAAATACCGATTTTTGGAGCTCGAAATCGATGCAGTATGTCATGAAAATAAATATCGCAATACATGTTGATCTTTTTAGCACAAGCCTAGCTAATAAAAGAGAATACGAGACTTATTCTCAACAGTGGCCTCAGCGGCTTGGTGACAGGACTTCGCTAAATGCTTTAACTGCAAAAACTACTGCTACCACTTCCATTTAGCATTTAGCTAAATGCTAAGTTATTGTAACAGTGGCACAAGTGAAGAAGATTCATAAAGTCTGGGAAGCTAACTGAACATTAGCCACCATATGCTAGTGGTCATATCAGATCAGATAAGGCTTTTGCGGTGTTGCAGCGAAGAAGCCAAAGTCCCACTTTTAAATCAAAGCCGGTGTGTCCAGCTGTTGCTTGAATATTCAGATTTTTTCATGAAATACGCAGCACATCTGATGTCCTCATCAGCACCGTGTTGTTCAGCTTATTTTCCCAAGTGAAACCCTTATTAAGGACTTTACTGTGAATGCACTGCAAAGCATTTCATCATAAACCTCTTAATCTTCCCTGTTCTCAGTCAGGCCTCAACTTTCTCGAGTAGCTTTAAAGTTTCAAAGACATTTTTACACAGTGTAGCGTAATAAAGTGTTACTATATGTTCTCTTTGTGCTCATTCTGAGGCGTTGCTGCTACTCACCATGCCATCTTTTCATGGCAGAAGAGGTTCACATGAACTTTTAGCTTTAGATTCAGTAACCCTCTCCTCTCCTCTCTTCACACAGGTCAAAGTAAACCCAGGAGCTTCTCCAGGAGTTCTGCCTTACCAACCACCACAGCTAACATCCTGCTTTTACTTCTCCAACTGTTTTTAAACAAAGAGCAGCAAAGACACAGACAGGTAGACAGAATATGGAAGATATTCTGAGTTTCTTTCGACAAACCCCCACAGTCAGACTGCTTCCCTGCTCTGCCTGTCTGCTGTTTTTAACGGAGTCAGGTCTGTTCCTTGTGAAACACAGGCCTCGTGTGGATGAACACGGTAACTGCAGGACTTGTGTGTTGCACCAGTACAGGCAGCTCTGGTAACAACTGCGTTTTTTATTTTTTTTGTCTCTGGGGGATGCAATCAGGAGCCAATGACTTGCTTCCTCTTGCGCCGTTGGGTATTTGCTTTGTGAGAGAAACCAAAGAGGGCACGACTCATTGGCGAATCAGGCTTCCGAGGAGATTTCGTGGCATTCTGCTGTCAGAGATATGTTCACACGGAGCCCTGTTTCCTCAAGCTCCTGTAGAAATCCGCTGGCGTCTCCCAAGTGCAGATATGCCTGACCAAAGAGTTTAAACAATACCCCGAGAGGAACTTTTTGCTCTTTGTGCCTGACAGACACCGGACGTCCAACCGTCAAACATCCACTAACAAGACAACCGATGTAGGAATGTCAGACGTCTTTTTTCTTACTTTTTGGTGCTTTTGGGTTCTTGTTGCAAACAGTAACAAGGCTGGACTCGAGCACGAGTACACTGAGGCCAGAAATGTTGAATGTTCAGTAACAGTGTGATGTGTAGATAAACAAAAATTTCCTTTATATGTGCATGTGTACAGGAAACAGACACGTTCACACACACAGACATGATTAAGTAACGCACATGTGACACACATGCATGCACACACATACACACACACGAATAACAGACAAATTAACATTTAACTTTTTTACTACTAATGTGAATCTTAATGTTTACAATAGAAAGGCAGTGTGCCGGACAGACAGACAGATGCAACAGGTGGACAGACAGGACTCAAGAGAGGTGACTGACATTTTTTAGCTGCAGCAGCCTGAGGGTCACGGGGTGTTTTCTGCCGTATTAACACAGTCTGGGCAGTTGCTCCAGATCTTATTGTGTCCAAATATTTTGTCTTCCTTCCAAGACAGATGGGCAGAGGTAGACAGAGACGAAACACGACGAAGAAAACAACCGTCTCGAAGAGAGAGATTGAGGTCACTTAAGACTCCCATCGATCTCACGCCTCTTTCAGCTCTCTGTGTCAAGCTTCTGTTGTCACTCGCCCAGCTCTTTCAGCAGGAAAGTTTTCCTGTTTCTGAATTGTTCAAAAAAAAAAAAAAAAGCTAGACGCTCAGTAGCTGCTCAGGCAGCCTGATCCGCAGCATCCTCCTCTTATCATACAAGAAAAAGTTCAAGAGCATCCAAAAATCTTCTCACAGGCAAGAAAAGATTTGCCCTTTACAGAAGCGACAATCACAGTCAGAGTGGTCTGAATCTTGTCACGGTTGGCATTTACTTTGTACCATACAAAAACAAAAAAGTGCAGTCATCATGTGGGAGCAGAGAGGCGTCTAAATTAGATTATTTGGTTAATAATTTATTGTTTGGATTTGGAGAGAAATGAAACGGCAGAGGTTTCAGTGACACTGACTGTACATGTTCGCCCTCGCCTGCAGACTAACGAGGACAAACGTGATACCAGAGAGACGGCTGAGACTTCCCCCTCCCTCCTGGTCCCCACTACTCGAATATTAATGCTGAAAGTGCCAACTATATCAACACATGGATGTCTAGAGAGATGGTTCCCCAAAAGCCGCCGACTGGGACCAAAAATAATGGGTCTCAGGTTTACTGTTCTGGGTTTCAGGTGTAAGAAAAAAATAGGGAGGATATTACAAATTTTTAAAAAATCACATTTGCATTCCAGCCAGTCAGCCAGCAGGTTTTTTACTTTTGTTCTGCTAAGAAAAATCAGCCCAATCCTTCTGGAAGTGTGACTAAACGTGTTGCATTTATGTCGAAAATCGCTGGACCAAATGTTTGAGGCCTTCTCCGTCAACCATGGAACATTTCTGGGTGCAAACACTGGCTTCCCCTCGACACACGGACGGACTAACAGACTGTTTCCCCTCTACAAACTGATCTCAAAGTCCACCACCCGCCCCCCCTCCGTCTGCCAGTTATCTTCAGCCGTTCATGTTTTGTAACCAAACTCTCTGTGGGTTACGTTCAGAGCCGCTGCACCGCGAGGCTCCGCTCGCAGTCGCTCTGGAGGACAGAAACAACGTTTTGTGTTTGCATGAGTTGTTTCCAAACTGTTGCGTATTTAATCTCATGCTGCGTGTGACTAACTAGCTACTTAAAAATGGGAACTGTTTGGTTTGTCGAATGCTCCTCAGCTCTCTTCAAAGAGTCCTAAATGTGAACTTTGTGATTTTTCTATAAATAACAGAGTCTGAAATGTCTGCCGAGTAAAGGAGTCAAATAGCTACTACAATGTAAAACGATGAAATGTATCTTTGAACTTCTAGACGTTTTTTTATCCCGTGGCTGTGTTTACTGTTTTTTCTAGTTGACTACTAATGTATGATGTTGTGTATAAGTGGGACTTTGTTCTTTTCTTCTAATTGTACAATGTATTTGAAATGAGAGAGTTCAGAGGAGACTGGGAGGGAAGAGAATTAGTTGCACTACAGTCTGTAATTCTTTCATTAAGCATTCTGTCAGGGCTGGAAATTCACTTTCACTTTGGGACATAATTACTTTACAATATCCATTTATATTTGAATTAACCAACCAACACCACGCGTGGCTCTTTAATAAATAAATAAATAAAATAGCTGCAGATAAAAAGGGTCTTTTTTCAAAATTCAAATTGGAGGCTAATTCTGTGGAAAGGGTCACATATCCATTATTTAAAGGCTAAATTGAAAAAGATAGTTGGTCCTGTCATTAGAAAATGACGCTTTCTGAAATGACCCTGAATTTATTTCCGAGTTCACTGTCTTTAATGGAGATTGGATCAATATTACCTGTCCAACTGAAACGCTAATCAGGCAGATTTAACAACATTAAGGTTATTATTTACAATATCAAAGACGATTTCAGATATATAGTGTGACTCAAGTGGGTGTGTGTGCACGCAAGCGTGTGTGTGTGTGTGTGTGTTAGACTTTGTACTACAGTACAAACATAATTTCTCTGTGTCATGGTGAGCTGAATGACACTTAACCCAGAGCCTGTAAAAGCCACGACTTCCACCCCAATTGAACTGAAGGAAAAAAATTGCAGAACTCATCAGAGGTCGTCAATAAACAGCAATAACAGCAGTAATAATATGTTATAAAGTAATAATAAAAGACAGAATCCACACAGTTTGTGATTTATTGTTATCTTCACAGTTGCTTGATCACATTTAGACTTTGGAGCCGTCAATAGAGCTTTCGTCTGTAGATCTAAGAATGCACATCTGTACAGAGAGAGGTAAACATTTCCAGGAGAAGCTTAAGTTGTTATTTTGTTGAATGGTGTCAATAAACTTTTAGTCAAGCCATTGTCTCTCAGTCTGTCTTAAATGAGTACTCCATCCTGAAACTTTGCAGCTGTGACAAGAGGAAACAGGTACTACTGCTGACAAAATATGCCAGTAATAAATGAACACAGCGCCATGCAGATCATTTCTTTATGTTCTCAGTTTGTCACAGTAAATGGACGGTGAACACTGGATGCACATTATTCGTTTAAATGTGCTTTTTGTACATTTATAGTTACAGAGTCTCTCTCAAACTGCCTACACTTGAATTTTCAATGTTATTCATTAGCCAGTCAAAAAAGAGCCAAAACACACAATAAACAAAGTTAAAGATGAATACAACTGATAACTTTTTTTTTAAAAAAATTCAAATATCGCATTATGTATCGTTTCTTTTTCAGATCACAAAATTTGTGTAGAAAAAGTTTTATAGCTGATTAATATATGATGATAGGGAATATTATATTGTGTTTGGCCTAATTTTTATAAAATCTGAAAGGAGGTTTTGCATTTGATGAGCAACATTTAGACACTTAGTTTAAAGTTTATTTGTTTTGTTTTTGTAAGATTTTTTGAGTCTTCATCGACAGGCAGCACAAGAATTGGACAGGAAATGGAGGAAAGAGAGCGGGAATGACATGCAGCAAAAAGCCACAGGGTGGAATCGAACGGGGGTCGCAGCAGTGAGGACACGGCCTCTGCACAGTGGGGTGCCCGCTCTACAAACTGAGCTACCGGGATGCAACAATTTAAAGTGTTTCAATTGAAGCTATTTTGTAAAATGTTTTTAGGTGTAAAAGAACATAAATTCCGACTCTTGCTCACAGTTCCAAGAAAGGAATGTGTCCGAAACAGGAAGTGAAAACAGTAAAATCCAAACTGTTCTTTGTGGCTCTGGGTGGATTTGTTTATGTTCAGCCCTGATTGGAACCGCCGATGTTGCTTTGACCAGAGACAGTTAATAGAAATTGAGATCTTTCACTGACTGTTCATTTCCTGTATCAGCATCACATGGTTTTTCGCCACGGCCCCGCCCCTTTAGGAGACCAGAAGCAGTCTTTAGTCCATTCATTTTAATTGGAGAAATTAATGTGATCACAGATTATGACCAATTCTTTCGCCCCATTGCCACCGAAATACATATTGGAGCCATTTTTCACACGACGTATATCTTCTGAACAGTCTGACACAAAAATGGCATTTTTCAGACACACATATTAGGAGAAAATTATCTTTGTTTGAGACATGTCTCTGTCTCAGCAACACACTCTCACCAGATTTGGGAACCGGTGCTTCCCGTCTTGTTTCACAACGGACATAAACAGACATTTAAACGGTCTTAAAGGTGAAACCATGAATTAAAAGTTCAAACTTACATCAAACAAATATCATGCAACGCAAGATTCATTCATTCATTCATTGATCCATTCACACGACGTTATAACGCTTCCAGACGAGGTGGACTGATTGTGGTTCCTAACTGTCTCCATGGGAGACGTGACTCCACCCACTTAGGAGACAGGAAGTGTATGTACCACTTGACACCACTGGCAAAGTCTAGAGTGGAGGATCTTGTGTTAATAATTGACTATCTTTGGTTTAAGCTGGGAATAAACCGTGCAGAAAGAAAGTCTATTATACATGTAAATGAGAAAGTTATTTCTTTAAGGTTGAGGGTGTCTTTCTTGCTCTGCCAGTTGTTTTCTGTTTCAGTTCTAAAATGACTGAAATGAAGTTAAACCTGTTGGAACAGGATCCCAAAAGACAGCCAGGGGCAGCATTAAAGAAGACACCTGATCACTTTTTCTTTCACATCAGTAAACCCATCCTAAACTATCATGGGGTACATCCGTATCTCCTTAACCTGTGCATGTACACACACAAAGACAATCGCCTCCGGAAAGCACTGTTGTAGATTTGCAAGGAAACATGCTGGTGATCAGTGAGAGGAGTCGAGTGGGTGATTTTCTTACATCCTCATCCAGCGCTCAAAGGAACATTTAGTGTCTAAATCCCTTAGAATAATGGTGTTCAAGCAAAACTTAAAACATCTACACTATTGAAACTAAACACCTTTTGAATGAAAACGACAGGCCCTGTTTATGCAGATGCGTTAGACTGAGAATGCTCAAGGTTGGAAGTACTTAAAATATTTATTTGTCGCCTGAAGAGCGACCCAGCACTTCGACCTGTTCAGTGAGGAACAGCACACTTCAGAAAATGTCTAATAGGATTTCTGACTCTCTGTAATAAACTGGGACTCACACTTTAAAGGCTTTTTAATATTGTTGGCATTCTCCACTAAAACCAATTGGGCACAGCCAGGACAAGCAAACTAATTACCGCATGGCTTACACCCTGTGGCATTAATGAGGAATTGTAACAGAGCTAACAACCCATTTCACAGGCGCCCCAGTTGGGTTTATTTGAAAGTTGTGCCAACAGCATCAAAGTTAAAATGCATCTGTCCAAATTACTTGCATTCATATGTGTTCAAGTGTCAATTTCCTGTCAAAATTCAATTAATTCTGGTTAAAGGGGGTGTTTTAGAAAATGAGATTTGTGTATGTGAGATGCAATGAAAGCTAATAGATGTACAACCTTTCAAAGCTATTTGTAGCCTGGATCTAGCCCACTAGTAGTGATAATAAAGTGATAATGTTAATAGCACCACATAATTACTTTCATTACATTTCTCTAGCATATGAAGACCAGATTCAGAGTTTTTCCCAAGGTCATTGGACGGGCAGTGAAGCTCACATCACTAAAGGTTTTTCCCCTCTCAAACAGCCCGTTGTTGGAAGGAAACACTGAAAAAGACCATTGTGATGGTGTTCAGCATTTATAATCAGGCTAGGGATGTGACAATTATTGTTTTTATCGTTAATCACAAGAAAAAACACTAATTTAATCATGGTGAATTTCAGTTAATTGCATAATCATGAATTAGTGTCTGTTATGAACCTAACCTAATGTAATCCTCACTGCTCATGTTAGTGAATAGTCCACACCACAAGTTGGAAGTTGGACTTTACAGAACAAAGTAGACTCAATCATACAGTATTTTTTAATTTATACTTTATTCATTTAATTTATTTATCAATCAAGATTTGTCCCCTATAAATATGTGTCAGTAAAGGTTGTAAGGCAAAGTGATTACTGTATGTTTTATTGCCTTCTCTCTTTTTTTAATTGATTTCTCAATGCTAACTTAACTTATCTATCTATCTATCTATATGTATCTCTATATCTATATATCTCTATATCTCTATATATCTATATCTATATATATATATATATATGATTACTATGTGCCTCTGTGGTTACAGCAGAAAGTATTTTGAACTTGGATCACAGTCAGAATGTGACACAGTGAGTAAGTGTGAAATAACACAATGCAGGTGGACACTGTTTTTAATATGTGCGAGGAGTTGTTTATAAGTTTAAGGCTTCAGGTAGCAGAAGTCTGTTTAAAAAAAAACTGGCACACTGATTTTCGACACAGTCCCTCCTACATGTACACACTTGGTCCAGCAGTCTTGGTGCTTATAGATCCTGTCTTTGTAGAAGTCGGCGTCATGGTCCTCCAGAAAGAGGTCCACAGCAGCGATGACATCATCATCACAGTCAAATTTGCGACCACTGAGCTCCTTCTTCTATCGTGATGCACATTTTTCCACAATTGTTTGGCATCAGACAGACTAAATGATTAATCATGACAATAAACTTTAATATTTTGATCACAAAAAATTAACCTCCTTCTCAGCACATGGAAATTACACAAGGCAAACAGAAGAGCCGTTTGTTCATTTAGTAGTCAGAGAGGAGCCAAGAAACTTCTCATGATGATACAAACTAATCAAAGTTTGACAAGTTCAAGCTGATCTGAACCACTAAATAAAATTCAGTTCATGAGATGCTCTTATGATCCATCTCGGGGCTTTGCTGAACATTTACGCTCCTGTTAGCTTTCTTGTTCTTCTCGCTCATAGAGGCCTGCACAGCTTCCATGTGTCAGTGAGCCATAGCAGCAGCAGCTGAGTGGGACAACGCTTCATTAATCTAACTTACCCACCTGCATCACCTGCACGTTCCAGTCTCATGTTTCTCAGCACTTTTGCTCATTATGTGACCAAGATGCAGGTAAAGAGACATCAGGAGCTCTGTGATTGGCTGGGCTTGATGAATTTGCTCTGCAGGAACACTCTGGGAACACAAAGCCCCTCCTTCTTGTTGACCGTCTCTCTCAGGACGTAGTCGTTAGCAGCAGACTGGAAGCCCATCTCTTCAAACAGCCCAGCAAGGAACTCTGAGAGCAGATGATAAGAGCAGACTGACACTTAAGAGGGATGGAACAAGAAACGTGAACAGAGCCTCCACAAGCACAGGAACGAATGATGACTGAGCCTGGTTCAGCACTGCGTCCTTGTAATGTCGCAGTTTCTGCACAAACAGCTGTGTAATTCACAGCTTAACTGTTGAATAATTTAATTAAAAACATGTTGGTGGCTGTCCTTTTACTTTTTTATATCCCACCATCCAAGCTTACCACTTTTGTCTGAGAAGCAAACAAACAAGTACTGAAATGAAAAATGATATTTGTGCTTTTGGACAGTGGATAAGGATGCTCCATTAAAAGAAGTATAGTAGAAAAAACTGACTGACTATGAAAGTAGGCAAAAAATATGTATCTACTTTTAGTAACTATATGTCTTCCTACAGTATCTATCTGTTTATCTATAACGGACATATATATCTTTGTACTGTCATTCGATTAAAAAATTTAATCGAGTTAATCACTATAAAACTGTGATTAATCGCAAATTAATCGCACATCTTTTCATTCAGTTCTAAATGTACCTTGAAGGACTATTTTTCAAGTTTTTAACACTTCACTCAACATGAGAGTGGACAACTATGCTTATTTTATGCAAATGTATGTTTATTATTATTGCAGCAATCCAAAACAATGAAAAATGCTGTGATATATTTTGATGGAGCTATGTTTGGTCTGTTGTGATCAGGGCTCGACTGCTCATGTCTGTTGTGTATTTGCTCTGAGCAACAACAGCCTCTTCAGTCTCATCTCTCTGTTTTATTGACTGTTCGTCACAAGTGTCATATTAAACACTCACCCTACATTCAGGAGACCACACGTAATACTGTCCCAGTGTATTACAGACTACAACATGGTGTCAGAGAACGGAGTAACGGAGTTAATCGAGCGAGGTACAGTGTGCTAACAGAGCTAGTCTGGAAACTAACAGCTGACTGCAATCGACCAGCTGAACATGGAGCAGTTTAAGCTGCTGTCACCACTAATACTCACTGGTGACCTTATGATATTGTCCAAGCATAACACAGACTAGAACAAATACTGCCCATAATAAATACTTACTTCTCCAGTTTTAGCTTTCTTGTCTTAAGTTGTGTGTCTTTCATATATGTCTATGGTGGTGGTTGCATCACTTCCTGATTTCCTTAACTAGGGGGCGGGCCGAGGGCCAGAACATGTGCACGTAAATCGCGCTTTTGAAAAAATTAATGGTGTTAAAATAAATCTGCGTTACTGCGTTATTAACATGTTAACTTTGGCAGCACTCATATAGCTACATAACTACAGTAATATTTAAGTAGCTTTAGTATCAGTCTGCCACCATCCTACTTATCTTTCTTCGGTCTCAATGGCAAAAACACAAAAATGATTTTCATGAAGTCGTGAACTGACCTTTAGAGAAGAAGTAGGACCTAGTGCCATCTTGGCGGACGTAGAAATTCTCTCCCAGTTTGCTCCCGGCTTTAAATCGCAGCATGGCGTGGTCATGCAGGCCATAGTCCCTGAACAGGACAATGCCTCCGGGCTTCAGCACCTTAAAGCCACATGCATGTTAGTTACATTAACTAGCTGCCTGCTATGTATCACCCATGGGCGTAGCAATGTGTATCCTCCCCAGCTCAACCCTCGTGCCCAAATATGGTCATTCTGGCAACATGGTTACTGGCATAATGCCAGGTTAGTGGATTCAAAATGGACAGCCACAAATTAAAAGAAGACATTAAAGTG
>JAPZDX010000010.1:11537805-11550171 GCA_029783625.1 Naso annulatus | reverse complement strand
ACTAGTTTTTTTTTTTTACTTGTCAAAGTGGAAAAATGACTGCTTTACATTAGGGTGAGCTCTATCCAAGGTGCTTGTATTGTGCATGCTGGGTCACTGACTGGGACACTTCATGGAACTTGACTGATTTTTAAAATAGTGATTTGCCTACAAATTTGGGTATTCGATGCTTAAATAATTGAAAGTACTTAACCTTGGACATGGGTCCACTTATAACAAGAAGATTCTGGGTTAAAACCCGGCTTTCCATGTGGATTTTGCACGTTCTCCCGGGTCTGCGTGGGTTCCCTCCGGGTGTTCTGGCTTCATCCCACAGCCCTCACCCAGTATCAGCTGGGATCGGCTCCAGCGAACGTGCCAGGGTTAATTGATTAAAGATAATGGATGGATGGGTCCACTTACCAGCTTTCTTTAGAGCTTTAAACCACATCTCACAGTCCTAATCAGCAGACAGAGTTTGCTCAGTCACCATGGAGATGTCATGCCTCAGTTCATGTTAGGTCATGTGATGACAGCTGAGCCATCTGTGACAACTGTGCAAACTTCATCCCCTGATGATACGAGCTTAAAAAGCAACTGGAGAATTTTGTATGAGTGGACCTGCTACATTAAAGATTGTTTTGTCAAATTTATATGTTACATGCAAAACAAAATTTAAAGTTACTGCTTCGAGTTTCCCCATGTTGCTGAAGGAATGTAAAGTAACTGACTCACATTTGTATTATGGCTCAGTTCCGCCATTCTGTCTAAATATTTGAGTATGACAGATATTATATAATTTATTATTCTGCTGTTATTGGAAAAACAGCTTGTGAGCTCCAAGTGAAATGCTGACAGTAGACTTCTACTGTATTATGCAGCATTGGACACATCTCATGCATGATAACAGATGTGAAACATGAATTACATGCAAATTATGTCTTTTATCTGAGACAGTTGTGTCTGCTCAAAAACCACTGCAGCCATTTAGACAACTTTGCCCTCTGGCAAAAATGAGCCTTTCCTCACATTTTCAGTAAAGTGTGCCGTTTTTTAGTGCTGTAATACCTCCTGGAACCAGGTTTGTTGTGTAATAATTTAATTAACACATTGATGTAGGCTTATGCAACGTACTTCAGCAGTATTTCAGTATTCGAATTTTTTTCTCATGCCAAGGGTTGAATGTTTAGTGGATAAAATCAAGCAATTTTTCAGTTAAAATCAAACCAGATGACACACAGTTAAGCTGGTACGGAAGCGAATTGTTGCCACACCATAAAAATAAAAATGGATCAGTATCACGTTTTCACGTGATAGGTTTATGCTATAACGATAAACTTATCACGTTATAACATGATGATTCCTTGTTATAACAGTTAACTTATCACATTAAAACATGATATGTTTTACACCATATAAATACTATATTGTTAAAATAAAAGTTTCATGTTATGGCATAAGTTGATATTGTAACAATAAATTATCCCGTTATAATGTGATACATTTCATGTTATAGTATATTGTTTTAACAATAAAAGTTTCATGTTCTAATGTGATAAGTTTATTGTCATAACAAATTATCACCTTTTATCATGATAAGTTTTATGTTTTCACAATATAACTAGTATATTGTTGTAACAATAAAAGTTTCATGTTCTAATGTGAAGTTTGTACGTTGAAATAACGCGAGAATATGTTATAGCCAACGTAATATAACATCTTATAACGGGAAACTTTTGTTACAACAATAAACCTATTCCATTAAAAAGTAATTCTGATTCACTTTTAATTTTATGGCGTGGCAGCAACATGCCTCCGTAAAGCTGGATTCTGGGGGAGTCTTGAGCAAACTGCCTTTTTGGAAATCCAGCCAGTCTGTTTTTTTTAACTGTGAGCAGCAGTGACATTTCGCCTGTGCTTGTGTCACCATGCCGGGGCTGCAGTTCACCGCTAGGCTTCCCATCGGCCTATCGCTGCTCTCCTGCACGCTGACGACGAGACCCGGAAGCAGCGAGCCGTCTGCTTTGTTTTGTTTTGGTAGCAGGAGTTGGTTCAGAGGCAGGCAGACGGAGGTCCGTGCGGGAGACAGCCGCTCACTAAATGGGGAGAACCATAACGGGGATGGAAGATGACGGACCGATAGCTGACGCCTGTAACATGCCGAGTTTTATCAGCAGTTTCGAGGAGGGGAGGGCGAAATTGTCCCGCAGCCTGCCGACGGAAACTTCTCCGGCGGAGCGCAAAGTTGAGCGGCCGGTCAGCGATTTAAGCCAACGTGTCAGCAGATCAAACTCACGGCAGTCCCTGGGCGGAGGTGAGAGGGAGCCGGAGGAGAGGAGCAGCGAGGAGGAGAAGGATGCGAGGGGCAACAACAACAACAACTGCAACGGCGGAGGAGGAGAGAGTAGGAGGGCGAGCGCCGTCGAGATCCTCAGGAGGAATTTCGGGGTTTCGAAGTCGCCTTCGCTTCGTTTGAACGTGAACATTCGAATGCGGTGCGATGATGACCACGAAGAAGACGACGGAGACGTTCATGGCGACGTTCACGACGGTTCTGAGAGTGAATGTTGCAGCTGTCAAAAGTCGGACCGAGAAACGGGCGAGGCGATGCCTGAAAACGAGCAAACCCCGAGCGACTTGACGACTTGTGATGTACAAGGAGTTGAATTTGTTGCCGTTACAAGTCAGTGCCATCACAAACGTGACAGTGAAGGCACCACGGTCACTTTAAACGGCTCGTTTAATAGTAAAGAACACGTCTACTGCACTGTTTACTGCATCGCTAACGACAGCCATCAAAAAGACGCTGAAATCACTGGTGATGACACGGCCGCATCTGACGCTCCAGAAATGGACGTTGGAGCGGGACAGGAAGTGAGTTCGAACCCCGAGCCGGCGCTGTACACGCTGGACGATCTGGTGGATCCTTTCGGGGACATCGCCCACCGGCTGTCCAACGTGCAGGCCGGTGGAGAGGCAACGACGGAGACTTGCCGGGTGTGCATGGAAGGGAAATCCATCGCACCCCTGCCCTGCTGCAGGAAGGCCGTGTGTGATGAGTGTCTGAAGCTCTACGTCAGCTCCCAGGTTGGTGAAAGAGGGAGGGTGGCTGGGGGGTGAGGGCGCTCACCACGAGCTCGAATTCGTCAAAGTGTTACTTAAACGTCACAGGCCGACGTCTGCAGGTCTCCTCATCTCGTGATTACAGCTGTTTCCCTGTGAATCTGGGTCACTGACGCACTCTGCACAAACACTGGGACCTGGGCAGGGATGGGTGTCACAAAAGCTCCTTATGTTTGCTCTTTGATTTATTCAGCAATGATTTCTCCTCTCAGGCTCGCCTGTTTACCCTCAGATACACTACTTGTATTTTGTAGGACATTATTAGTCTACCTACAGTCTAACAAAACACGTGAGCCCTTCTAGAAGGCTCATCTTTTTTAAACTGTTTGTTCACATCCTAAACAAACACATCCTGCTTGAGCCAGAGGGTAAATCACAGCATCCCGGCAGTGTGCTTTTGGGTCACACCGTCCTGTATTTTGATGCTGCAGTGTAGGGCCAGACAGAAAGGGGATTTTTAGGACTGATGCTGATATTAGGGAACAGGAAAATTCCTATATCTGATATTTCAGCTGATATTTTAAACATACGATGAGCAATATTGGCAGAATGTGGTTACCAGATAGGCTACTTGTGATAAAGATATGTAATGGAGACAGGATATCTTACATTTCAACAAAAGTGCGCTGAAAAGTAAACACAGTAAACACTTCACTTATTAGTTATTAAAAATGGACGACCCTCTGCTGGACAAACTATGTAATTACACCATTTTATATCACTGGTCAAAGCATTTCCTCTGGCCTTAAAGGTGGAGTCAGTGTAATTTTCCACAAGACAATAAAATACAGACTCATACAAAAGTAATGCATTGCTTCTGGGCCTCTATGTGGTGGTGACTGTTCATGCAGAAATACTGCCCCCTGCCTGTTTTTTGATGTTTTTGCATGTTGTAGCTGACTCGCGACCAGCTTGGGATGAGACTGGGTGGGGAGTGGGCACTTTCCCCCCCGGCCAGTGACGCGTACAGGTGAGGTTGAGAGTGAATAAAACATGGTGACTGGTTGCCATTTAGATTGGAGAAAATTTCCGATACGGACACAGCAGCAAAGAAAAGGAAATATAATTGTAGTGAGACGAAATTGCGAGTGGATAAAGCTCGTTTCAGAATGAGCGTGAGTCTCCATTTAACTTTCAGCTGCTTTCAAGCACTGAAGGAGAGTGTGGGGATGAAGAGCGATGCGGAGTTGGTCTGCTCTCTGTTGGACAGGTTGGTGTCAAACTGGCAATTAACTTGTGCTAGCTTAAATGTCATGTACCCACGTAGCTTGCTGTGGAGTGCCAGGTCCAAGCGGTATCAGTACACGCTACCATACTTTTGGTGGCGTTGAGCTCGGGAGAAGAAGCCCAGTTTGAAAATTTTGTTTACAAGCCGCAACGAACAAATGCTGACTCCAACTTTAAAAAACAGTTTCAATATCAGCGCATATCAGTAAACAGATGCCAATACCGATATTTTACGATAGGTTAATATTGGCAAACGGATTTATTGGTCGGGCTTCTACGGTGCATGCTGGCTTCTTCTACAGTATATTTTCCCTGCATGAGTTTTGAAAGTCGGTGCAAACTAGTACAGTATAAGCTCCAGTTCTTTGATTTTGGGTATTCTTTAGACTCTTAAATCAAGGAAATGAATAAAAGATGAATAAAACATTTATTTCCGTTAATTTAATGCAGCTGCTGTGGAAATAGGGGCTCAGCAGTGAATGGGAGATTTGCCGTCTCTGCTCTCTAACAGAGCTTAAGTTTTTCAGGATGGATTTTTTTTGAGTGCCTTTGTCATGAACTCCTGCCAGAGGATTTACTATCTTGTCTCTCTGCTACTGTTGTTATAATCTACTTTTCTCTGTTGAGATAAAACAGTTTGTATCAGTCATCTGGACTACTTTTAATCTGCAATTATCGTGTTTTGATAACAAGGCACAAATCATTATAAAAGCACAGAGAAAAGGAGACTCTGATAAGCACACTGAGAATGAGATAAGGGTCATGTCAAACCGTCCTGTGTGGGCGGATTTTTTTTTCTTTTTGTTAATGTACTGCTAACTCACTTTAGCGCACATGGCCGGCGTGAACCTTCAGCAGATACAGAAGCATTATGTCACAGGGATGTTGTTGTGCATGGGGGTTACGTGGCCTACCTGGTGTTTCATCATCCTCCCCAGATCAAGGCAGTATTGTTGGGCTTAATTCAAGAATTGTCATGACGGATAGAGTGGATGTAGCTTTGCTTCTTCATAGCTTGTGCCCCTCCTTAGAAATGGGTTGTAAACTAAATATTATTTAACACAATTCAATACATTAAAAGGGATGTTAAATATATTAAAAGCGACATGGTTACAATACATTTTTTCATGTCTGTATTACCAGTGTTACAGTGCTTAATTTCAACTGTTTATTCATACTTTTAGCTTTTTCTTACAGTAGTTTCATCACTTTTAGCTAGGTGTGGGAATGTGGACCAAAAATCATATCATGGTATTTTTTTCTGCTGAATTGCAGTACAAGATAATAAATGTGACTGTGGTCAATTTTGAAATGCAAAGAAAGGAGTTTCTCTTCCTTCGCTGTTTGAAAATATACAGCTGCAAAACATGTAAATGAAAATGAGGTCAAGCACAGTGAAATTAATTCAATAGTAGGACTCTGTGCTTTCACAAATTATTGAAGCTTCAGTTGGTAACTTTTGCTAACGTGTTGGGAAGCATCTCTGCTGCAGCCGTTTGCGCTGACTCACGTTTTATTTCATTTGTTGTCGCTCTCTTTTTTAAGTCCAGTTTGAGCCGAGAGCGCATGGTTTCAGGAAAAGTTGCAGCGCAGTAAACTGGTCGCTTGCAGAGGCGAGTCAGGGCATAGGGCACTAACATCTAACCAGCACGTACCCACATCACCTGCCGCTAAGAAGTGCAGCATAGACCGGCCAATCAGGACAGAGAGTAGAGCGTCACTGATTCGGCTAATAGAGCGGGAGCAATGGGATTTTTACCAATCCTGAATACAGCGGCATGATGGGAAAACCGAGAGATCGAGAGATCCTGTGATACTGTCAGATAACGTCACTTGCTAACAGCTGTCTGTGGGTATTATGACATTTTTTCCAAATAGAACACAAATAATTATTGATGTATACTCCAAAGTTACCTACTGCAGCTTTAACACAATGAGATTTTTTGATATGCCATCATCAGTATGTGATGTGGATAAAATGACTAAGTGGTTAGAATAGCTCCAATAATTAATAACTAATTCAACCTCCTTTTTTTAGTTGCTCCTCCCTGTTAGTGTAAATGATAAATGAAAACTGGTGTGGGAGTTGTGAATAATTTTTTTGCTCTCTAAATGGGGACATGACAGAAGGTTGAAAATTGAGAACCACTGCTTTAGCTAATGGTTTCAACCGTTAATCTAGTACATTTAGCTAATTATTTCACCTTATCCTCAGTTGAAGCACTACTAAATGCAGCATGACCCAGTTTGATGGGCAGCTTCCTATGAAGTAAAAATAATTTGGATTTTTAGATATATGATTTTAAGTTTAGCAGAAGTTTTCCTGGGTTAAAAATTTCTATTTCTAGTAGATTGAGGCCTCTGCACATAGTATGCAGAAGCCTTAGCCATGCCAAACTACAGTATATTGTCACTGCAAACATCTGCTGCATACCAGCTTAGTAAGCTAACAGTCACCACTGTCCAGGGGCAGCCATATGCTCATTCTAAGCGTAATTATTTTGCTGTTTCAGTCAGGTTTTTGGCTTTATTTTGACCTATTTTTAATCCTAACACTGTGAAAATGCAGAACCCACATTATAAACACACCTCACACAGTGACACATGTATGTGAGCGACATGAAGTGGCAGCCGTCCTAACACGTCCAACCAGTCTGGTAGTGGTCATCAAAGCGGTAGTGTTGTGGCAACAGTGCTCGCACATTGGCTCTCAAGCTTGCAGAGGACACATTTTCATGATCATGTAATAGGTGTGAGGGTGTGTGTGCATGTGCTGTTGGGTATGCTGAGTGTAACACCGTCAGAGGCTGATGCTATTGTTCTTTGCATTCTGCCTGCTGTCATTTCTCACAGACAAACACACGGACAAAGTGCCTTATCATGTGTCAGTGCAGCAGGTCTCACAAGCTTTGACGGACTGAAAGTGTGAGCAGAGAGAGAATGAGGATGAAAGAAAATATGAGATGAGGAAGAGAAAGAGAGAAGGAACCAGAGAAAAAGAGATGGCCTGAGAGGAAATGAAGACAAGACAAGAGTTATTTGGTGAAAGGAAAACAAGAGAACAACAGCTGAACCACGTGATGGAAATTATTGTCTTTCTACGTTTCCTCATATCACGGTGAATGTGAACTTAACGATGGGAAATTTTTCTTCTTATGTAACAAAGTGTAACAAGATTATGGCGTACAGTAATGCAAGCAGAAGTGATGGCAGCACGTCTTCCCTGTGTGCGCGTAATAACATGTCAGTCCCTGAATGTGGTGACTCCTATGTGAATATGGTCCATGATGCAGTAAAACTGACTGATGTGTCACTAATCTGTGCGTGCTTCAACACATTTTAACTTCAACTCTCCTCTGCCTGTTCGAGCCTTCTATTCACACCCCTCTTCTCCCTTTATTCTATGTTAAATTATTACCTTTAAGCTTGGGCCAGTGTTAGATAATAATGACTCTTGCAGTATTTGTCATCATTTGTGATATTTTTCACAATATTGAACAGCTGTTACAGCATCTCCAGGATTTTATTTTGAAAAGAAAATGCATGCTGAGCTGCTGTGGTGGCAGAGGCCACGTGCCTCCTTATTTGATGAGGTGGAGAGGTTATCACAGGTTATTTTGCATGATGTGGGCATGAATGCAGCACTTTAATATACAGACTGGAGGACTTAGTTTCAAAGAAGAATGCCAGCTCACAAATTTGGCAAGTGAACTTTAAAGGGATATTCCTGAATTTTTGACACAGGGCCTCATTTTTGACCTACCCAGTCCTATTCCTATTGATAAAGACCATTTCCAGCTCACCACATGCAGTACGGAGTTTGGACGGCTCGCCATGTCAGCGCTTATGCTAGCAAAAGTCAATGGGCTCTAGTAAGGGTTAGCAATAACAGGAAGCCGTTGACGTTGTTATGTCCTGTTGTTGCCGACCCTAAGCGGAGCCACACATTTGAGAAATCCAGCCTTAGTTTGACTTCAGAAATTATGAGACAAACACTTGAATTCACCTCAACAGGCTGTCGTCATATTAGACTTGCTTCGGGTGCACTGTCGAGTGTTTAATCTGAGTTTGGTAACGGCTATTGTTGCGTCCATTGACTTGTGCTAGCATTAGCATTAACGGTTCAACTCTGTACTGCATGCAATGAACTGAAACTGGTCTATCAATAGGAATAGGACTGGGTAGGTCGAAAATCAGGCCCTTTGCCAAAAATTCGAAATATCCCCAATGTTCAGAGTATATTTACAAATGAATAGAGGATGTTTGCCTGCTAGGCACTAAAATAGTTTGTTAAAACCAGTTTATAGCAGTATGCATGCACTCCATGCACTTCTGTTGGCTCATTTTATGCAAATTTTCTGTGGCACACAGGACATATGATCGGTCCCGGATCTGCTAAGAATCTGTGTACAAACAAGGTGTAATATTTCACACGTACATTTTGAACTCATAGTCCACCAGAATTACAAAGACACCAACCGTAGACAGATGTTTGATATTAACATTTTCACAGCTCTCACATGCTTCAGTATATTCTTTGTCTCATTGTAAGAATTATATAAGTATTTTTGTCTGTGACGTCTTCAGGTACGAATAGCCAAATCTTACATCAGCTGTCCGATCCCAGAGTGCAGCGGCTACCTGGAGGAGGGACTGGTGATTTCCCACTTGGCCAATGAGGACGTGGCGAAATATCGTTACTTTCTCGAGCTGAGTCAGCTGGACTCGAGCACCAAACCCTGCCCCCACTGCAGTCAGTTCACCTCTCTGAAGGAGCACAACGCCAACCGCTCCGAGCACAAGTACAAGGTAAAACCACGGCACATACATAAGGAAAATACAGAGCAACAAATTAATTTCCAAATATGGCTGATATTCATGTTTATGTTGTATATTAATGCATATGTGTCTGTCCTCTGTCCTGACTGTAGATCCAGTGTAGCAATTGCCAGTTTGTATGGTGTTTTAAATGCCACGCACCATGGCATAACGGGCTGAAATGTCGCGACTACAGAAAAGGAGACAAGCTGCTACGAACATGGGCCAGTGTCATAGAGCACGGGCAAAGAAACGCCCAGAAATGTCCACAGTGCAAGGTAAGAGCTGGGAGAGGCACAAGCTGTTACACCATTGTGTTTTGCTTTAGAACAACACGGGTGGAGAAGGGCATGTGAGGTTGGTGTGTGTGTAAATGGAAAGGAGGCTTAAGTAGAAGGACACAGACAGATGATGGATGAGGAGCTGCTGAGACCTAGACGGAGGCAGAGCGGCGATACATAGACAGTAAACAGTCAAGAATCTTAAAGCGATCCTGTGCAATGTTGGTTCAAACAGTATCTAATTTCACTGTGACAAAGTGACTAAATCAAGACAGAGATGAGGATAATTACCAGTTTACGCTCAAAGCAATAAACATTTCCATCTGTGTTAATGGCACTGATGCTCCATGTCTTGAAATTTCTGCTCTGGAAGCAGAAGAGAGGATCCTGTTTGAGCGTGAAGCCAACAGATTGGTGTCATGCTGCGTTTAGTTGTGAAAGAGGCTGAGAGCGGCTGAACTTTACACCCTGTTTAAAGCAAAACTGCTCCTTGTGTTAAAGCTGCCAAAAAGCAAAGATCCATAAAGTGTACTCCTACATGAATACTGCAGTGCACTAGAAGAGATACTGAAATAGATGCTTATAAGCCCTGTTTCCACTGAGCGGTGCCGTTCGGTTTGGAACAGCACGGTACACTTCGGAATGGTACCCGCAGATCTGACTTGTGTTTCCACTGCCGACCGTACCCGTACTTGGTGGACGGTGCTGTGCTGCGCAATGTAAGGGTGCTCTGCCACTTTTTTCTCCAGGTGAAAAATAGGCCTGATTCACCTGCATGAACCAAAAAAACCATCCAATCATTACTAATGTGAATGTTTTTGTGAAAGAAAAATAAACGCAAGTGAATTATTGTTGATGGTCAGACATTTCACCACCATACATGTACGATATGTATGTGTGACCAAAAAAAATACTCTTAAAACCTTTTCAAGTTGTCATTTTGACATTTAAGGTGGGCTGATGCTCCACCTTAAAAGATGCATCTCAGCAGCTCAGTGAATGAAATGAATCAACGTGAAAAGCATCCTTTCGTTGTTTTATCATGTCTTAAAATGCTGCAGAAACATTACAGTCGGCGTTTAGTCTTGGCACTGATCATCAGTTTAATTTCTCCCCTGAGTGACAGTTAAACGAGCTGCTGCTGCTGCAGCGAGCAGATCGGCAGGTCTCACCGCGAGCTGCTGCTCATCGCAAGTCCGAAACCGCCATGACAGATTTACAAAAGAGAATTATTTGGATAGACTGACTACATATTTGGAATGTACATGGTAACATTCTCACCTGAAAAAAAACATAAAGCTTACTGAAGTGATATATTACCAGTTCAACACTGCAAAACAACTTTTTGCCTGCTTGCAGTCAACAGACTGCAGTGTGTGTAGCTACTCCCTCTTGGGACCGCTTGGTACCCTAAAGAAAGAGTGACCAGGATACGTACGGTACAGTACGGTTATTTGGTACCCTTTTGACAGCGGAAACACAAAAACAATGCGTCTCAAACTGAACCGTAGAAACAGGGCTTTAGTTCTCAGTAAAGAAAGAGAGTAAATTTGCTAATGTTGATTGTTACTAATGCAAAAACTGAAATACTCTCTTCTAGAGTTTAAATTTGTATCCAAGCTAAAAAGTGAAAGAACTTCTCTGAATTTTGTGAAAATGCTTGCAGCTCTTTATCAGTATGATGAACAAGGTATAGTATGTGATAGAAAACAGGCAACTCTCATTTTTCCCTCCCATTTCACTTTTGACTCTTTTTCCACCTCTCTCCGTCTGTAGATCCACATCCAGCGTACAGAGGGATGTGACCATATGACGTGCACGCAGTGTAACACCAACTTCTGTTACCGCTGTGGAGAGCGCTACCGACAACTAAGGTTGCAGTCTTTCACTTTCATACTGTCTTGTATCTGTAGGGTGGCCAGATGAGAATGAGGGAAGTTCAGGACAGGGATGGGTGTGGTCACATGAAGATAAGGGGCGTGGCCTCTAGTCTTTGTTCAGATCAGAAAATGCATTTATTGCAAACATCAGCCATGACTCAGATCTTCTCTACTGCAGCACTGTTGTTGTCAAGCTGTATGTATGACTGGACCTTGTTGATTCTCGTTGTCAGGTTTTTTGGGGACCACACATCCAACCTCAGCGTGTTTGGATGCAAGTATCGCTATTTACCTGATAAACCTCATCTGAGAAGGCTGATTATAGGGTCTGTCTGTGGTAAGTTGGTGTTTGTGTCTGGCAAGAAGATCCTGAATCTGTGTTTTTCTTAAAGCAGTGGTAACTGATAAGCGATGTGGCTCTGAGGACAGATGTTTTGTTCAGTTAGCCCAACCCTTTGGTCCAGACTGAAATATCTCAACTCATTATCAAATGTGCTCCCATGATATTTCGCACAGATGATGACTCTGCAATCAGATCAAAATTAAAATTTTTCCAACATTTCAAAGTCCTGCACACTCAGTGATGTTCTCATCAGGCTCAGCTGTTCTTGTTAACATGCTAAGCTAAGATGGAACATTGTAAACATACCTACTTAACATCAGCAAGGCCTTACCGTCGACTTCTCCAGTCCTATTCCTGTTGATAGAGATCATTTTCAATCATTGCATACAGTACAGATTTTGGACTGCTTGCTGATTTGTCCCAAATGCTAATGCTAACGCAAGTAAATGGGACCCAACTGTGGCTGCTACCAAACTCTGATAAAACACTCCACAGTGCACCCAAAGCAAGTCGAATATGACGACAGTCTATTAAGGCAAATTCTTTTAGAAGTCAAAGTACAGCTTGATTTCTTTAATTTGTGGCTGAGCAGCAACAGGAAGTTCGTACTTAAGCAGCTTCCTGTCACTGTTAACACTAACCAGAGCCACAAATGAAAAAAAAAAAAGAAATTCAGCCGTAGTTTGACTTCCAAAATTATTCTACGAACACTTGA
>JAPZDX010000010.1:11509863-11521680 GCA_029783625.1 Naso annulatus | reverse complement strand
AAAACAGTAAGTGTCTCCAAGTTTTCTATGAACTGGTGCTGCGTCTGTGTGCCAGTAACTGTCCATTTGATTGGCTCTGGCTGACTAACTGCAGCACCAGAAGGTAAGCAACAGTCAGTCTCACACACACAGACAGCAAAGAGACATTGGCGCACAAAGATGGAGACAGATGGAGATGGAAAGATGATATTACCCCAACCCCAAAAAAGTAACTAAATAACTTTTACTCTGAGTACATCTTACATGAGCTACTTTTTACTTTTGCTTGAGTACATATTTACACCAATCATTCTACTTCTACTTAAGTAAGATTTCATCAAGGTAATAGTACTTCTACTTAAGCAGATTTTTTGCACTCTTTCCACCCTTGCGACCTGGAGAAGAGGCAGCAACAGGAGGAAATCAGTGAAATAGTTCATTTCTTTTCTCAAATTAATACCTAACTTATGATATCAGAGATTTTTAAATGCATGCTCTCTATAGCATTTATGGCTTTATAGATGTAAGAAGGAACTTGTTCTGAGTTCTCCATTGAAAGCTTCCATCTGAGCCACAGGGGTTTAAAAATCTGTTTGTCCCACTGCTGTGTGATGTAGGCAGAAATAGCTCCGTACTATAGACAGGCCTGCCTTGTCCTGATGCATGCTGTGCTTGAGTTTGGTGCTGTAAGCTACACTTCTAGAACTGTGCTTGTTTGCAGCTTGTGGTGCTGAGTCCCATTTAGGCGTAGGTTTTTAAAACACTGACCAGTTAATAGAAGAATGTGGTAGAATTTTGTTATTTGCAGTTTTTTATATCAGTCTTTAATTTAGCTAACTCTGTCCTTACCTGTCTTATAATGCTGCTGCATTAAGAGAGAGGACACCTCACAGCAGGTACAGTAATCTTTTATCAATCTTTTGTGTTAAAACTGTGTTTTTTAGATACAGTTTACATCTAAAACTTTCACAGGTGTTTTAGAGGCATAGTGACTCAAATACTTCCATATATTTGCACTTCTCTGGTTGTGTGTACAGAGCCGTCTGGCTAGGAGTGTTTTTCCTGATTTGCCCGCCACAAACACAGGAGTCCTGCAACAGTACAAGACTAATCAGCAGGAATTTTTTAAATGTGTAATCGTTGTTTTCATTTCATTTTCTCCATTATTCCTGCAAATACACATTAATTTTGTGCATAATCTTTGCAAAATTTCATTATGTTTGGTTTTAAATTCTTTCATGTTATATATTACATATATTACATACATTTACAAGTATTCAGAATTTTATTTATGAAGAAATAAATCACTATACTTTAACTTAGTGATGGCTTCAGTCAGTTTTGCTGCATCACATGTCAAAGTCAGCAGATGCCAGTCAGATGAGCATGTGTTTCAGTTTTGGTACTCTGCCTGAACGAAAAGATTAATTTGGTAGAGATACTTTTTTTTCTTGGAAGTGCATGTAGTGGTGTGGTCTGTGTTGGTGTGAGTGGGTGTGGCAGTGTGATGAGATGAGACACAGTGCTGTTTGCAGAAGTAAGTACAGTGTGCAGAAAGCATAATGATGTGTTTCTGTGAGACAGAAGGAGACGATATCTGAAGGCTGTTTGTGAAAGAATGTCTTCTCTGTATAAAACTGTCTTGCATGATTTCTGAATTCTACAATCCTTTCGTTTGAATATTTTTTATGCTTTCGATCTCATAAACAGTCATGCTATTTTTACAACAGGAATATGTGCCGAGGACAGTTTTGCTCCAGGACTTATAAAGTAAAAGATCTGCTGATTTATTTTCAGTGTAAACCAGTCAAGTCAAAAAATTCAAGTTAAAATTTGATCTGTTCTCGGAAACATCTTGTTTACTTGTGTGTATGTGTCTGTGTATGTGCGTGCGTGTGTGTGTGTGGGTGTGTTTGTGTGTGTGTATGTGCGTGTGTGTGGCCGTCTGTAGTGACTGTCTGCAGAGTTAGAGCAAGTTAATCCACATCAACTAATCCAGATTAGAGTGCTACAGGCTGCAGCCACAGGTTACATAACTGCTGGACAGACATGGAGACAGACAGACAGACAGACACATGGACTAAGACACAAACACTGTCTGACAGTTTGCAGCACACAGACAAAACAACAGAACGGGCAAAATGATAGAGCTTTTGCTTTGGTTATGTAGTGTCTTGTCATAAGTGATGGATGGATCAGTGTTTGTGTGTCTTCTTTAATGTTTAACTGGTCACACAGTCGTTTTTATGAACACATCCTACTCTGTATGTGTGTGTTTACGTATGTGTCATTCAGGTTTTCTGGACTCGGAGCCACTGAGGGAGTCTGAGGAAGATGTGGCCTCAGAAGTCAACTTAAACAACCCCATCATGACAGAGGAGGAGAGAGAAGAGATTCAGCAAGAGTTAGCTAAAGTATGCTCGCACACGCATGCACGTCCTCAGGCTTAGAGAGAGTAAGAAGTGCTGATAATACAAAGGAAAGAAAAGCATGTTGAGTAGCTCTTTTTTCATTTTGTGTGTGTCCAGCTGGAAGAGGAAATCAGCACGCTGAAGCAGGTTTTGTTGTCCAAAGAGAAGCAGCACGCCGACCTCAAACAGAAACTGGGCATCACTCCTCTGAGTGAGTTCAGGAACAACGTCAGCAGAGGCTGGCACGACATGCAGACCTCCACGGCGTAAGTTTGCAGCTCAGCTGACTTGAAGTGAAGGAGACGAGTGTTTGCTGTCAACATGGATGCCCTTAACAGGACTCATGCAGAGCAGATAGTTGTCTTTTTACCAGCTAATATTACACTGCGCTCCAACCTGAGGATCTGTTACAAACACAGAGGTCAAAACTCAATTAAAAGACATAATCCTGCGCTCGTGGCCGCACAGCAGGCGTGTGTTTATCTTTGTTGTGCTCCTTGTAACAGACATCATAAACCTGATTAAAAACTCATCAAATGGCTACGTGCTGCTGGAGGCTATTGTTACCACGCAATTAGGTGAACACGCTCCATCCATGCACTTGAAATGATGTTTTATCTTGTATGTCATTACTTTGCCTGACTATTTAGATGAAATAACCAGATTTTTACTGCATTAGCAAGAGTGAAACTCATCTTTAGTTTTCCTCAACATCAATAAAGAACCTTTGATTTTCTTTTGCCTTTTTGTGTGCAAAGAAATAAGCAAATATCCTCGTTAAAGCGTCAGCTGTGAGCCCTTATCCAGACACCAAGAGGCAAAGAGAAGCAAGGAGATATTTCTCCAGAGGCCTCCCATCTTATCCAGTTACACTTAAACCTGACGATCACTTTACACACACAGTCGCCGTCCTCATGTATAATGTACCAGTGTGACCACAGGAGTGTAGGATCACGGAGAACCAGGGTTGCAGATGTTTGGAAGTTGCAATTCATGATGCAAATGCAAGTAAAACACCATCAAATTTTAAAAAAAGAATGTAGCTCAAACTTAAATCTGATGTGTTTTAATAAGACAATCAGGAACAAACAAGTGATGTTGACCAGCGGTTTGCAAAGATAAACTGATTCTGCTTAAAAGTAAAGGACTGGGGTTTTGCTGTACAGCTGTTTTGCATTGAAAATGTGTTAAAGGGCCACTAAGGGATAATTAATCCAATGGCAAAGCATCTCAAAACAAAGTATGTGTTTTTTATTGCAGGTGATTTTTATGGTGATCAGTAAAAATTGATGTTAATATTGACAATCATCGGCCAAATCACCCATAAGCCCTCTGATGTAATGGTCCCATTTGTTTATTCTGCCTTTAAAATGGGTTTATGTGTGTTTATGTCATTCATATACATCTGCATACATTTGCATACATGAATGGATACTGTGTTAATTTACACATGAGAGTTCAGTGTGTGGAGGAAACAGTAACGACGCGTCCATATGTCTCAGGTACAAGAAGACATCAGAGACGCTGACCACAGCTGGACAGAGAACCTCAGCAGCCTTCAGCACACTGGGCAGCGCCATCACCAGGAAGTTCGGGGACATGAGGTACACAGTGATGTCACATCTGATTGTTAAGGGGCGCTCACACAACGAAGGTTTTTCCATTAAATGGCAAACTTCTGTTGCTGTTTGACCTTTTATTTTCACATGACGGCAGCGTTTAGGGGCCTCAAAAAACAAAATTTTGAAACAGGGTTCCGGAGTGTTAAATTTTGAAAACTCTGCTCTTACTGTTGCCATGTAAACTGCCAAAAGCAGCTTTTATGAAAACTTCAACTCAGTCCAACATTGTGTTTTTCAGACTAATTGCCATGTGCAAATAGAACATCGACAAGAACTTTGGCGTACCATCAAGTTTATTTTTATTGCTGTTTTTCTCCTTCAGACAAAACGATGGTTTTCAAATGTGCATTTGCCTTCATCTTCTTGGTTGTACAAACCAGTGTTTGTTAAACTTTTTTATAACACAAAGGGAATACTTCTCTGTTTTAAGAAGAACTTATCATGTGCACTGGGCTTTTGACTCACTCGCTCCAGAGACCAATTTATGCTTCGTCGCTCGACACATTTTAATAGTGTTGCTCAACAAAGATGATGAAATTTCAACAAATTTGATGTCACGTTCCTGAAGAGTTTGGTTCTGTCGCGGACATAGTCATATTTTGCCACGTAATGAGATTGGATATTGGTTATGTTGCTATGGTGATAGTTTTAATTGAACTTCCTAGTTGATATTTTAGCGCCCATGTCAGATATGGTTACCATAGAGACAACTGAAACCTTTTGCGTAAGCATAAATTGAAAACTTCACGCTACTCTTTCATTCGTGTCAAGCAGCGAAGCATAAATAAGCTTTAACTCAGAACTGAAACCTCTGCAGCCACCTGCCGACTGACTGTTACCGATGTCTGCAGCCTGTCGGTTGTCTGTGATGATTAATAACAAGATACACAAATAGCGCAGTAAAGCTGGTCGCCTTTTGCCCGTCATTAAGTTCCATCATCAACACATTTGCATATCCAAACCTTTTCATAACTCAGCGTACCCACTCCCCACTGATGCATATCCGCTTTAATCCTGTTCAAAGACATGTTTTTATTTTTGCCGTCCATCTCTTTGCAAGCAGAACTTTGACTCTCGCTCTGTCCATCTCAGGGGGCAGTTGAGATTATGTAAGCCCACTTTAAGCTGCTTTCTGTGGCGAGCTGAAGAGCCCGGAGGCACCATCCGTCCTCCTCACTCACTTTCTGTCTCTTGCTCTGTTTCTGTCCCTCTGTGATGCCGTTTGAGACGCTGAAAGTCAACGCAAAGTGTGTGACCCTGCATTGTTCCGTGTTTAAATAAACAGGCATTTGTGTGTTTGATGACAAGAGAGAGCAAGACAATGTGGGCTTGTGTCTTTACGTCTTTCTGACTGGAGGGTCAGTTTGTTTGGCTTTTATAACTTGTTAAAAAGACACGTAGAAAAATGTATTTGCAAATTTTACACCATAACTTTAACAAAATTCATACAAACATAACAGAAAAAAGATGCTAATGTTTGGACAGCAGCTGTGGTGTAAAAACAAATGAGGTGTTGGTTGTTCTAAGTGCGCTGGAGCTTATTGAGTTTTTTAGAATATAAAGGGCAGAAAAGAAACGATGCATTGTTTTTGATTATTGCAGCATTCTTGGTCTAGAGTTACTGTTCCCTCGGAGGTATGTTCCTGTGGTTTGTCGCTCATCGTGTGCGTTGTTGTTTGCTTTGTATGCACACACAGAAAAAGCATGTATGTTTGTTCTGCTGTGATTATGTTTGTGGAGCGTTCTTAAATGATGTTTTGTCCTATTAGTCTGAAATGTCCAACCGTTTTCAAACTGAGTCTCTGTACAGACGAATTCTCCAGGGATGCACTACATTATTTATTTTTATCTGTATGTAGTGTCTGTTTACATTGTGTCTTGTTACACTGATCATTAAGTCCCTTTAAAAGAAAACAAGAACACAATTCTTTTTTAGGAAATACGTGATCTAAAGATGCCTTGATACCATTTTTTCCTTCCTGATACAGATTCCGTTACCCAAACTGGCGTATCAGCTGATATGGAGTATTGATCTGATACCAGCACATAAAAAATACCAATTCCTTTACGACTGTGGTGTAATCATAAGTTAGTCAAATAAAATGATGTAAACACTCTAAAACATCAGAGTAACAGCGTTTTAAAAACTAAAATCTAGGAAAATCTAACTCCTTACACATCACCTTTTTACTGGTGGGTGACAGAAAAGCTTTTTTCATCCTTAAAAAAAGATCCAGTTCAAATCTGATATTCCACTGTTTATACTGTGTTTTTGCCAGTGTCACCTTTGTTAATTCCGCTCTTAAACCTGCTGTGTGTGTGTGTGTGTGTGTTTTTGTGTGTGATTAAACACTACAGCTAGTGTGTGTTCAAAACGTTTGGTAATCATTGACTCCCTGTTAATTGACTTAAAGGTTTTTCCTTTGGTGTGAGTGTGTGTAAGACTGTGGTTTGTGTGTTTGTAGTGCTTATTTTAACTTCAGTAGAACATTTTAATTCTGTTAGCATGTCTGTTAACAAGCCAGATAAAGGGTCATTCTGCACAATCTGTCTCCCACAGTCATGTGGTTTACTTTCCCAGACACGAGTTCCCCTATAACAGTATGTAAAATCAGCAGAAATTTACCTTGTAATTGTGTTTTTGTTTGTGTTAATAACATAAATGTTCTGCCAAAGTGAAAGAGTGTGACTGTGAAGTTGACAAGGAATGTCACAGTAATCTAAATGTTTTCCATCTTCCTTCATGCTCCGCAAGGTCCAACTCTATAGGGTAAGAGTCACACAGCTGATCATGGCACATTAGTTGTTCCTGACTAAGAAGTCTTAAGTCAGTAGATCTCAGTCAGATCAGCTGATAGCACCAACCGGTTGGTACAGTTTGGACCTGAACAGTCAGCTGAGTCTGGTTGAGTGACGTGCTGCTGCCGTGCTGCACTGCAGGACTCAGTCACAGCTAAAAAAAACAACAACATCTGATTTAACATGCACAAGGTATCATGAAGTGCACTGCAGCCTCCGAGCTGCAGGAAAGCGTGAACGCTAAGCTAAGCTAACACAGGCTGAGGCTGACTGAGAGCATTCAGGCTTTCTTACTTTAGAGCAATTATTGATTTTACTGAGCAGATGATTGAAAATGTAAGCTTCTGCACTTTTTGATTTCATACCATAGATTTAATGTCTCACCCTTTTCCCTTCATTTTATCCTTTAATCGAGATTCTGGGACTGATACTGCATGAGCACAAAATCATCAGAATATATTTTAAAAAACAGCACCTACAGTGAACCCTTTGGACCCATGCAACTGTTGCTTTGTGTGTGGTTGTGTGTGTGTAAAATTTGTGTTAATCATTAACTCCTCTCTCACCACGCTCTCTGGGAACAGCTACTCTATCAGACACTCAATGAGCATGCCCACCATGAGGTAACCACACTGTGCTCGATTGCTTTGTGTGTGTGAGAGACAATTTACGTGTTTTTTTCTCATCTTTGAATGATGTCAGGTTTAGCTCATGTTTAAACACAAATGTTCTCTTTAAATAAGTAAAAAGGACAGTGCTCAAACAGCAGGTACAGATGATCAAAAACACAAAGTATAATGTTTCCCCTTATTGGCCGTGCAGTGATGAATTTATTCCGGTAAAAGAAATTTGGACAAAATAAATACCAGTGATGTTTTACCTGCACAACACTTGTTTACAGCTTTTACTGATACTAACAGTGCACTTTACTAACTCGGTTCACTTTAATACACAGTTAATACATAATGGCATATAGAAAATGTGTACCTGAGTAAGGTAACAATCTTTCATTCACAATGCAACATGTGTTCAGCAGAGAGGACATTAGTGGCTTTGCTCATTTTATTGCTCCAGAAAGTAGTTTTGTAAATCTTTTTGTGAAGCTTTTCCAGAATAATAAAGTCTTTTCTGTCTTTTCTTCACAGAAACTCTCCCAGCTTCAGGTCTTTTGAGGAGAAAGTTGAGAATACAGTGTCCACTATCAAGGTAAACAGTGTGTGTTTGTGTGTGTATGAGATAGCTTATATTATTAAGCGATGATCAACCAAAATACAGCATGTGCTTCTAAATAGTCTTATTCTTTTCAAGGCATTAAAAAGGTCACATATAGTGTAATTTGCAAGCATCTAGCATCAAAGTAACAAGCTCACCGGTATGTGATATTGTGTAACTGCATCTAACTGATTAATATCATGCAAATGTTGCTTTGCTTATGAATAAATTGTAAAAGCCGCACAGACAAGCAGTTCAGGTTTCTGCCTCTGCGTGTTGTCGGTGACGCCGGGCAGGTAGAGCACTATAATCTGAGTGTAATTGCTAGCTTAAACTCTGACTCCTCACAGCTCGATGGTTATTTATATTCACACTGATCCTGGTGCAGCCTGAGTGGTAGCAGACGTCCACCCTTTGTCTGTACTATTGTGATGGTCACTGTCAGTGATGAACGAGATGCCCTCCAAAAAACTTTAAAAAAAAAAAAAAATAAATTAAAAATTGCATATTTAACACATTACTGTCCAAAGTCTGGTTATATTCTTCTTCATATGCTTTCTTAAATTACTTAAAAATAAACTATGGCTGTTAAGCTGTTGTTCTTTTGTATTTGCATAGGCCTGATGATGCATTTGTGCAGCTGTGCACAGCGTTACATGCCACCTCCAGGGTTGATGGGGGTCCCCAGTGTCTGGCAACGTTATTTTTGGGGTCACAGACTGAAAATTTTAGAGGCTGGAAACTGTGAAATACTAAATATCTGCTGACTTCTTTCTTCTTTAATGGCTTTGAGTTTAATACCATTTCAAGGATAGCAGGCTCATGGAAAAAACTCAAAAATGCAACCCTCTTAATACTGTTGTGTTAAAACCACAGGTGTTCAAATAGGTATGCATTTCAGCTTTGATTATCTATTTAAAAAGTGAAACCCTCCTCCTACCCTCTTCTGTGCTCACTGCCTGTGCTTGACAGTGGAAGCCTTGTACGAGACTGCCCCCTGGAGGCTCTTCCCCAGCGCAACAGCAGCACAGCATCCATGTGAAGACTGATTCAGTGATGGCAGAACATTTTATTTTGATGCGATTTTTTTTCTGCATTTTCACAGACAAAAGTTGGAGCTTCAGAATCCAGAGGCAGCTTCGAAGACGTTCTCTCATCTGCAGCGAATGCCAGCTCTCAGGACACGCCCACTAACACCTTGACGGACAGCCCTGGGAGCCCATGATAGAGCAACAAACACACGCACACAAGGCAGAACTTCAACCAGGAACTTTTATCACTGCTACATCTACTCAGAGCTCTGACTGAAATGTTTCAGAATACTTTTATTTAGTCACAAGTGTTAAGATGCAAACAATCCTGTGTCTGTGATCAAGTGTCGTAACACTTGGATGAAATTTTCTGCAAAATATTTAGACTCAGATTGAAAATGAGCGTCGTTTCATGTCTGGAACGAATTTACCCCGAATATTTCAAAGCAGCATTTTTCTAACTTAATTTTGAAAGATGAAGACAGCAAACAAAAGCATAGCTACAGCTGATCCTGTCACACACGTAACAGGACACAGCTGATCATTTTGCTGGACTCTCCTTCATTATGTTTGCAGCCCTTCAGACTATCTTAAACCATTGATGTTGAACCAGATGGGGTTGAAGGGGAGAATCTGTGATGCTTTCAGTTTGCCTGGTTTTAGACCTTTGAATTCACCTCCCCCAGCGAGATCAGTCGATGGATTCTGTGCAAAGTGGAATAAGCTGACAGCTCTCTCTGATATCAGGCAATGATAAGAGCTCAGCTGGAATTCCTTACACATGAAATAACAAGTTATGCATTTTTCATTTTGCTATGTAAGTTAAATTTACATAGAAACTGCAACAAAGCTTAACATCACATCTGCTTTTAACATTCATACCAAAAAATGTATTTGTTTTATCTAGAAATGTGTGTTTGATAAAGAAAAAAGAAATATGTTAAATTTTTTTAGTACTTTTTAACACAAGCATTAACAAACATAAAAGGGATATGCCAGAATTTTTTTTATTTTTTAAAATTTGCCTTCCCCCTGAGTTCCAGACAAGAAGACAGATACCTTTCTTTTGACTGTGGAGTGTTTGGAAAATTTACCTGATGTGGCTAGCACTTCCCATTGACTACCAGTGTTTGAGCTAAGCTAATTAGCGGTGGGCGAGCTCTGCCTGTCTCTTCCTTGTTACTGCACGCAGTCGAAAGAATGGGATCTATCTTCTTGTCTGGAAGACGGCAGGAAGGCAATTAAACAGAAAAAAGGGTTGGCATATCCCTTTAAACATTGTATTTAAAAAAGAACTTATTTTTTTCCATTTGTAAATGTAATAATCAGTACATGTGTTTTTTTCTTAAAGTTAAAGTTACACACATACACATATAAACATATAATTATTCATTTTAGAAAATGAAGTCTGATGCTGGAGATTAAAACCAGCAGCTGCACTGTTACACTTCTGAATAAGAAAAGAAGATTTTAACCAGCTAGTAAATGTTTTCCAGTTTCACCTGCCCTATCTGCATCATTTTGGATGGAATATCTGTTGCCTTTTGCTGTGTTACTGATACAAAATGTATATCATTAATATAAAACATCATATAGTGGCTGCAGCATCATTGTAGTACAATCCATAACTGTACAAGACCCTGATATGACATGCTTTGATAAATCGGATTTGATCTTTAACTTCTTCTTGCCAAACTAACCTGTAAAATGCTGAAAGAAAAGTTTGGACTTAATGTTATTAAAAACCTGACTACATGTTTGTAACTTTTTTAATTTGGTCTCTGTGCTCATAACTGCCATCACAGTAACGAACTGTTTTCAATATATAATCTGATTTGAGTTTTGTTTTTCTCATTTTGTCTTTTATGTGATTTTATTGTCATTGCTGTGTTTTGAGACAAGACAAGGATCATTTCATGTTGAGTTCAGTCTGTCAGTAAAACGTATTTATTAAACTTCACATAAAAAATGAAATACCAAAAGATCTTTTGTGGCAAGAAAAAGCTGTCAGCACTGACTTTATTTCCAAATAACTGAGATAATGCATGTTCTGACATTGGAATAATTAACTAAAGTAAAAATCTAACGTGTATGATGTTGAGTTGAAATCAAATGGAACTCAGCATCAGTTAAAAGCCCGTTTTACAAAACTGTTCAACATAACAGCTATTGATGAAATGGTGACATTCAAATAAAAAAACATGAACCATAACATTTAACATATTATTCTGTACTCATATAACAAAGTAAACATCTTCCTAGATAACTGTTTTAATGGCTGATTGATATTTAAGACAGCTTTAACCAAACTTTGATGGATTTTACAATATACACCGAAAACCGTCGAAAAAAAGAGATAAAACAGCAGTAATAACTGCAACATTGTGCAACTGAAATTCAATACTGATACCATGTGGTCATTAATCAGCAATACTGAACTCCTGAGTATGCTCTTGTTATATTTTACCAACATATCCTGAATAATGCATAACACCATTTTTCTGATGGCACAGCACCATTTTAATATTTTTATGGAGAACCGTATCATGTACCAACTGCCAGCCAGATAACATCAATGCATGTCAAAATGTGAAGGGTTGAGTTGAGAAAAGTTAAAGGGATACGGCAACTTTTTCTTTTTGTTATTTGCCTCCTCCCTGAGTTTCAGACAAGAAGATAGATCCCTCTCTTTTGACTGTGTGTGCATTAACAAGGAAGAGACGGGCAGAGCTCGCCCTCCGCTAATTAGCTTAGCTCAAACAC
>JAPZDX010000010.1:11388832-11403962 GCA_029783625.1 Naso annulatus | reverse complement strand
CAGGACCCGCAGCGCCAGCGAAGAGATGAGGCTGAGCGTCTGACGCCTCTCGTGGCCCATCAGGCACACCGTGCTCTCCTGCACCACGTCGTACAGCGTGGCCAGATAGTCATACTTCCTGTCCTCCAGGTCTACAAAGTGGTTCTGCAGATACGACTCCAGCTTCCTCCTCTGCTCACTCACATCAGGAAAGTCTATGAAAAAGCGCGAGCACATGTAGCGCTGCAGCAGTTTCATCTCGCTGTCAGATGCTGCGCGGAAACCCCGCACCAGCAGGTGGCAGTATTTCAGCAAACCCCCACCTCGAATCTCCTCCGGACTCCTTGTGCAGATAAGGCGCTTGCGCAGGTGATCGAGGGCGGTGGGGAAGTCGCCATAGACGCTCTCCCCCAGAATTGTGGGGTGGAAAGTGGCAGCCATGGGGTGCTCAGAGCACTCATAGAAGAGGAGAAGTGAGTCCAGGCGGATCTGGAAGGAATCCACGCTGAACTCAAACTGCCGTCGGAGGGAGTCTACAAACTTGAGCTCCACATTCTTGCCACGGTTGTTGGAGAGGGAGATGAGACTCCAGCGATCTGAATCATTGCACACCTTCACCATCTTTTGCACATAGGCCTCCTGAAAAAAAATACACATAGGAAACATTATTAATGATGGTTGATAAAGTTCGTGGCCTAAGAAGGTACATGAAGATGAGTCATACAGCTCTTGTTACACGCATGCGCAGTTCAACTCTTAAAGTAACAATGCAAAAAGTTGAAAGGAATTTTTGTGGTATTTCTGTTTCAACTCAGCAATGTCTGCACAAGTGGTTAACATCAGCTTTCGTGCAGACATCAACTATCTTTGTATCAAGAACTCACCCACGGTGGATGTCAGTACACGATGTGAGACCCTACATCATGTGAGTCATGTATGGGCTAGAATGTCCACCATCTTGAACAGCTTGCTGCAGCTACACCACTTGTGCAAACCACATGCCACATCTGAGTTTCATGTCACAATCTCAGTTTGACGGTCTAAATCACATTTAATGTTTTAAAACTAAGTCATAATTGCAGTGTGGCTAGTGTTAGCCAGCTCTGGGGCTAGCAATGGCCTGTTTTATAATTTCAACTTGTGGTGGCCAGTTTACTATCGCTGAGCAAAGCATAACATTAGCCGCCGACGGTACTCCAGCTAACATAACTGGCAAATGAAATACTCATCGACAGTTAACGTCCAGTTTACAACAAACCATGCCATTCAACAAGTTGTCCCAACCTTAATATAAAGTTGAGAATAGTAGAAATTTAATCTTTAACATTAGCATTTAGTAACCACATGCGATTTGTCCAAGTGGTGTAGCTGAAGCTAGCTGTCCAAGATGGCGGACATTCTTGCCATGTGTGACTCACATCGTGTACTGACAGTGGACATGTAGACAACACGAGGGGAAGCGTGTTGAAGAAGATACTGAATCCTAATGTAGCACAGAGAGATGACTGCAAAATCAATTCACATAAGAATCAAGAATTTTTTCTATGATTCAAAAATGTCAAAAATAGATTTTCTAAATGTTAGCCTAAACATAAATGAAGCAGAGCAGCGATCAGCTGTACAAAACAACCCTGGATGTCAACGAGCACTGCAGCATTTAACAACTTAAACCACCTCTGAAGTGAAGAAGAAGACGCTGGCGCTCTGTATGTTTCACCTCAAAAATCTTGCTCCCACTTTTCGTCTCGTACAGCACTAACTTTCCCTTTATGCTAACAGGGCTAACTAGCCACAGGCTTCTATCCTCTGCTGGAGGCATAACACATAACGTTAACAACACAAAAAAAGACACAACCCCTCTGTTATTCCCGCACAGGCAGGAGACTGAGATGCTTTTTAAAATAAAAAGGCTGTGGATCATACATCTTAATTGCCAGTTATGTCGGTGCAGTGGACTAAGGATAGCCTACCAATGAATGGTTTGGAAAACAGTATAATGGAGCAAGTGACTAAAATAAATGCCACTTTTTCTATCCATTCAAATTAAGAATCATTTTGGAATAGATAATTGATGTTGAATCTAATTATGGCCCCATATTGAAGTTGAATCGTGTGATCTGTGAGTTTTGCAGTCTCAAACTGCACAAAGGCCGATGTTTTCCATGGACTCCAACAATTTTTTTCACTGAAAAAATATCGAAAATCATGATGTTGTGACATTGGTTTGGGTCTGTAACATGTTTTCTTACATCTGGAGAACAAGATTTGTATGCCAGGACATCTCTACAGCACCACAGCACTTTTGCTGAAAAAAATAATCGCAGCTTCTTGCAGTTTGGATTTTACACTTAACCATATTGCGATTTTGATTATATTTCAATTAATTGTGCAGCCTCAACTTTCAATTCCAAATAACCCAAAACAGAAACACCAAAAAAAGTTAATAACTTTTAAGTTTTTTTTGTAATTACAATTATCAGAGATGAACTGCACATGCATGCAATGAAAGCTGTGTGACTCATCTCATCCTCTGCCTTCACAGACTGAGAATGATTAAAGACACTTGTGATATTGATCCCAGTCTAATGCCTCTCATGTTTGTACAAGTTTGAAGTCAGTGACTGAAAACTTAAGTAAAGACGACATAGTTGGAGTAAACCGGCACATGTAAGTAGTTTTAACTTCTCTATTCAAAAGAGCATAAAACAAACATAACCCATCATAAAAAAATTGATCTCATGTACAACAAACTCTTTTGAGTGAAATTATAATTTGTTTTCATTATTTAGGTTATAAAGGCCTGACGGCATAATTAAAAAACATGTTGCCTTTTATGTGTCTGTGACCTAACTCCTCCCCCCACCCCCAGTTGTCGTTTCCGTCTTTCAGACATAACACAGTGTTAGCTCTTTTTTTTCTTCCTCTGAAAACCACATCACAGCTGGTTATCAGACACATGAACCTCACTGCAGAGTTCATTAAATAAATAAAAAATATGAAAAGTCAGTCTCAGCCTGAGCTGGCTTCAGCAGCCATCAACAAACAAATCTTGATTTGATCAGTTAGACATGATGTTTTGCTCATCTCATCTGTTGGTGGGCCATTAGCAGCCCCGGTAGTCCTCGGTATCTAGGTAACTGAGGCCCGACTTATTAATGTGGATCCGACTCCAATTGGATTAGACAGAATCCTCTTTGAATTTGAAACCAACCTTTTTACTATTTGAAAGCTTATATCTGTGCGCTGGTTGGTTGGTTGGATGCAGGCTAGCGCACATCTAAATTTTGTTTTTACAAGATGTATTTACATTCAGGCCGATATATGGCAAAAGAAAATGTGTTGCCTTGAAAATTCACAAAACTTCTGCGGTTTTCATGCGTAACGAGGTTATGAGGAATAAAATGGGAGGAAAGGGAAGGAGGGTTTTATTACATGTGTGAAAAGTTTGAGGCAAACAGTAAATTCTGCTTTGAAAAATCATATAAATTATGCATATATTTGAACCATATGTCATGCTATACCTTTAAGGTCATAGGTGTGATCTTTTCTTTATTCACTCCCTCGGGCAAGAAGTCTAGAAGAGAGTCCAGAACTATATCTTTCACCATCTGAAACTCCATCTCTCCTTTCAGCTCGGCGCAGAATATAAGGTCCAGATCTTTCCATCCCAGCCCGCTGTCCTCGTGCAGGATATAGCTGGCTGCAGAGCCGTTCAATCGCACCTCCAGGACATGTATCCGCTTCTCCTCCATGCGGCTCCGGACCACCTTGACGATGTCCCGCGGCTTCACCTCTAAAGTGGGGAAGTTCCAGCGGCCGTGGATGGGGATGGAGCCGGTGAGGATGGTGTCCAGGCGCTGCACTTGTTCCCAGTTAAGCACGCTGAGGTTGATGCTCTCCCCGTCCGAGCAGCTATCTGCCGCAACAGACTCAATACTCTCGTCCATGGTGAGAAGAGGTAGACGGGAGGATGTAAACGACAAAACTTTACACTAGCTCCTGCTGGAGCAGTGGTGTATAGCTGCAACTCTCTGTAGATTTGAACTTCGGGAGCTGGTGTCGATCATTACAGCAAGGTGCTGGGCACCTACGCGTCTCTACGCACAGAGGAAACGACAGGTTGAGCGGCGTTATGCTTGTCCTACTTCTCAGTACATAAAGTCCAGACAAATTCAATTTATGAGCTTTCCAGTCGTAAGCGCTCCGTCACTGTCCAGCATCTGCTGCCCCGCTGTGTGCTTCACTCCGGCGCTGTCCCCAACCTTTGGAAAGCAGACATCTACAGTACAGCTCGGACTATTTCTTCCTCAGTGTGTCAGCTTTGCGTTCTGGCCCAGAGGCTCACTGACGCATCCATCGCACCCAAAGAAAAAAAACAAAAAAAACCCCACAGTTTTATCCACCGCAAAAGTTCTACTTCTGTCTTCGACTCACTTTTACGCACAGACTATTGCCCGTCCCTGCTGCGCAACAGCAACCTTACGCATCGTTTTTTTCAAGAGCGCCACACTTTTCGACTGCACACCTACTTTTGGAAAGTGGTGTATGGCTGCTTGTTCCCTTACATTTTGGTAGTTTGTTGCTCGTTGACACTGCGCGATGCCACGGGCGTCCCGCTCCACAGCTGCTGGAGAAGTTGTGATCAGTGTGCTTCCCGTCTGAGAAGCGTTGGGGCGGGTTGGTTTGATTGACAACCCGCACCTACTAATAGCTGCTGCCGTTTCCCACAGTTACACCGAGTGGCTGCAAGCCCGGATACTGAGGCGTGTCTGGGGAGTGGGCGTTACGTGAGAAGAGACGGACACAGATTGGACGCCGACCCTTAACGAAAACTCTCATCTTTGGGTCGCACCTCTCCAAGCACTCCAACTGATGTATCTATCCAGAACTTGTCCTGCATTTTGCATTATCAACACGGCAAGTGATCAATTTTGTCCTTGCTGTTAGAATAAACTCCTTCAAATATCTGAGCTAACCTATTTCACTGAGTTGTTGCCCCCCCCAAATAAATAAATAAATAAATAAAAATATGCCCAACTTGTGGGGGGGTCTTTAACCTGGTACAACTTAAAACAATCAGCAGGATGAGTGCTGCATATGAATGTCTTCCCTTCATGTGCAGAATCACAAATACTAAGCAGTTAGTCTATTATAGTTAACTCCACTTAAGAGCAATAACTCCTAAATTGCAGTTGCTCAGGAGTCCGGTCATTCACAGGTGTAGATGGGAATGCACACACACCCAACGCCCTCTAGGGGTGGTTTTTTACCCACCATCATTTGGTCCCTGCAGGTATTTATGTGCAGCAACTCTTCAGCATAGAGATACTTTAGAGACTTGAGACAAAACTGCAGAAAACTTGTGCAAAAGCATAACGTATAGATATTAAGCATTAAAATGTATGAATAAATACATCTATTAGTGATGAACTTTTCTCACATGTAAGATGTGAGTTATCTGTCATGGTATGTAGGTGTAGGCCAGATAGTCTCTGCAGGTTAGTTGTCATGGAGAATCTATCAGTGCAGAGCTTGGCGCATATATCTGCGTCACTACAGACGAGCTCATAAAGCAGCTTACCACAGATTACCCTGTATGTGCAGTGACACACACATTCACACTGACACACACTGCACATAGACACATGTGTGCACACTTGCACCTCTGCACACATTGCAAAGTTTGTGTGCATGCTCAGACCATAAAACGTTCAGATCGTAAGTTATGTTTGTAATTAGAAATGTTATTGTGCAATTTAAGGCAACACTGCTAAGTACAGAGTGTGTGTTCACACTCTGAAGGAGTGACTGAGCTGAACTATAACCAAACATCTTCCACATTTTCACGCAGCAGTTTCTGTGATAACTGGTTATTTGTTTAACTATACAAATACTGCAGCTGATGACGCTTACCTGTCGCACATTTGAGTCACAAATGCACAAATATCACACACTTAAACTGTCATTTTATATATTTGCATGAACAATATGGGTCAAGTGTAATGCAACTAATTTAAGTGTCTATGATTGTTGTCAATCAAGTGAATGTGTGGGGACAGTTTTCACTTCTTGGTATTGCTTCTCACTGGCTAAACCATGTCTGGAACCACAAAGTTTACAGGAAAATGAAAATGAATATAAAGTTCAGTGACTGCAAAATCTCAACATTATTCAAACTAACTTGTAGCCAATTCGACATAATTATCTTTTAGGTTCAAGATAATGTATCTCTGCAGGAGACACAGCGGCAGGTCCGTCACACTCGGTGCTATCCCCATTCACCACCAGGCTCAATGTCAGGCTTACTGCAGGGGATGCTTACCATGAAGCAGCTACTTACCTGACCTCTGACTTGACAAGTGGATGACACCGGCTTGGTTTCAAATGTCTGACGACATCAGAGGATTGACGAGGGGATTTCAGACAGACCCCGCGGCAGGCTGCCAGTGAGCGTTCCTACGTGCATCCTCACATGCATGCTTTATGTGTGTCTATATGTCAACGTGTGTGGCTAATGTTCTTGTGATTACGTCTTGGTTTCTTGTTGATCAGTGGCCATCTGATCAGATTTAAAGTATCTCTTCCCCACCTTTACCTTATGCTCCCCTGTCAGCTGCAATAACTCCTTTTTTTAACCCCTCAATCCCATCCAATTCTACCTCTTTTTTTTGCTCATCCCCTTTTCCAACATTCCTACATGTGGAAGTTCATTAAGAGATTACAGTGAGCCCGTTAGCCAAACGTGCCTCCACCGTATTCCTCCTTCCCTTTCCTTTGTCACTCCCCTAACACCTGCTATTTTCATCTTTTTCTGGATTTTCATTAGGAGGGAGAAA
The DNA here is from genome assembly GCA_029783625.1 of Naso annulatus. Lineage (NCBI taxonomy): Eukaryota > Metazoa > Chordata > Actinopteri > Acanthuriformes > Acanthuridae > Naso > Naso annulatus. The sequence continues at coordinate 11,397,147 of JAPZDX010000010.1, read as the reverse complement.
ATCCATCTTTGGTTCCGTGTAGACACAACACACTCTCTTCACCTGCTTCAGCAAAGGAATTTTTTTTCTTCTCTTCTACAGCTGCAGACTCATGAGTGACAGAAGTCTTTTACAACTTAAAATGGAAAGAAGAATCAACTTGTCTTTATACATGTAGAGGCTGGTTGGTGCTGGAGTACAAAGTTGCTAACGGGAAGGGAATTCAGTGTACTTTGTGGTAGAATTTTATTTAGTGCAGATGCGTTTATGAATAGTTACCCTGCAGCTACAAGTTGACCAACAGTCAAATCTTAATCCCAGTTTACCTGAAGGGATACTCCAGAATTTTTGACATAGGGTCTCACTTTCAACCTACCCAGTCCTATTTCTATTGATAGAGACCATTTTCAGCTCATTTGATGCGGTACAGAATTTGGACGGCTTGCCAGGAACACTAATGCTAGCACAAGTCAATGGCACCAATATCAAGCCGACAGTAGCCACTACCAAACCCTGATTAAGCACTTCACAGTGCACCCAAAGCAAGTTGAATATGACGACAGTCTATTGAGGCAAATTTGAGTATTCATAGAATAATTTTAGTAAAACTACGGCTGCATTTCTTTAATTTGTGGCTTAATAGCAACAGGAAGTAAATAGATCGTAACATTCATGCCGTTAAAGCTAATTTAAATTGAAATTATCTCATTTGGTTGATTGTCAATGGTGACACAGTGAATCAGTGGGTAGCACTGCTGCCTCATAGCAAGAATGTGCTCGGTTCGATTCCTGGCTGAGGTAGGGCTTCTTTGTGTGGAGTTTGCATGTTCTCCCCGTGTTCGCTTGCTGGGTTTCCTCAGGGCGCTCCGGTCCCCCCCCCCCATCAAAACATGTATGTTAGGTCAATCTCCAGTCAGTAGCCTTGAACGAGGTACTGGCTAACATCTGAAGGTGGTCCCCGAGTGCTGCACCGTGGCTGCCCACTACTCCTCAGGGATGAGTTGACAGCAGAGACCAAATCTCACTGTACACTGTACATTACAAATACATTACCCTCACCTTTATCATATCGTTTGTGAGCATGACCTGTCTCCAAGCCTCGTCAAATAGCCAAGATTTTCCTTTGCCATGTTGGAGGGATGGTGAGGATGTAATCGTGGTCAAACCTGTTTAATGCTGAATTTTGCATTTAAGGGCATTTTTGCACATCAACATTTGGCCATAATCATCGACTACCTATTGGCTAGCTAGTGACAATAGTAGTTAGGTGGGAGATTGAACCTTGTTCATTGGTTACTTTAACCTGATGTTAGCTAAGTTTTAATGCTAGCACAGCTATATCTGTCATTTCTAACTCTCAGTACCAAGATAACAGTTTTACTTTCTGTCTTCCATACAAAAAACCTCACAGGGCCGTTTCCCTCCCAGTCCTATGCCTTCCTCATATATCTACTTCATTCAAAAGCACAAAAATATAAAATTTCCTACTTTACCATCATTTCCCCTGAATGTCTGTATCCTTAAAGATGTTTGTCTAACAGTATTTTATTGTCAAGGAGCCACTGAACTTACTGGTTTTTCTTATTTTTAAGCTTGAAACCTACAATTCCTACCTCGTGTATGTGTCTAGTTAAGAATTAAGAATCAGTAAAAATACATCCACTGGGGTTTTAGAAATAAATTTGCTCCCACTGGTTCTTCCTGATTGTCCCACAAAAACTGTTAAAGTTGTTAACTTACACTAACATGCAAGTAATGATTCATCTGCAAGCAATTACAGACCTTCCTGTTTCTCCTACTCTGCATGAAATCGGCATATTCAGAGTCCGACCCTTTACCCTTTGATACACAAGCAGTAGATGTAAATTACTAACGACACTGTAGCCAGGCAAAGATGAACCTCAACGGTATTTCCGATACGATTTAACCCTGACCTGAGTAGGAGAGGTTTGTTGACCCCAATCAACCTTGAAGAGCGCATTCAGTAGTGAGAGCCTCCACTAAACTCCTCCTCAGCCACTAATGAGATTCGCTGGCGTGCCCTGCGCTGTAAGCCATGCTGCAGCACTCCCAGAAGCTGCTCAGTGTGGAAGTATGTTAATAACAGATATAACTGTAAGAATATCATATTGAGGGGAAGACAAACAGAGAAGTCAATATTAAAGTGATGTGCATGTCACATTTTACATCAAAGCATTAATGTAAGTTACAGGAACACACACTTTTAGCAAAAGTTTCCAATAGCCTATTTGTTTTCAGTTTTATCATTAATAATCACAAAAAACAAATGTCTGAAAACATGATACTATGCATGCAAATTCACAGATGTGTAGCCTATTTTTTAGGCAACAACAAATACCGTCTGAGTGAATATGTTTATAAAAGCTTTCACAGTCATACCATGCAAATAGCATAAAACATTTAATCACATAACAGATCTTCTTTGTACAAAAAAAACCACCCTGTGAACTGAACTCAACTCAACTCATATTTTAATGGAGCCCCGGAGATTAAAGCAATCCCCCTGTGCTCCGAGTCAATAGTTTCCCAATGTTTTAACAGACTGTTCTATTTACTGACCTGTCATGACTGAGGGCAGAAAACTGTTGTTTCAGAATAAACAGGAAGTGAATTGCATTATCTGTGACTCAGTTTCCTGTATGGTACTGTGGTCTGAGATGTCAAGATCACAGTGATATCTGTGATGATCTCTTTCCCACAGAAGTAGACACATGCAGAGATGCACATAAAGACATGCATTATAAATTGACTCCTGGTACCTCAGCTGTGACTGAAAACTGGCTTCACAAGCAGTTTGGAAATAAGAAGCTGGTGGGAGCATGGCTTTCTTTTCACTGCCAAGGCCCCACAGGTAGCATTAGCTTATTGCCGGAGCTCTGCTTTCTGCAAGATGGTTTTCAAGACTCACAAAAACAACCAAAACTGTGTAGCAGTGAATCCAGACTTTTTAGGTGTTTTGCTTCTCAAAATGTCAGAACACGATGTGAGTCATGTGTCGATGCGACTCGTGCATGCACTAAGAGGTCCACCATCTTGAACGACTAGCTACAGCTGCACCACCTGGGCAAATCACATGTAATTAAATACTAATGTCAAATGTTACTGACACATTTGCTATTTCCAACTTTACATTTATGTTAGGAACAAGTTGAATTAGTGGAGAAGGCAATGTTTTGTTGTAAACTGGATGTAAACTGCTGATGAGTAATTTATTTGCTAGTTACGTTAGCTGAAATAGTGTTAGTGGCTAACATCATGCTAGCGTCTTTGTCTGGGCCTGCTAACTAGCCACCACAAGTTGAAATAATAACACAGGCTGTCACGAGCGCCAGAGCTGGCTAGCACTAGCCACAGTGCAGTTATGATGTGATTTTAAAACATTAAATCTGAGTTTGGAATGTCAAACTCCGATCGTGAAGTGAAACTCAGATTGTGACAAGTGGTTTGTCCAAGTGGTGCAGCCATAGCTGTCCAAGATGGTGGACATATTGCACATGCATGATTCACATCGACACAGGACTCACAACATGTACTGACACAAAGTAGTTAGTAGTTAGTAGTAGTTAGCTAGCTAGATAGCTAGCAAGCACGCTAACTAGCTAAAGACCGTAAAAGCTATGATGTGATGAACAATGTTTTGACTTGTAGGCAAATAGAAAGATGGGCATTGTATATTAGTTTACTATTAAAAAAAAATCCATTTCATTACAATATGCATGACAAAAATATTTGATGTTTCAGCATTTTCCCTCAAATTCACACACTAAACTTTTCAACACCTTTATGGTGTAAAATTGTAAAATTATGGTGTAAGTTATGAAAGTTCCACAGATAATCATTACATGTTCACAAAACTATCAAAATCATAACAACAAATTGTGCACATAAATTAAAGTAGAGATGATGATGATGAGTAATATGCCTTGAAAGCTCTTGCAGTAAAATGGAAAATCACATCACCAGCATTTTTCCATCAAAGCAAAGCAAAAGAAAAATGCTGATGATGTATCAGCCAAACACAAAAAATGTTTGGAATTTTAGTGGAACTGTGGTGCAAATTACACTAACAACATGCAATTAAAGTGCGTAAACAATAAATCAAGTACACCCTTCCAAGTAAACATGCACTAAAGCACCATTATTATTCCAGAATTACAGATACAACAAATGGAAGACACATAAGTTTTGACCTGCTGTCTGTGTTGTTTGTCTATCATTTTAGTTTGGAGATTTTTTTAAAGAAACAACTGTCTGCCTAAAACCCACAGCACTTGATATCAGACGGTCAGCTGCAGCAGAAGTTGACGTTAGCCAACAGCATCTAAACAGTTTTGGAAAGGCGTGGTTCCCTCCAGCAGAGATTAAAAACCCACAGGTCTGTGCTGAGCACAAACACACGGAAACAATTTAGAGGCAATTCATAAGAAAACTAACTGTTGTTTATGTTGACCTAACGTTAGCAGATGTGTTTTCTTGTTGGAAATGTGACCGTGACAGGTTGTTGTATGAGGGTTTTGGCAGGCGGCTGCTGTGCCCTCTTCTCAGTTCTTTCAGTGATATGGTGAAGCAAGACCTTAAGAAGCATCCCGTTTTATTATAATTTTTAAAAAATTATCAATCTTTTCAAAGATGGCAGCTTTATAAGCTATTTTAATTCTTTGTGTAAAGGTTGCAAATTCATGAATTAATGCAAATATTGTGCCAGGTGGAAGTCCTGCATAGAAAATAATAATAATAATAATCTTTTTTTCTATATTGCCTTTCAAAAGCGAAGCTACAAGGTGCCTTAAAACATATATAACCATACAGTGCAAGAAAGGGAAATTAAACAGTGGAAATGCAATAAAATCAGATTCTTCACAAAATACAATGTCAGTGAAATAATCAAAGCAAAATACAACAGTATAAAATGCCACAAGTTAGGGATTTTAAGGCAGTAAACAAGAAATGTAAAACACAGAGATAAGACAAAAAAAGAAATGTAAAAGAAAGACATTAAAATTGTGCACAATGCCGAAAGAATGCAAGACAGGGGGAGTTAAGGGGGCCCAGCAACTTATTTTGCCCTGGGACCACCTGGCAAGTTGATGCAGCCATGCATGCTGTACATATAAGCAATGATGGGTCAAAATTGTCAAATGCATAAATATTAATGTTATATTTCCCTTTGCTGAGGAATTTCAGAAATAAAATAACATGCAAAATTGGAATTAATTGTATATCATTTGCACTATTTACTAAACAAAAAATGTAGGAGTTTTTTGGGTACCTTGTGGAACATCCTTCTTCCAGTTTCATGAAAAAAATTGGAAAACCCCTGAACAGTCTCAAGGCCAGACTCCTACACAGCATGAAGGTACTACAGTGCCACCTGCTGGATTTCAGTAAACAGGCCATGCCGCACTGAACCGACTAGAGACACACTGAATCTGTTTAAACCTTCCTCTAATATTTCACTAGGTGGCGCTCTTTTCATACCCCTTCAACGGCACTTCATTGAACACACTGCCTATCTTTGCTCTCTCTTATTCTCACTTTCCCACACTTCAGACTGCTCTCAGTATTAGCACATGTATTTGAACAGCTGTTTTGGGTAAACAGTGTCATTCCAAGAGCCAAGCTGGATCATTTCATTCTTATATGCAGTGTATTATTACGACTGTGATATTTAAAGCTGAATGAGTAAAATGCATTGATGAAATAAATGCAGTTATGACAAAGTAATCCAGTTTAGTTATCACTCATGCAAAACATCTCCTGCTCCCATTCTGTTCACAAATGTTAGGAGTGATTCAAAGTGTGACACTGCTTTCAATCTGGACTCTCGAGTTATGGTAGAAATTTTGTTTTCAGCTTGCATGACTGTTTTGACTGTACGAACGCAGAGCATTTAACACTTATTCTCTTCTGTAGCATTTGTTAGACCTGTGTCAGCATTATTAAACTTTGTCTGCTCTCTGTCTGTGGGACCGGATGACTCAAAAGGCTGGTTGCATGTGCAGCAGAGGCAAATGCTTCGGATCAGCTTTGTTTTGACTCTGCAGAATGATTCATTGCCACAACAATTCAAAAGCAGAGATGAATGCCTTTGAGGCATCAGCCAACATGGTGTGTTAGTGCACATTAACAGCTATCAATTACTGACATCATTTCATTGTCTGTATATTCTGCATGTGCACGTGTAAACGTGGTCAAAGATGATGGTGAGATGCCTCAGCATCTGCAGCCTGTTAGGAAAACATGTTCTCCAGCCTCAGTCAGATGGCACAGAAAATAAAAAGCACAACAAATGTGCAGTCACACCCTCCTGTTGGCAATGATCAATCTGCTTTCAGGATCAACAAACTGTATGACAGTTTACAGCTCAGATCAGGCTAAAGCTGGGTTTTACGGAGATGTGTTGGGCTCCACAGGGACAATGAGTAAGACCTTGCAGGAAATCTACCCCACCTTGGCTCTGTGAAGCCATGCGGAGCTGCAGCTGCAGGTGATGTGGCAGTAATTTTGTGCTGTGGTCAGTCATTTGGCACTTTGCTCTATCATGAAAGGTTTAGGGTGGAGCTGCACTCCCCTGCTCGTCTGTCTCGACGCCTGTCGGAGTGCGACCTTGGCGAGAGGTGATTCAGGGTGAGGTGTTTACCTCTCGCTCCCATCATGAAGAGCAATGGTGGGCAATGGGAGAGAAGAGGACAGCAAATAAAACATTGAAAGGGAAAATCTGCCTCTGGTGTATAATTGTGGCTGTGGATAAAAAGACAGAAGACTGAAATAGGGAGAGTTGGACATTGGGGAAGGGTGGGGACGAAGGAGGGGGTTGGAAAGCATAAACAAGACATTAAAAGCAGAGGTGGAGGAATGATGAAGAGCCCTTAAAAAAATTGCTAACTCAAGCCCCAGAGCACAACCTTACCGCCTCACATGCAGCACCCAGCCAGCTGGGTCCATCCAGGCCTGATGTCACATACCACAGCTTTCCCCATTTAACTCACTTGACAGTGCTTACCGTCCACAGCCTGCTTCTCACACTGGCCCACACTTCCTCTTGACTCTTTTTAAGCTGTTTTACCTTTTTCCTCTTCCTTCTAGCTCCTGCCTGCACGTCTTCCCATGGTTTTCATTTAATTACAAATATTTATGTAGTTAGTGAATAAATGAAAATCAAGTTCTTAAAGGGATATTACTGAATTTTTGACATAGGGCCTCATTTTAACCCACCCAGTCTTATTTCTGGAGACTATTTTCAGCTCACTGCACGCAGTATTGAGTTTCGCCGTCCAGACTAATACAAGCTAATGCTAATGCTACTGCAAGTCAATGGATTCAGCAATAGCCACTGCCCAACTGTGATTAAACACTCCACAATGCACCCAAAGCAGGTCAAATATAACGACAGTCTATTGAGGTGAATTTTAGTGTTCATAGAATAATTTTAAAAGACAAACTACGGCTGGATTTCTTTCATTTGTGGCTCTGCTTAGGGTTAGTAACAGCAGGAAGCAACAACTCCAGCAGCTTCCTGTTGCTGCTAACCGTAAACAGAGCCACAAATCATGGAAATTTAGCCGTAATTCGATTACTAAAGCTATTCTACGAGCAAACAAATTCACCTCAGTAGACTTTCGTCATTTTAGACTTGCTTTGGGTGCACTGTGGAGTGTTTAATCAGAGATTGGATGTTGCTATTGATTAATCCATTCACTTGCACTAGCATTAGCATTAACTTGTGTTAGTTTGGGTGGCAAAACTCTGTACTGTATGCAGTGAGCTGAAAATGGTCTCCATTAATAGGAATTCTTCATCCTGTTAACTTGCCCGTATGTTTTTTATTTGCTACAAAAGAATATGACAAAACGATCAAATTAATGCCACAACAGAGCATTTCCACCTTGGAACTGCAGTGTACCAATGACCATCCCAGTCATCTTGCCTGGTGTTGCCGCGGTGATAAAAAGAGTACTGAAGGAGAGGCCAGGTGAACTGAAGATTGATTAACGCCTGGAGATAAAGGAACATTCAAAACACCTGGAGTGTCATCCAGGTTAAACAACCTACATAACACATATGACTTAATTAAATCCGATTTGTTCTTCAAATGATTTACCAATACATTAGAGTTGCACACCAAAGCATCTTTTTTGAAAAATACTAACAATCTGTGAATAACATGATTGTTTTGGGAGGAAGCTCTTCTAACCATCTGATTGAAAAAGTTTCTGTTTGCAGCACAATGAAAAAAAAAATATGATGAAAAGTGTTTTAAGCTGTGATTAATTCCCATCCATACATGTTACATCCTTTTGTCTTACAACATAAGA
>JAPZDX010000010.1:11283038-11293495 GCA_029783625.1 Naso annulatus | reverse complement strand
CACAGACAGGGGTTAGTGCGGTAGGTGTGGTGTGTGTGTGTGTGTGTGTGTGTGTGTGTGTGTGTGTGTGTGTGTGTGTGTGTGTGAGTTCGATGTCTTGAGATCACATACACACACTCAAATGCACTAAAGACTACGCAGTTAGCAAGCTAGCCGTTCCTCTGGGTTTTCTCATGCACACACACAACCACAGGGTCAGGATAAAGTATCGATTAAGGAATATAATGAGTTACTCCTTCTTGTGATCCATCATCAATACTCTGCTACCAAATATTGATACGTTAGCCTCTTACACATACACACTTACACAGCGCAGCATATATAGAAGCTAAGTCACGCCTTTCCTGGTGAACCTCATGGGAACTTTTTCAGAAAAATTTTCTACAGTAGTCATAAAATGGGACAAATTATTTTTTGATCCTGTTTAAATTGTGCTGTCGGTCTGAAATATGATGTTTGTCATTTAAAAAGACAATTTTGCAAGTCAAGAAAGACGCAGTTTATCACACAACTGCTGAAATATAAAAGCCGTTACATGCACTGGTAGTGTCACAAATAAACAACACAAAAATGTGAAATAGTCTCTTTAATCTGTCACCATCCAAAGGTGCTAGGAAGCCAGCCTCTTGTTTCATTAATTAACATTATTTTAAGTCATTTAATATTTGCACTAGATAGAAAGGCCAATCTCTTTTAAGTCTATAAATAATGATATAGTTTTATTTTGAGGCATTTATAGCCTAAGTATAAATAACAACAGTGTATTGAGGCTTGTTCTCATCCCAGCATTTTTATTTTAAATGCGCTTTGGGCTGATTTTCACTTTTGTCATCTTGTGATATGTTAAAGAGCATAAAAGAAAGGTAGGCTATGGTGTATTCGTTGTTACATCCTCATATACGGTTGGGATTTGTTCTGATAGTGATCATGTGTAAGAAGGCGTGTAACGATACATTGATCGATTTATCAGTGTATTGATTTATATTTCAACGATGCTACATCGATGGTAAACGGCAAGTAGTCCGTCTGGTGTGACTTGTGTCAAGCTCGATTTTTCACACTCATAATGGTAAATAATTGTAAATGTTACTCCAGTTCATTCTCTCATCCTCTGCGTCCTGCTCGTGTGTATTGTGTCTCTTGGATAATGGAGGATCATGGCAGGAAGCAGTAGGAGAACGAGAGATTTTCAGTCTGCGTTTGCGCTCCAGACAGATTGAATCGAGGCCTTGAACTGAATGTTTGTGTGGTTCTGTGTATCCAGCTTTTCAAGTGTTTGACCTCCTCCACCACTTTACAGAAACAGACATTTTCTTTTCCTCTATTTTTGGTAAAAAAATAAAAAATATATAAAAGTTACTACATTAATTTCTAACCATTAAATTGTATCATATCGCTCTAAATGAGCTCAGATCGCTCACATCATATCATTGTTAGCACGAATCATTACATCCCTGTAGGTAAGGTTTTATATTAAATTATTAAATGTCAATTATGTGACAATGCATCAGGCTGTGTTATGCTGTGACACAAAAGTAAAGAACAAGTGGCTTGACAAATTACTTACTTACCAGCAGCATATAAGTAAGTTAATGAATTATCTTTTTTGAAACTGAGGACAAAGTGTAATAAATTACTTTTTTGAGCGATCCTTTTGCAGATCTTTAAATGGAGCCAGGATGTACGTCCAGGGATCGAACAGGGGAGAGACCACGGCGAGCAGTAATGGTTGTTCTCAGTGCGGTAATCAAACTAATCTTTGTCTCCTTCTCTTGTTTTTTGTCTCCAACACACAAGCACAGATGGAGTATCTCTGTCTTACCAAGGTTTCTTTTTTTGGTGTGCTCTCCTTCTCCGTCTCTTTCTAAACGTATCTTTACTTAGCCGTAACAGTTTTCAGGGAATCACAATCTTCAGTGTAAGGTCCCCCAGTATTTCCTGTCTCTGGTTACCATGGGATACAGATTTGCTCAAGTTCATTACAGAGTCTCTCAGCACGTGGAATTCGTGTGACTCCTAATGAACACACACACAGACAAATTCACCTTCAGACGGAGAGTCGAAGCAGTGCAGGGTCTGATGTTCATGTATATGTCGAGCGGCACTCCTGTGTGTTATTAGCCTATAGATGTGCAAAAAATTACACATGTACATTCAAATAACCCCTGCTCTCATTACATGAGTGGCAGATGCACAGAAGTGAGTGAGTGAGAGCAAATACTGCTTTTGTGGAGGAACACTGCCTTACACGCTTCTTTCCTCCATGCATATCAAATGTGTTTCGGCAATTGGAAAGCATAATTCAGGGTGGAGGAAAAACAGAGGAGCTACTCTTGAAGGCAACCTAGCCAATTAATTTGCAGCTCAGATCTCAAAGCCTCACTGGAGAGGTGCTAGGCTACATACCACTAAGCTAATTTGTGTAGCAGGTCCGTATTAAATATATGCATGAGGCTAATTCAGTTAGTGTCGTAGCCCTGTAGCTGTGGTGAGTGCGCCGCTAGTTCCCATTAGCGATGTTTCTGCCTTCAGTGGAAATCAACAGAAGTCGAGGCAGACGCCGCTTTTTTGCATAAAGCAAACAAAATTAAATTTACTTCACCAAATCAAAGTGTAGAGCCAAACGTGGGTCTCTCTCTTGCTCTCTCTGTCTCTCTGTATATCCGTCTGTCTCTCTCCTTCTCCCTCTCAGGGATAAATTACTCCAGAATCATAAAAGAGTAAAAAAAAATTACAGAGAGAAAGGAAAAGAGAGATTTTAGTCAAGTGGGATTACCACTCACAAACAATCACAGCATGCTTCTGCTCACTGAGATGTTGGCGTCTGTGTTCTCCAGCGTGTTGTGTGTGTTTGTGTGATTTTGTCTGTCTGTTGCCATCATTTCCCTGCATGCATTTACACTATTTGTGTGTTTGTATCAGGCCCATCTCACGGGAAAATTCACTTATTTGTATGAAAATAAATGCCATGTGTTATCTTTGATATGTACAAAAGGAAAAGTCAACCAGGGTGTTCTTTGACTTTTAAGCAAGTAGAACATTAGCCAAAATATCTCAATCTAATTTAACTTTTGACCTTGAATTTGCATTAAATCCATGAGAATATGTTGTGGTTTCAGACTCGTTCAGTGCCGAAGGTGTTAAAATTCAAGGAGATTGATGCTTGCAAATGTCGTGCATATTATATGTGAGTTTATTTACTCTGTGTATTCTTTTCAGTTGGCAAACATAGGTGCCAGGATTTGTGTGTGTAAAAGAAGAGTGTGTGCAAGTATTGCATTGTTGTGTAGGGGTGTGTGTGTGTGTGTGTGAGAGAGAGAGCTTCTTGCAGTATAGACTACCGCAGAGCGAGGCTGAAAAAAAGGGCTGCTTCGCTGTTCCTATTGAACTTGACCTGCGGGCCAGATCAATGTATGTGTGTGTGTGTGTGTGACAACCCGTGTGTGTGACAACCCGTGTGTGTGTGTGTGCGTGTGTAGGTGGTGTCCATGAGCATGAGTGCGCGCTGCCAGATCAATGTGTCTCCGTGTGCCACGGAATGAGAGAGCACACTGATTACCCAGGGGTGGCGGGTGGTGGGTGTGGTGGAGTGTGTGGGTGGTGGGAGGGATGAGAGGATGGAGGAGGAGGATGATTATACAGAGGGGAAGGAGGGGGTGATGAGATTGAGCAGAGGACAGAGCTGAGACCGGGATCAGGAGAGAAGCGCAGATCATTTCATTTTCATTTCGGTGCGAGCTGCGGCTGCGCATCGAGGCATTCCACATGGATGAGGTGCCAAAATTTAGATCTGCAGCCAGATGGCACAGATCATTCGGGAAATAGCAACACAATCTGAATGGAATGGGAAGGCGGGGGGTCAGTGATCCACGCTCCTGCCTTTCTTTCCTCCTTTTCCCCCTTTTCCTTGTAAAGCACTTGAACGTTAATAAACCTAAACTCACGCAGCCAAAGAGATGTGCTCCATGTTCACAAGGCACACATAAAACCCTGCCAGCCTCGAGGCCGTTGACAATGTGTGTTTCTGTGTGCATCAAGACATTTGCTGTGTGTGTGTGTCTCGTCTTGTTTTTCAGTGTTTTCATCGTTAAGAGTATGAAGGACTGTGGCTCAATCCTTCAGCACTGCAGGGGCTCCTCTCATCTCTCTCGCTCAGTGAAGCTCCCATCACTGGCAGTTCTGCTCGCAAACCCCTGCCCGTGTCCAATCAGCATGAAGCCAGTGTAAAGTGTGTCTGTGTGTGTAAGAGAGAGAGAGAAAGGGTTTTCAGTGGAGGTGGGAGGTGGTCTGCCTTCTTTTTGAAGGGCTATGTTTCTTCTGTGATGTATTTTGTATGTGTATATAGAGCCCATGAGAACCATTCCCCACATCCCAAACGTATTGGAACGTTTCAGTGTGTGCTTTTGTGGAGATTAACATGAAATGATTCCCATAATCTTAGTATCACTTTACCACTGATACAATACAGCGATCTTTGATACTTGATGCATGGTAATCATCTTCAATACATCGCAATGTCTATGTAACTAAAACCCTCAAAAAACCCTCTAAAATTCAAACAGCAGAAATTATTTACTTATTTACAGCATGGTGGTGTAACCCTCACAGAATATGACAACTGAAACAATGTACAAAAACATACAAGTCTTCGTTTTGTGCATCTTTAACACACACACACACACTGTGTGCAACTTCTCCATGTCCACACGTCCTACCTTACCAATGTAAGAAAAGCCACAAAATTGGCAAAAGGTCAAATTGCCAGAAAGAAAGAAAAAAAAAAGAGGATATAGAATGACTAAGACACTTTCCAGAAGACTCCATGCTGTGCTACTGTCGTCAATGAAGAGAGAGATCATTTTTTTAAATAGGTTTAAAGAGTGCACTCATTCTTAAATATGATATTTGTCATTTTAAACACAACAATCAGGTCTGCAGTCTTTCTAAATACATATTTTTCACACATTAGATGCGTTTTTTCACTGTGATAAATTTGCTCAACAATAATTTTTGAACTGCTGACTGGGCATGAGTATTTTTACACAGAATGTAATTATCAAGCTTTTATTTTTGCATCATGGTCGATTTTTCTGAGCTTTTGCACTAAAGGCATCAACCAGTCACGATGATAGTGCAAAATTCACGTCATGTTTGTCTTCCACTGCAGACGGTAAGTTTACATGGGCGGCACCATCTTTGTTTAAGAGGACTTTTAGGCTCTAGCAGACCGAAAATGCCAGTTACACTTCCTCTACGGATATAATGAACAGGGAACTGAGCGATAGAGGTCATAATTGTATTTGAGCCAGTTCATTTTTGCTTTAAAGTTTGGAATTTTTAAAATGAGCATATTTCAGTCCCTGAGTTTGTCGTTTGAGTAGAACTCACTGTATCTCACGCTTTGGCCTTGATCTTGACCTTAGAAGAGAATAAAGATGGTTTTGGTTGCACTGTAATTAGTTTCAATATGTGAAAGGCACAAATACTTGTAAATCTGGGATTGATCATAAATGAGGTGACCTGCTAAAATCATTTTAAATAAGAATAATGAAGTCACTCTATATTGGTGTTTTTCACCTGTCAATCTACATATTTTCACAGGCAGTGAAGTGAAAACTCCTTTTTTAAATTTTCCTTACCAACTCAGGTAAGCATGACTTGTTTTCTCCAAACTCCAGCTTCCACAGTCGGGCCTGCTGTGGATGCTGCAGGTTGGGGTGGAGGGGGTCTGTGTGTTTAAAGAGGCAACACAAAAGTAAGAGGTCCGTTGAATAGGCCTCACTCTGCCCTGCCCCCCAACTTGTGGGAGAGATGGAGGATGCAGTGTGATTGAGGGACAGCTGGGGAGGCTGAATGCAGAATAAACACACACTAAGCACATTGCACAGTTTAGAAACTGTTGATTCTTCTTCATTTGCTGAATGTGTTTGGTTTTAGAACAGACATTCATATGCTGAGTTCTGTGTCTGAGAGAGAAAAATCTAAAATGATATCTGCTGCTCTGTGAGACAGTGATATATAACTTTCTCCAACTTCAAAGAGACAAACCTGATAACCTAGGTGGTCAAACCAGTGTTCCTGCGTGTCACTGTGTGTTGTCAACATCGGTCACATGGGTCACATAAACCCCACCCGTTTTTGCCAAAATAGCCTCATCTATGAGATATGATGTTTGTTTACATTTGCCCATATTCAATAAATGTTACAAAAGCTGAAAATGTTTGACGACAATATTTAAAAATATTTAAAAAGAACATCTGAGTCAAAATCCTTCTTCACGCTAACCCCTAAACTCCACCACAGGCGTGTGCAGTGCGTCTCTGCTCCAAAACAGCTGCAGAGCTGATTAGTTTTACTCCAGTCAATGTGTTTGCTTCCACTTGCTGTGGCTGCGTTGCATTTCTACTCCATCACATCTCCAGTGATTGCGAGCGTCAGTACCTGATGTGAGTCCCGCGTCAATGTGAGTCGAGCGTGTGCGACAATGTCTGCCATCTTGGACAGCTTGCTATGGCTACACCACTTGGACAAACTACATGTCACGATTTGAACTTGACGGTTTAGCTCAGATTTAATGTTTTTAAAGTATATAATAACTGCATTGTGGCTAGCGCTGGCCGTCTCTGGTGCTAAAGACAGCCTGTTTTATAATTTCAACTTGTGGTGGCTAATTAGCTAGCGCCGAGCAAAGACGCTGGCATAACATTAGCCGCTAACACTACATCAGCTACGTAAATGGCAAATAAATTAGACCTACTCATCGACAGTTTACATCCAAATTACAACAAACCATGCCTTTGTCGCTAACTCAACTCTGTAATCCTAACACAAATACAAAGTTGGAAATGGTGGAAAATTAATCAGTAACATTTAATATTAGCATTTAATAACCACATGTGATTTGTTGAAGTGGTATAGCCGTCTGTAGCTGTCCAAGATGGCGGACCTCTTTAGGCATGCGCGACTCACATTGACATAGGCCTCACATTGTGTATTAACACGGAGCCCTCCGCAGCTGATACACAAGGCTTCTGTTTTTGCCGGATGATGGAGAAAACGCAGAAATTCAGCATAGAGCAAATCCAATGGGACAGGACGTGAGACACATATACAACATTAAAACATCCAGTTAATTTCAGAATAAAACACTCCCTGTTGACGTCAGATCCTGTTTAACTTAATTTCATGAATAAATTGTCAGTGTGTGCAAAGCCAGGCCTGAAGTCAACAGATCAAAGGTTTTCAGAGGCTGCGGTCACATTTGATTCTGTTATTACAACGGAAGCTGTCCGGCTGTGCTGTGCTCTAAAACGCAGCCTGAACGCAGCTGGTGGGTGTTGGAGCAAATACACAGCGGAGCCGTTAACGCAACCCACACTCAACCAGTGTGCAATACTCAAGCTAGGAAGGCAGCACTTGTAAGGAACTATTTTTCCAGGTGTAGTAACTTTCATCTTCACAGCTCCTGGCTCCCTCTCCCCCCTCACTCAGTGATTTTTAACCAAATAAACCCAGAAGTTCTCTTTAGAGGAGTGAATTACCTACAATGGTCAATACTCTGTTTCAACATGAATGGCAGTGAACAGGCTCGAAAAATGCAGTCTGAGATCTACTGAAGTATACTCATGGTCGAATTTTAGTAACATTTGTAGAATTTACTCAACTTTGGTGTCTAAATGTCAGCACACAACAACAACAACAACAGTAACACTAAAATACCAAACACCCAAGACACAACTCCCTCTTCCTCTTTACTCACCATCCTCCTCCTCTTCCTCCTCTCACCCTGACTGTCCTCTCCCTGCATCGATGCCATCATTTCATCTCAAAAACAGAAGAGCTCACCTTTGGCCCCCTACTCCGATGTGTAATTGACCAATTTAGCGACTAGTGTTTGCACCTGTGAGTCATCAGTGGGGCCAATTGATTATTTCACTTCAGCATTTTGAAGGACAATGCTGTCAGCACGAACACAACAGACTTTAGTTATGAAGATTGTGCCAAATGAAGTGGACTGTGTGCAGTGGATCTGGAAAAAACGTGTGATTTCGAGTTACCATCAGAGTGAAAAGCAGAAAATGTGCTGGTGTTTTTGAAAAACTGGTTTCAAGGGTTTGGGACAAGGGTGTCAGGTTTTCATCATTGTGTTTCAGGTTCCAGTGTCAACATGCAAACAGATCAGCTTAGAAAACACGTGTAAAACAACCAATACCTTTACTTTAAATTCACAGTATGAAAGTGCTGCCGCTAGAGGACTCTCTGTCAAAAGAATGCAAATGAGAGATGTAGTTTGATAATATCGTGAGGTAGCGTGAGATCATGGGATTTTTTTTCATCATCAAACTGCCACACACTGTCACTGATTCCTGTGCATCAGCGCTGTGACATCGCTCGTGCTGTGTCTGGACATTTTTACACGCTCCATCTGCTAGTGGTCACTAACTTGTATGTTAGGATGTGCTTGCAGAGGTCAAAGAAGTCTTTAAAATAAGCAGCTGTTGTTGCTTTTAGATGTAGGTGTGAAAACTCTGGCCAGTTTTACTGGGCTGGGAACATTTAGTGCTCAGAAATAAATCCTGAGGTTCAGCTAGCTCACTTGGCAGAACGTGTACCATGTATGAAGGCTAAGCTGTGCGTTCTATTTGGACTTCCCAGCTGAAGATTTTAACCTGAACGTCGCCTGAAGGTGAATTTCTGCCATGGAAACCAGGTTACTGTAGTTGACGAAAACTAACTAAATTAGAAAACTAAAATAGCAAAAACATTTTCGTTAAAACTAAAATAAAAATAAAAACGAGGCTTTGGAAAAAAAAAAAGATAACTATCTAAAACTGCATTGTAGGTTTACATAGCTAACTAAAAAATTGTAGAGAAAATATCCTAAGTTTTGGTTTTGTCATGGTGTTTTGGGTGGATATTGAATCTATCTTTCAAGTTTGTGTTAAATGGATTACAGCGTAAGTCTTTACTGCAGCGGTCCTGGTTTGAATCCACCCCAGCCCTTCTCTGCATGTCTCCTCTCTCTTCCCTGCCCTTCCTGTGTCTCTCAACTGTCACCTTCTAAATAAAACAGAGTAGCCCCCCAAAAAAGTCTGTCCCTGATGATAAGTGGAGTCCGATAACCATTTAGGAAAGAGACATACACCTCTGCATCTGGAGAATTAGCCTGATGACAATATAGACGTGCGACAGTTATTGCTCGCTGTTGTCTGTCTGTTGCAACATTGATTAGTATCGGTAATTGATACACAGACCTGTGCTTGTAAGATCAATCTGAGCAGTGATGTCCGTCTTCCATTAGCGTGTGAAACAGTCAATCATGCACGTCAGCTCTCTGTCTATAAGTCATTCTCCCCTCTATTATTGCTGCACTGTGTGTATAACCGCAGACACATTACTGTTTGTTTCTCACTCTTTCACTCATACACACGCTGCAGCTCTTCGAACGCATTTATGGGAGCTTTACTCGCTCTGCTCGTCTCCATTGATGAGTCCAAATTTACTGCTGCACTTTCCCAACCAGACAGAGTGTATATCCACATAGATACAACTGAATATGTGGCTGCTGGAGGCCTGTACAGCACTCATTCATATCGACTCCACTTGCCTGGTAACCCATTGTGTGTCCATTTGCATGGATAGCTGTAGATTTATCTGTACTATAGGCCATAGTGCAGACTTGTGTATGGACATGTATGGAGATTTACTCCTGTTTTAACCCCGGGGTTAGCCATCAGTATTGATTGAAACAGACTTAGCCTGATTTTAATCCCTGCTTGGCCCGAGACTATCGATCAGGGCGCTGAGCTTTCAAGTGGGTTTAACGACCTACCTGCCCCTCCTCCTGCTCTCTTTTTCTGCTTGGGAAGGAAAAGAAGAGGCTCGTTGTCACACTCCAAAGCGGAAGCAACGGGAGGCGTTAAGCTCGTGCCCACAAGCCCTTGCACTCCTCTCCCGACACACCACTCCAACACCAAAACCATTACAGCAGCAGGTGACAGCAAGCTGCCTGTAAAATATGACTGCACTCATGCTTTTCCTATCTGGAGTTTGTGTTGGACATGATAAAGCAGGAGACGAGATGAATCTGTGCACCTCGACAGCAATGTCACAGTAAAAATACCTGCTGCTGAGTTATGACCACTCACCTAGAGGTAGGAGCGTCCCTTTATGTCTTTATGGGTTCTCTGAAGACAGTTATATGGGACAACATGGGAAGTCTTATAGGAGCCCTGGTGCCTTGGGACTCGGGGATTGTTGTGAATTTATAGTTGTGCAGAACGGTCACCAATCTGACTGGTCAGGCACAGTAATGCTGGAAAAGGAGAACCTGAGTGTGTGTGTGTGTGTGCGCGCGCGTGCGTACGTGTGTGTGTGTGTGTGTGTGTGTGTGTGTGTGAGTGTGTGTGTGTGTGTGTGCGTGCGCGTGAGAGCGTGTGTGTGTGTGTGTGTGTGTG
>JAPZDX010000010.1:11162977-11176514 GCA_029783625.1 Naso annulatus | reverse complement strand
ACCAGCATTTGAGCTAAGCTAATTAGCAATAGGCTAGCGATGTCCATCTCTTCCTTTTTCCTGCATGCACGATTGAAAGAATGGTATCTATCTTCTTGTCTGAAACTCAGGAGGAAGGTAAATAACAAAAAGAAAAAAAAGTTGCCGTATCCCTTTAACGTGACACTCTATACATATACATTCATACTCTATTCTATTCATTTGAAATTCATGATTTTTTGTTTCTAATGGTATTTTATGTGTAAATTGAGATGTTTTGGTGATTCGTGACATATTTTTATTAGTCCCAGGAAGACACCAAAGTTCTTTTTTGGGCTCAAGCTGAAAACACCTGGGAACCCCTGCTGTTATTTATGAAGATGATCACTGTTAGTAAGTAAACATGACTTGCTCATCAGTCATGGCTGTAAACAGGTGAGTCCTCTCATCATACCATCACTAAAGATGGACAAACAACTTTCACGATCATGATATAATTCTAAATGATTTCCTTTCATAAAACTATAGTTTGGCTCATACTGCAATAAATGCATTTGGGGCCGACGCCTCTTTCTCCCAGTCTCCAAGAGATGTGTCATACTTGATGCTATTGGCCTTTAGGTGTTTGCTAGCCATCATCCGTCACAACACACTGAATCACGTAACACTGGCTTAAGTGCATCATACATGTAATGAAAGTGAAGGCTTTTATTGGGAAATCACTTGTCCCCTTTTGCAATTTTGCAATGAGCATGTTTCCTCTTCCCTGTCTGACTCAGACACATGCGTCATAATGTTAGCACAAGTCACTTAGCATGTACGCCAAACTGTCTCCTGGGCACTGCAGCTCGCTGATCGTATGGCCTCCTGAGGTTTATGGAGTGCAGTGTTATATCGTTAAGTCTGCGAGCAGACCACACAGAGCAAGCGAGGGTGTCTGTGTCCTCATTAAAACTCTGCCTGGGCAAACCAGAAACAGCCAATATACACAGCAGATAAGACAGTTAGCAGCTTGCTGAGATTTACAGCTGCTAGCCTCAGGGAGCGAGAGGGCGAGGAGTGAGAGAGAACATGAGTTTTTATATCTTTTAATGTCTGGCAGCCAGATGAGCTAACTGAGGACAATCTGTGATTTAAAAGGGCTGTACAGAGAAAGAGCTGTTGTGTAGACTGCGTATGTGATAGACAGCAGAGATATTGGTTGTACAGAGGGTGAGAGGCCAGAGGGAGGAAGGTAAATGAGATGGAGTGGAGGGGATGTAAGATGAGAAAAACGGCACAGGTAGAAATGTGAAAAATAATGTTTTAAATAAGGTGGATGTAATGTTCTGTCTAAGGAGCTGCTATGTCAAAATCATGTTCTGCTACTGTTGCAACAAGCAAAAATTTTTCGTTCCACATCATCGATCAAGCAGCCAGAAAATGCACCAGGGGAAACCGCAATACTCTGAAATACAACTTCTCTCTAACATTAAAAAAACTCCAAGTTTTATGCCAAATGTCAAAGTTTCTTGTCAACACCAGAAATCAGCCTCCTCATAACCCCAACTTGATCTCTCACCTCGTCCACATAAATAACCCTCCTTCAAGATCGGGGGTCAACTTCGTCTGATCCACTCCACTTTCCCTCCATGTCCCTTTTCTTTCTCTTTGATTTACACCCAACGTGTTAAAACCGGGGCATCCTGCTCTAGAAAAACACAACGTCTTAATTTCTTTGAGTAAATTTTAAGTGGCGTGGACTCTTTTGGCGTGTTCAGTGTCAGGTTTTGCGGACTCCCCAGCGTGCGGGCCCACCTAGTGTGACACTGCACCTCGTAAAGAAATCAAGCCGGAGTTTTGGGAAAGGCTTTACTCCCCCGAGTGAGTGTTGGGTTTCACTGCCAGTCTGTAGACTCAGTCCCAGCGAAACAAGAAGTGCAAACAAAGACAAGGCAATTTAGCCACCTGAAAGAGGGGACACACACACACACACACACACACACACACACACACTCATGCTCCAAGTTCCTCTGCTTTCAATCACACATTCTCTGTGCGAACTGTATGCATGTTCTCTCACTCGTATTTCATTTTCTTTAGATTAACATCTGCCTCATTAAACATGTTTGACAACGTGTTTTTTTTAGTTCAACCTGAAAGTTTTCAGGTCAAAAAAGTGTCACGGTGAACATGATAGTTGTAACGTCTCCCGAACTGGACTTGTTTTAATGCACATGTTGTCTTTTACTTGGCTCAACTCTTTTACATTTCAGTACTGTATATACACAAATATATGAAGACATACTTGTTTACACACATACACTTCCAGGCAAAATGTCCCAGATGACAAGTCTGCTCCAAGTTACTGGAAATGGTGGGAGAACCACAAATGTTACAAACATGAACTCAGGCCACATCAGTTCTCTGAAATAGTGCTTTTGTTGAACTTTTTTAACCCCTGAGTAGGAACGCCAAAGGCTCCATTATATATTGTCAAGCTGGATGAATGCTCTAGCAATGCAAAATTATCTTGTCTCTGGAGCAACTCACTGATCCCAAAAGGAGAAACACAGCCAGGAAAATCAAATCTTTACTCTGACTTCTCTCTTCTTCTTTGGGAAGTCAAAAACAAGACAATATTTCACCCAATGTGTCCTTTCCTCAGGGTATCAGAAGAAGTGTGAGTGGTGATCAAGTTTCTTTAGTCTCCCCGCTCAGCAGGCCTTTGCTCCATTGAAGTGGCCTTGAGCAATTACCTCCAACTGCAGCAGCACTTTTCTGTAGGTGATCATGACCTCTGACATGAAGAGGGCCAAAACATGTCAGCGTCACGACAGCATCCTTTTTTCAAGGCACGTCTCCAGTAGTATATACAAATAAAGCATGTACCATAATGTGATTGCTATTAAATTTGCATTTAACTTTATGTGAGAGGACCTCCGAAACAACACGTAACAGCTTACCCAAGCCATAACTTAGAATGTCTGTGTATATTGATAAAGTAATAGTAGGGAGGGTTTGGATAAGATTTGGTTTCCGAGTCCAGGCACAAAAATTAAATACATTGTTTGTTGGCAAGAAGCCAGTGATTGACACCAATGCTCTTTTAAAAGAAACCTCCTTTTAACTAATTAGCTTCCCTATATATCACAACGTATTTCCGACCAAAACAGGATAGGAAGGCGGGATAACTTTGGAAGGAACTAAATTTGAATGTTGAAAAGTGGGGGTGTCATGGCAAAAAAATGGAGAATTACAGTTAACAGAGCTGGCTGTTAGCCTCCGTTCAGTGGCAGAGGATTGAGATTAATGTAGCATCCATCAGGGAGGAGAGATGAAGCTCATTGTTTGCCCCATGTAGTTGCTGAATCAGTCT
Organism: Naso annulatus; assembly: GCA_029783625.1. NCBI lineage: Eukaryota > Metazoa > Chordata > Actinopteri > Acanthuriformes > Acanthuridae > Naso > Naso annulatus. The sequence continues at coordinate 11,173,177 of JAPZDX010000010.1, read as the reverse complement.
ATTGTAAAATGTCTAGCCTTGCATAATCTGAAGCTGTCAAAGATACCACTTTTGTTAAATTGAATAAGTTTTATGCAGCAGTTCATAAACAAAGAACCACGACGCTAGCTACTATAGCCAGCTAGCTAACCATTGCTGCTGGCTAACTCAAGAATTTATTTCTGTGCCGTTAAAAACTGAATACTGACTAAAGCTGCAGTTGGTAACTTTTGGGTAAACATAAAGAACTTTTTTTGTGTTATATTTTTAAAAAATGACATAATACCCACAAACAGCTGTTTGTAAGTGACGTGGTCTGAGAGTATCGAAAGATCTCTGTTTTCCCACCATGCCTCTGTATTCAGGATTGGTAAAAATAGTATTGTTCCCATTCTATTTGCCCAGTCAGTGATGCTCTCTGCACCCCTTGTCCTGATTAGCGACAGGTGACGTTGGTATGAGTTAATTAGCTGTTCGTACCTCATGCTCTGACTCTCCTCTACTGACAGTGGTGTCTGCAGCAACACCATCAGTCGTCTCAAGCTCAAGCTAAAATGGACCAGTTTACTCTTTCATCTTGGTTCAAACTGGACTTAAAAGAGCGAGTGACAACACTGAAATAAAAAACACAAGCCAGAGCAAAAACAGAGAGGGGAGGCCGCAGCAGAGTTGCTTCCCAACAAGTGTAATGCTACAGCCAACATTAGCTTGTTAGCAAAAGTTACAAACTGCAGCTTTAATTAACAGATGTCATTCTATTATTTGTGGAAATTGGATGGTTCAAACCCACATATGCATACGTCATTAGACGTACAATAGAATTTTTTGCATATATAGGTGGATAATATAACCACAGAGGTGATTTTAAAGGGTTAAGGAACTTTGTTTCTGGTGTCCAGCTCCAAGTGTTACAATACCTGTGAGCCTCACCTTTGCTATAGAGAATAAGTCAGTCAGAGGCAGGAATCAGTAACGACAAATTTAAAAGGCCTTTTCATTAAATTTAAGACCATGATTTTTGAATTCTTTGAAAAAACTACTCAGATTGTGTAATGATTTAGGATGAAGATTTCTTCAGCATCCATTCACCAGCAGACAAAACAGTTTCTGGCACTTAACACAGAACACAGCCTTATGAGTTCAGCTTTGCACCAAAGATCAACATATTTTCTTGGGCAGTTTGACCTGAAACTCCAACCAGAAGAATTCCACGGAGTTCCAGCTGTGAGTCAGGTTAACACTGCCAAGAGGAAAATAATTAAAAAATATATATGGCAGGAAATGCTGCCCAATTCCTGTATTACACCAGGAAGAAAGCCCCAGTGCAACCACAATGACTACACCGACCTTCTAGTTTCAGTCTTAAATTATCATCCATGTTTTGCTTTTTAATTTTAAGATTGTGTAATTTTCTTCCAGGATTTGGGCTTTTTTTGTTTTGCTTTGTTTTTTCTGTTAACGTTGTTTCCAGCAATTAGTCAGCATTGTCTTTATTACTCACTCAGCTCAGGGGAAATTAGTAGATTTAAGTCAATTAAATCTATTTTCTATAAAAGTTTTAAATTAAATTATAAAACACAGTACTGCTAATGCGTCTAAGGGGAAATTACTACTTTTTTATTGTTGATAACATTGATTCCGTGGGGGAAGGAAAAGATTTACAGGAATCAATCCAGTGATAATTTTGAACAAAAAAGGAGCTTTTAAGTAACCAAAGCTGTAAAATGGATGTTGAAACACGTCCAGTTTCCCAGCTTCATCATTTTCTCATCACTGACCCACCCATTGATGTCATCCACAGAGACAGTGTGGGCTTCTGCAGCATAAGTGTATGGGTGCACATGGAAAAGTCCACAAAGACGTGAAGACATGCATAGAATAAAACCACCACCACCACCTGTCTGCTGCAGCTGTGACTCGACTCTGCCTTGACTCTTGAACTGAGGTCACCTATTACGTGTGTGGGGAAAAAGCATTTCAACAATGGTACATTTCCAGTTTACATGAAGCAGGAAGGAACTACATTGTTGCGGAAAAATGCAGATTTTTTCCCCCACTGTTTGATTGATTAGGGCATGTAGCAACAAGGAATTCTTTGGCAGCGTTTGGGTTTTTGGAAGATTCTCACTTACACATAACTTGACAAACGCTCACACGCTTAAAACAGATGTCACCCAGTAAATTGTTTACATTTGTAACTTATCTAGATCTCTTCCTTTCACTGTAAACGCCTGAAGGCATGCAAGCACGTTGATATGTTACATAAAAATAAGGATTAACTCTTTTATGTTTTCCTACAATAACATCCTGCTGTTCCAGTGAGTGAGAGTGCTCGCACTCTGTTGTAGGAAGGATCCTGCTCTGCTTTGGTAAACTTCTCAATAAAGCTTGTCCATGCTTACTGAGGAGGAAGACCTTTTGAAATGTGGTTAATTCCCTCATTGTGTGTGTGTGTGTGTGTGTGTGTGGGTGCATGTTTGAATGAGTGAATCCTCCCATGACCAGAAAGCCACCGCACCAGTCAGTGAATCCCCGTACCTTCCCCCATGGATCAGGTTGAATGTTACTTCCTACAAAATGACTCATTATTACTCGCAGCCTTCGTATCTGTGACAGAGTCACATATTCTTCCAATTTCACTTTCTAAACAAACGCAGACTGGACATGGCAGCGAGCACTGACAGGCAAATACTGGCATGACATGTTCATTGTCAATTGCAGGGTTTAAATACAGTGTATTGGCAGGATGGCTTATGTTGTGACTGCGCTTAAAAGCTGAAACTCCTGCTGCGAGGGAGAGGTGGTATAATGCATCATGGTGTGTGGAGGTATAATGAGTATAGAAGTGTTTTAAAGCTTTACAAATGAGTCTCTGCCCAATGTGTCATTCTGTAGATCATATTGTCTTCAGCTTTGCCCTTTGGACTGTGGTTTTGGATTGCTGCCCATGTCTCTATGTGTATACATGGGTGTGCATGTGAATGTGTGTGTCCTCAACATTGAATTTGTGTGTATTTTAATCTCACACTCTTGTGCTTAGGAATGCGGTGAAAAGCTTTCGCCAGGGGGGAGGAGCGGTGTGGCGGTGTACTCTACCTGCCTCTTTTTACCTTGCGGGTTAATTTCCATGCTTTTGATTGCTTGGAATTCCAGCTCACACAGTGGAGCAAAAGGCACACACCTATTGAAATCCCACAGAATGCAGCGGTAAACATGTTTGGACAAAATACACAGCTTTACACTTGACATTAATGCCATAAATGGTTACAAATCAAAACAGGGCTTCAAAGAGCTTTAGGTGGGGCATCATAATAGTGTGAAGTTTACAGAGCCAGTTTATGAATCAAGAAGGTTTATGATGCAATTGTCGACCATGTTGCATTTTATGGGTAAGGCCCTTTTGATGTCAGGGGAGTAAATACTTGCGGAGTGAGTTCAGCGAGTGCGTGCCTTACAGTATTCTCCATGTGGTTTCGGCAGGAAAATGTAATAATTACAAATTCAGGTTAAGGGTATCATTACAAGCTGGGACAAACCTGAAATTGTCATAAAATTCATGAAAAAGGCACATAGTTTCAGACAGAGATGAGAGCAAACCGCTGCTGAGCGACATGCGTGGAAAAAACCAAACACATTTTTACACGTGTCAACTCATCCTTTAATTGCTACGTGCGAGTCAAAATGAAAGACAACATTGCATCAGCATGTGTAACAGCGGCAGCTACGAGAAGTTCACTTTTTTTATGGGTAAAAGTTGGTTGATTTAACCAAAATGCAAGTGAATAAATTCACAATTGTCTCCTGTCATTTGCTGATAAAGGTAAGGGATTTTTATTATTATTATTATTATTATTTATTATTTTTAGTACATTTATATTATTGTTATTGCCAAGGTTTTGAGATGTACTATTCTGAGAATTGATCCACTATCCCAACAAATGATAATTTCATTTGAGCCAGATAAAACATCTACTGCTACGCTAGCAGCTCTATTAGGCTGTACTTAAACCAAAGATAGTCAATACAACACAAAATCACACATTGTGCCAGTGTGTCAGACAGTATATACACTTCCTGTCTCCTCAGTGGGCAGAGTCACATGTCCCACAGCGACAGTTAGGGAACCGCTAACCTTCCACACCATCTAGAAGTGTTATTAATGTTGTGCAAATGGATTAAAGCAGATGGATTTTGCATCACATGATATTTGTTTCATGTTAAGTGTTAATTTTTAATTCATGGTTTCACTTTTAAGACCGTTAAATGTCTGTTTATATCCACTGGGAAGCAAGGCGGGAAGCACCGGTTCCCACTGTCTTATGAGAGTGTGTTGCTGAGACAGAGACAGGTCTCGAACACAGTTAATTTTCTCCCTATTTTTGTGTCTGAAAAATGTCATTTTTGTGTCAGAATGTTCGGAAAATATGTGTCTTGTGAAAAATGGGTCCAATATGCATCCTGGTGACAATAGGATGAAAGAATTGGTAATAATCTGTAATCATGTTCATTTTTACTCAAAGAATGAATGGACTCAATACTGTATCCTGTCTCCTAAAGGGGCGGGACCATGGCGAAACCCATGTGACACTGATACAGAAAATGAACATTCAGTTGGAGGTCTCAGTTCCTATTAACTGTCTTTGCTTAAACACAGCAGTGCTAGCCAGATGCTAATGTCAGCATGCTAACATGCTTACAATGTCAAGCTGTATTCAGAGCAAATCAGGTGATCCGGCAAACAATGCAGTTTTTCCCATTCGTTTGAACACGACCTGTCTGTATTGGCTGCAGTGGTCTGAGCCACAGCGGCTGCCAGAAAAAAACACAGCTGGCTGCGGTAAAAAAAAGTTGGAACTGACTCAACTTTTTCGCTGCAACCAGCTGCGTTACACTGCGGCAACCAATTGCGTAAGGGGGCCATCTTCCAGCGATCGACCACCACCCTTGAACTGGGGAAGGAACAGAGTCCTCAACTTGACGTCACATAATGGTTCCTGTATGTTTATCAAGTGAACTCACACCGCCGCACAACAATGCAGTGTTTTACCGGATCATCTGATTTGGTCTGAATACTGCCAAACACACCAATGTTTGGCAGGTGTACCACATACAATTTTTTATATATTTGGTTAGCATGTTAGCATGGTATCACTTGCTAATGAGCAAGAAAACACAGCTAAAACGAAGGAGAAAGTTCTGGGTGCTGCGGTTAATTAGTCATAAACCAAAACATTAGATACATTTATTGATGAAAAGGATTCATCCTCTGGGGACCATCAATGTTTGCTCCAAATTTTACAATAATCTATCCAATAGTTGTCAGGGCATGTCCCTCAAAACAGAGTTAGGTTAAAAGTGAGGGGATCATAAATGTTATCAGGATTCATGGTCTGGGAAACATGAACAGCTGAACCAAACTTCAAAGCGAACTGATAGTTTTCACTCCAGACAAAGTGGTGAACTGCCAGACCAACCGACACAGTTTGGCCTTTTCCATACACACGTGCTGAACTGGATTGGCTTGACTCAGCACGTCAGTCCAGCACAGCAGGGATTTGAATTCCTATTAAAAAAGGGCAGCCCGCATCAAGGTGTGTCTTTGACTGATGACAGGCTTGCCTTTAGTCGATCATTACTTTTACTGCGAGTGATTTTCCATCACACAGCGCAGCAGGCAGGAGAAGCTGTATACCTGTTGGAGGTGAGCTGCTTGTAGAGGTGCAGTGAGAGCACGTTCTCTGCCGTTCTTCATCTGATATCTCACTCTGTTTCTGCTTGTACTCTTCTTTTAGTCAAGGATGGTGTTAAACACATTTATTTCCCATAAACTCTGAGCAAAAGAGTTTTTTGTGAAGCAGTAAAAATAAAAAAAAATGTTGGGTTTTCATCAGCAGGAACTTAAAATAACTCCTATGGCCGACAGAGAACATGATGAACCAGTCATATTAAGCAGAGAACTGAAGCGCACGCTTGTTTGAGGTGGAGAATAATGGTTAGCCGCGGACAGCCAGGCAACACTACAACCTGCTTAGATGGTCAGGAGGGCTTGGCCCTTCTCCAGTCCAGCTTAGGGACAATTTGGCACAACTGGACATGTTTAAACTGCTAATGGAAAAGCAAATCATACCTGCATTGTTTGACTTGGCGCGACCAGCTGCTAACATAGCTGAACATCAAAAGCAACATCTCTTTCCAGAAACTCTCTCCTCTATTCAGGATAATATGTACCACGAAGTGTAAACAGTTTTTTAAAGGCACTTTCTTTTGTGGAAATTATTCAGTGACGCAGTTGTTGATTGGCTAAATTTAGAGGTTCAAAGCAGTCCAGGTATTTTTAGGCTGTTAAATCAGCTGGCATTTATCTCAGCTGACACAATGCACAAGGTCACAGGTCAGTGTTTGTGAGCAGTAATGCTTTCGGATAAGTAACTGGTTGTGTGTTTGTGTTTGTGCTTGTGAGGATTCCTGTGTGGTCATCAGCAGGCCGTGGTGGGAGAGTTGTGACAGGCCCACAATGAAAGGCACACACAGATAAGACAGTGCGTGCGTAGGGAAAGTGACTTGAACTGAGAGTTCCCAAACACACCTGGGAGATGTTCTCACAAGAGATAATAGCTCAAACGTCTACAGCAAATACCATTCATTAAATGGCTTAACATTTAGGATTGGATAAGTATTTACTTTGCATAGTCAATGAGGAATTTTACGTCTCTTGGTTACTTATACAGATTTAGATTAAACAATGAGATTAGCTTTGCTTAGCTAAACAAACGGAGAGCAGGGTTAATGTCCTGTCTCCTGCTGACAGTCAACACTGGTTCTCTTTATTCATGAGAAATCGCTCCTTAGCCTTAAAGCTGCAGTAATCAATATATTTATACTAACCACGGAAAAATTGGCTATACATTGAATGAGAAAGGTTCCTCTTGTAGCCATGATTCTGCAAAGACTTTCACCCGACTCTACAGTTTCTCTCAGCTCTACGAAACTTTACTGTGTTTATTCAGTCAAATAGCTCTCATCAACATCATTCCCAGCCACGGCAGGCAGCTGGTTTTAGCATAAAGTTATGAATAACCTCTATAAGAAGGCAGACAAATGGAACAAGCTGGTGAACATAGTGCAACATTTAGCTGCTAAGAGCCAGATAGTTTTCTCTGGAGTCCCTGAAGAAAAAAACAGAGCAAAAGGGTGAGCAAATGCTGGACTTATCCTGCTCAGGTGGCCAAAAATACAACTCCAAGCGCTACTCTGTGTTCGCTGCCTGTATAGAGAGGCAACTACTGACCAGCACATTTACCACATTAACTTCTAAAAGTTTAAAATAAGTCAATTTGTGTTTAAGGCATGCTGTGCCGCTACAATTTGTCCAAAAATTCAATTAAGCTAATGTAGTTTTGACAAAATATTTTATCCCATTTGCAGGTCTTGAGCAATGTGACTGCCTGTGAAAAAGTTTGTTAGCTAAATAATGTTGGCTCCAGAATGAGCACTTCAAAAGCTGATAAACTGCCTCAAGTGATGTCACCTGAGTCAGCACTGGTTGGACGAAAGGCTGAAAGTTTTAAAAATGAAAAATATCTGTTGGTGTTGGGTTAGAAGTAAACTCACCTGACCTCTGCACTGTGCAGCTTTATCTGACGCTAGCAACCAAAAGCTACAGTGGCCACTACTAGCATAACACAACACTAAACTGTAGCTGGTTGAGTTGCATTGTGGGCAATAGCAGGTGCCTGGTTTGACAAGGATAAAAAACAGGTAAATTTAAAGATTTAAAGAGGTTAATGCGCTTTTGATGCTTTTCTTCTTTAAATGTTCATCATGGGACTGAAAACTTCATTATCGTACAATGCTAAATGTTTGTTTTTCCTGTAAACGTAAGCTTTTGAAATGCAAATTGCAATAAGGTACACTTGTCACCCATCCTGGAAAAGTTTGGAAAGTGTAAATCCTTGCCTCTCAACAGAGCTCAAGCTAAAGCTAGTGCTAATGTCACCAAGAAGATAGAGTTTTTCTCCTCTTTTTTTTTTGCTGTGTAAACAAGTTTTAAATCTCCAAAACTTTGACAGATTATTACCTAACAATTTAAAAAAAAACATAAGTCATGGAGCCAAAAAGACAAATGTAACATTTTACATAAGCTGCACTGGATACTTTACTGACCTGAACTCATATAGCAATGCTCTTCCTCTCTTTAACTCCCTGATTTGCTTGTTTCTGGTCCGTGACTCCCTGAATACGTGGGCCCTCAGTCCCAACATATTGGAATATGATCAATGTTGACATGTCTAGCCTTTGGTCTGGTTAAAGTACAGTATATACTCCTATCTCTCTAGCTCTTTCCTTTCATTTTTCTTCTTCACTGACCAAATAGGCTTATGAACTCTTTGAACTGCGTGACTGAGGGTATACAAAAAACAACTCGCTTACTGGAACTGACAGAAGGAGATAAACTGAAGAGGAGAGAGTGAGAGTGATGAGGGGGTGGAATATGCCGCTCTCTGAAGAAAGGGAAGAACATGTTGGAGAAGAAAAGGGGAAACCGTTTCTCTTGCTTGCTCAAACACTTGAACTTCGCTCTTACTTCATCTAAAAGCTTTTACTTATCTGCTCAATTAGAGAGCAGGATGGAGGAGGGTAATGAAGGTCAGGTAGACGTGTGCTGCCTTGCTGCGGCACGCTCCTCACAGCTGGGCAGGGTCAGTGGTCACATCACTGATTGGCCGATGATTTATACTAACGCTATCAAGAGTGAGTGAAGCCTTCTGTGTCGCATTTAGTCCTGATGGCTGTCAGACGTTTCCTGTGAAGAATGGAAGGACGTTTGGCAAATGTTTGCTAAAACACAAAGCGCTGCTTTGTCTCTGGGGTTTGATAAGACACAATAAGTCTTTTAGGGGTCATCCTTTTGTCATTTTCAAGTGTATAGTAACAAAGTAGGAATATTTCATTACTGTACTTAAGTAGTTTTTTTATATATATAGATTTGCACCTTTACTATTTCTATTTCTGTATACTATCATTTTTACTTTATTACATTTTCCAAAGAAAACTGACACTTTTTCCCATCACATTTTCTATAAGCACCTCAGTTATTACACGAAACCAGAAGAAATGTGGTACTAGCAAATGATTTTGTTTTGTTTTGTTTCAGTGGCCTATAATGTTGGATCACAGACAAAAAATGATCCACAGAAGCTGGATCATTGGTTAATCACGTTAGGTGCGAGTGAAAAAGGGTGCACTTAAGCTGCGGTACAAGTAGTCTCGCTCAGCCAGGCCTCTCTCCACTGCACTCAGCGCTGGGGAGAGGTCTGGCTCTACACGTACTCATCCTGGTGTAGAAGAAAAAACACTCCCTCTGTTTTGTTTTTTTTTTCTCAAACCAATCACAATCATCACGGGGGCGCGAAGTCCTGGATACTGTGACTGTGCCCCTGCAAAATCATGTAGGTAGGAAACTTGTTTCAGTAAAGGATTTAGATGCGCAGAAAGGAGCTCTGGCATTAAAATGTCTTAATCCACCTCAAAAACCCATAGACAATGTTTGTCGACTACGTGATCCAACTTTCTCGGGTAAAAGAAACAAACATAACTTGATAATTGGTGCTTTACAGGTGAAGCGTCCCTGTACTTTAGCTCTGGGAGAGCTCACTGGACTCGTTAAAACCACAGACGAATTAACAGCTGGATGATAATCTTGCTGAACCTTATTAAATATAGCTTGTGTAAAGTGGAACGGATCGCTATGCTGGTCAATTCTATGTCAGCGGCACATGCCAGAGTTAAAAGATCTGCCAAATCAACTCTGACTGGTGATGAATGTGTATTGAAACAGTAACACGCAGAAAGCGGAAGGGGGTGGGGAATGCCGGGCTGCTCTCCCAGCACCGTCTTATACCCGCCGTGCAATGCCGGTAGGTTACACTACAGTACAAGTAATGACTTAGTTTTTACTTTGGGTGCTGCTGTAGTCATGTTTTATGTTTGATTTAATATCATTTTGTTGTGATGCTGTAGTAGTAGTTGCCCTGTTGCGGATTCATCTTGAGCTAAAGTTTTGCCCGCTCTCTTCAAATTAGATGACTGCAGCGAGCTAACATTAGCTGTAGCATGACACTCGTTGGGAAGCAAATCCACCACAGTTTGCTCCAGCTCGCTCTTTATTTCGTTTGTTGTCTCTCTCTCTTTTAAGTCCAGTTTGAACTGAGACCAAACGGT
>JAPZDX010000010.1:11120258-11132082 GCA_029783625.1 Naso annulatus | reverse complement strand
CACTTCATTCAGGTTGTGAAACAACTATATCCAAGTAAAAGTACTGCATACCAAACATAACAGCAAACATTTCATTGGTTAAATGTAGTTTTTCAACAACTGTATCCTACCGCTGGTCAAAACGACCACTCATGGCCTTTCTAGTAGGAACTGAATTCTGGCCTTACTAGTGTTTGAAAAAGATGGTTTGATTTTTCATGGCTTTGTACACTATTTCTGTTGTGATAACACTGCACTCACAAAATTATTTGCTGGATTCTGGAAATGAGTGGACATTATACTTCAGTGGGGGAAAAAATTAAACAGGTTGTAAATGATCAACAGTTACACTAGATTTCTTAATGGCTCTGCCTTGGACCTTATATTAGTCTTCAAGGACTGAAACTGCAAGAACACTTGTGTATCCAAATCACTCTGACTAGACTGGAAACAAAATCCATTAGACGACTACATATGGTTATTTGTTATGCATGCACTGTTCAGCGTTTTTTTAAATAAATGCTTCAGAAAATTCAACCCCTTATCCTGTAAAGAAAATTTTTTGTGATCTGTCCTTACCCTCTCTTCTTGTCCTCCTCCATTGCATGAGCCACATGCTATTTTACTCAGCTTCATCCTCTTGTCAAGCCTTTCTTGTTGACTGTTGTAGATCTATGTCATAGAGATCCATAATTTTACAAGGAGTTGTAAGTTGTAAAGCCACTTGATCTGCCTGTCCTCGCTTTAACTCTCTCTGTAACCAATCACTTTCTCCATCTTTCCATTCCTGCTGATGTGTAATGCTGCTCTAAATATACGCTGCATATGCTAAGGTTACAGTGAGAGCTATTGCGTGCATTTTCTTTATGCATGATTGATGTATATGTAAGTGTTTGCATGAATGAGAAGTGTTGACATGTGGACAAGCTGCATACTTTCACAGCTGTAGTTGAAAATGAGGTTTTTAGCTATGTCAATCACATCTTACATTGGTTGGGAAATAAATCCGTCTGACATCACCAGTGCCTAATAAAAACTTGTAATTGCTAGAAAGCTGTTTTGAAATACTGACATTCTAATAGGAAGATAAAATATAAAATTAAGATTATAACAAAAAAAGAAAAAAAAAATCCACAGCTACCAAAGTACCATTTTATGAAATAAAATAATACAGGTACAGTTTCTGAAAACTAGAATATACAAAATAAGTGTGTTTTAAATTGGCCTCTGTCAGTGATTTGTTTTTGAGGGAGTCATACAAGTAGACCTACTTATAGCAACAATATGTAACTTTTTCACATGAAAATAACAGTTTTTAAATTGTTTTAAAGGTGGAGTCAGCATTCGTTCGTTGCGGTTTGTAAACATGACATTCAAACTGGGCCCCTCCTCCCGGCTCAACACACCTGAAGTATCATAACTTAGCATGTACTACATGTAATGCGATACCGCTTACCTAACATTACACAGCAAGCTACATAGGAATATTACATTTGTTTAATGGAGAAGTCAGTAATTTAGCAAGCTAACAAGCTAACCACCAGTGTTTAGGACGTACCTGTATATCACAAAGTAGCCCAACTCTGCATCGCTCTTCCCAGCCTCTCTTTCAGTGTCCCAAAACGGCTGCAAGCCAAACAGATACCCACTCTCGCTCTGAAACAAATTTTATCTGCTCACACACTAGGGCTATATTTCCTTTTCTTTGCGCTATGCCCACATTCGTAACTTTCTCCGGTCTGGACAGTGTCCAGTAGCTGTGCTCCACGGTGCTCTCAAGCTCACCTGCGCGCTGTCATTGGCTGAGGGAAACGCACCAGTTCACTGCGGTCACGCCATCTACGCTGCGGAGAAGTGCGGTCGCACTATCGTTACTTAAAAATTGCTTGTGTGTCTACATCGCTCTTTACGGTAACTCACCCCGAGCAAATCCTGAGATGTAAGATGTCCATTAAGTTTGAGTAACATCCACTTTAAAATCTAACTGATATTAACACACTTTGAACTTAGCACAGAGCAAAGGTTAGCGTACTGGAAATCACAAACTAAAACTTATTTAAATCTTCATGAAAAATAAAAAATATTTATAGGCACATTATCCTCTGATTAAGAGACACATTGTTTATTTTGACTTAGTCATTATATTAACCAGGTAAATGTGTCCAAGCTCTGACACATACGCACACACACACACAAGTTGTAACATGATATGAGCAATAAAATCAGTTATCAGCATTACATCACCTATTCAGCTGCACTAATTACCCATTATTAATGGCTTATTTTTAAAAGTGTGTGACAATAAAATGTGTAAAAAGCATGAAGCAATGACTCAGCGTTTTAATATTGCTACATGGTAACGGCTGCTGGTCATAATTAGCCATGGCTAATAGCTGCTAACATGTAGAAGAGAGAAACAGACTCCAGGAGCTATAGATGTTTCTGAGAGATTAGCAGTTTGAGGGGCAGTGAAAGGTGAGATTAAGACATTCTCTGCGTGTTCTTTGTAAAATCGCCCTATTTCTGACCACTCAAATCATTTACATGTGATTACTTTCGCTTTGCTAAGGCTCGCCAGTCAATCAAAATGCATGTGAGTGGGAAGGTGCATGGTGAGCTCAAGTTGAGCAGTCAAGTGTCTGAAAAAAATTTAATCTAAAGATTATTTAGCATTCTTTGTAAGTTTAACTGTAAGATCTGACCCTAGTTTTAGTGTAACTTCAATAATAGTCAGTAATTCTTAGCCTGTCATGGGTCAAAAATCTGTTTATATTTTGACATTCAGACGGTCCATGCTCTGTAATCACTCCTCTCTTGCTCTTTTTAAGGTTTCTTCCATGTTTTCCCCAGTTAAAGGGGTTTTGGTACTTTTGTCTTTATCTAAATCAATTTGTGATATTGGTGTCTATAAATAAACTTGACCGTAGTTTGACTTATGTGAGTGTGCACTTTACTTTGTGTTTGAAGATCTTGATAGTCAGCTTGTTTGGCAAATTGAACTGTGTCCTTGTTCACCTTTAGCGCAGGTTTGTCTCTCATTTGTCACGTCCCCACAAAACCGACCACAACAAGGCTAATACCTCAAATCTTGTACTCCACTGGTATTTAAATGCATTAAACCGTAATGAAAACCAGCACAAGCTGCTGGTTCACATTCACACGCAACACAAGCTCTGTTGTTTTTGCAACTGACATAATGTGTGACCTTGTCGCATTATGTCTCATGTTGTGATCATACAGTATATTGCCTGTACATTAGGGTAATAATCTGAAACACTAAGAGGATTAGGTGTAATCTGCTTACCGTGCATTTTCACATACATGCATTGATAGCTAGCTGCTCCCAAATCCGTTCAGGAAATCTTGCACCCTACCACTCAAAGCTGTGCGAAACTTGCAAAGAAAGCTCTCTGCTGCATCACCACACAAACTGCTGCCTCACAAAACACACGACCAAAGGAGGAAACTGATGTACAAACACACTGCTGCAAAACACAGAAATCTGCATCACAGGTCCAACTGACCCACTGCATCGCCAAGTGAACTGTTCCAGCTCGCGACCAACTGTTACATCACAGGAGGAATTGGCTGCATCACAGCAAAGTATTGCATCACAGGACTTGGACTCATGTTTGTTCCTTGATTAGATCTGTTTTGCCACAGAAACTTTTCATGCTGAACAAGTTCTGTTGTTTACGTGGTTACCTGCAGTTTAACAGCCCATAAACTGAAAAATGGAGCTGTGTTTGATACCCGCCAGCTAAAAACAAACAAGCATTTTCTATGTTCTTGGTACAGTTTAACAGAACATGATAGACGTATCTCTGTGTACACAGTAATGTTCAGGAACACTAACGGATAAGTCAAGTGGTCTCCCTGAAGCAGATGAACGTTATTTGTTATGAGATGTAGGTGAGACTGAAAACAAAAAACTGAATTTCCATCCAAATTCTAGTCACAAAATTAAATTCTTCAGAAAATCATCTAAAGAAAATATGAATGAATAACTATTTCCATTCACTTCATCAAGGGTTGGTTTATTCTCCAGTAAAGCCTGGTTTATGGCCACCGTAGTCTTCCCTGCGCGAGGGTGCACTCGCCAAAAGTCATGGCCACACGAAGGCCCCGCAAGCCGTGTCTGCGCCTCTGTGACTGTGTCCAATGAAATGAAGAATTCTTACACTTCAAATACATTTTGTTAGCATAGCCTATTAGTTAAGTAACAAGTTAAAAGTGTAGATTGAGAATTCACTCCAGAGTCGCTCCCGCAGGTATATAATTTATGACAGTTGTAAGGATAAAGCTGTTGTGTATATAGTGTAGCCATCTTGGATAATGACGTTTTTCCCATTCGCTCATTAACTTGTTGCTTATTTACAGAATATTTTGTGTGTTTGCCCTCTTGCATTTTAGAGAATACTGCAGTGTGCGACGCACTGACCATAAACGCCTCTGCGAGGACGACAGCATCACGTCTGGTGCACGCAGGGAACACTGCAGCGACCATAAGCAAGGCTTGAGGTGCCATGATGCAATTTTAGAAAAGAGGAAACAATAAAATTGGGACATTAAAAGGGAACCAGTCATCAAACAAATGCAAACAATGTGGAAAATGTGATGGGAACACAGGTTTTATGTTTGCTCTAACTCTAAAGATGCCATTTTCATGCACACTGCTCTTTCAGTAGTCAACCTCGCACAAGCAGCTGTTTTGAGCAGGGCAAGAGGCCTGTGCTTTATTAATGAGAGTTTATTAATGAAGAATGAAAGAATAGAATAGGTTTTCAGTGCTATTTAGTGGTTTTTGTTTGCTGTCGTCAGAAAACAGTGTTACACAAAATGTTACTCATAACAGACCATTTTTACTGTACTTAAAATCACATTGCGTGCGAAACTTTTCAAGCCCCTCCAAGGAACTTTCTTTTTTTGTGTGTGTGTTGATTGTAGCGCTGGGTGTGGACAAAAGCAGCACTGCTTATTGTCAGAAAGATGTTGTCTTGTGCAAGAATTTGTTTTGGAAGACAGTCAAAGAAACAAACCACTACTTTTGAAAGTACCGTTTCAGCCCTAAACACAAAATATTGAAATTATCTTAAGAAAAATATCCTCCTGCTTCCAACCATAAATAATAAAAAAGAAAACAGTGGATGGATCATGCTCGTAAACAACAAATCGTCCTGTCAGGTCCATGTGCTGTAAAGTGTTTTATAGCATTAGTGCTGATTGAGGGGACAAAGGCATTGTAAAAGACAGGATAGTTTTCTTTAATCTCCTCAAAGATGGTCTCATTTAGCGACGCTGATGAGATGTGAAGCATCAGAATTTAATTTAGACGCCTCATTGATTGTTAAAGGATCATCGTAGGAACTTTAAGTCAGTCTGGGTTTTATTGCTCATTGTACCATTCATTAATTTCCGTAACCGCTTATCCTTTGAAGGGTCGCAGGGAGGCTGGAGCCGATCTCAACTGACACTGGGCAGGACGGAGTTCACCCTGGACAAGTCAGGCCTGACATATAGAGACAAACAACCATTCCCACGGGCAATTTAGAGTCACCAATTAACCTACATGTCTTTGGACTGTGGGAGGAAGCCGCAGTACCCGGAGAGAACCCACAGGGAGAACATGCAAACTCCACGCAGAAAGGTCCTACCCAAGCCAGGTATCGAACCCAGGACCTTCTTGCTGTGAGGCAACAGTGCTAACTACTAGGCCACCATGTCGCTCATTCCTCTTTGTATGATGATTTTAAGACAATACTTTGTCACAAAATGCCTCATTTTGGATGATTTCTTCTTGTCAGCTCATGAGATCATAAAAGACTTGAGTTCAGTCTCAGGAAGGGAGCCTTTTTTGGCATCATTTGTGCTCTATTTGTAGAGCTTGAGAGAAAGACAGAGTTCTTACAGGGTAATGTTATATAAGAAAAGAAAGGCTCAATATGACAAATGCTGTGTCATCACTGTGACAGTATTTTTGGTACCTACAAATAAGCAACTATTACTGAGACTGTCCTCCCAAGAAAAACGAAAGCATCAGTTGTTGCAGCAAATGCCAAAAAACATATGTTTAGCTCAGAGCGACAAAGCCCTCTTGCAGCCATAGTAATTATGATTCTTGTCTGTCTGGAGCGAAGGAGGAAGTACTGTGACATTGTTAGAGAGCCTCAAAGTCCACAGAGGGAGGCAGACTGCGTGGCTCGTTGGGTCGACCAAACATCGGAGAACATTGTTCGTTTCATGCTTTCTATACCAAAAGTGAACGCTGGTTTCTTTTAGCCATTCCTCTGGTCATGTGGTAACTCTCTAACCTTGACCAGCCGGTTGTTGTTGTAACAAGTGAAGGTTGTGACTTTATTGAAGTAACCCAAACCATGATCTGTCCCTAACCCTAACCAAGTTGTTTTTGTCGCCGAACCTAAAAAAACCTTAAAACATAGGGTTCTAAGATCAAAAAAGAAACTGTGATTTGAACCCATTTTAAAGCCTGCGAGACGCGTCTGCCAAGCACAAAACACCCATTTAACGCTGTGATTTAATCTGAACATAGGTGGAAGAAATGTCCAAGAAATACAGCAGATTTCCCACTTTGGGAAAGCACGATTGTTTCTACACTCTGTGTTTGCAAGCTCACCGTGGTCTGTCTGGCAGGCTCAAGCTCAAGGACAGATAGATAAGAGGACATGCACACACACACTCAATGTGCACAGATACACACAAACACACACACACTCAATGTGCACAGATACACACAAACACACACACACACTCAAGCATGTTTCCAAGACTAAATCAAATATTTATCAAATTCAGGGAAAAGTTAGAAAGGAATGAAACGTTGCCTCAACGGTAAACTTTATGCAGAATTTATTAAAGCGAATGTTTTTTGTCCAACATGTCAGCTCCTCTTCATTTCAACCAAGGGGGGGAACGCTTAAGCTTGCCCCTGCACAGTGAGGTGTACCTATGTGCACCTCACCAGGCATTTTCAGTAAAAACAGGCTCCCATTAAGAATTCACGTCAGGTACTGTGCATGTAACCAACCTATCATCGATCAGGCGAGCCCTAATGGGATGTCTCTTCCTGCAGTGTGTACACAGACTGTATAAACAATGTTAAATCAAGTGGAGATGAAAGCCAGTAGCCTTAATCTTAACTCTTTCTATGCCAGGAAGATAACATTAAGGAGTTAGCAGCAGTGTAGTGGACTTAGTAAAGCAAGAAGCCTCCTTACTTCACTCGAGGATGAAGTAAGGCGAGATAAACATGAACTCATTGGCACGTGGTCATCGCAGCCCCACATTACACTTCTCTCTTCCCTTTCCGACCCCTCTCTCTCATACCTCTCGGTGCTCCCACACTCCCCCTGTCCTGCTTCACCCTCCCCTCCTCCGCTTTCCTGCCTCTAAGTGTATCTCATTTTAGCATCGACTATCTGTAAGCCAAGAGCCGCTGTCACCAGATCCCCCTAGTCCTGCAGAGTTCTTAGGAATGGCATGTGTTCCCAATTGGCAGCTTTACGGACGCTGACCACACAACTACAAACCAGGGGCTTTTTCTGGACGCCAAGGTGGGTGGCTACAGGTTGTGTGCTTGTAGCTTGTCAACCCTGCCGTAAAGTCAAAGTTAATGCTAGGATTCATTATACCCTAAGATTTCCAACAGTATGATAAGGACAGTGTACATAGGAAGCTCAAACAGGCGCACACAGGTTCATCCGCAGTCTTATCCCTTTCACTCCTTTCCAACATTTCTCCACGCAGATAATGTCGATGCTGCTTCTCGGGTTTCAGAGGAAAGCGGCACAGGGAGACCTTCTTGGCAGCGACAAGAGCCTCAACTCTCCCAACTACGCCGGCCGTCAGCAGCCTCTCTGCACATTTGGGTGCATGTCTTTATGTTTAAACATGTGTACATTATAGCCACCGTGCATTCATATGTGACAAGCTGAAGGCATGTTCATCGTGCAATACCCGCACTTGCAAATGCACACTTTTTCATTCAGATTATTCTTTGGCACAAGGTGTGAGATTTAAAACAATTTATAGCTTTGGCTGTGTGTGTGTGTGTGTGTGAGCAGAATGTCACTGGGAGTGGCAACATTAAGAGGGAATATACAGTAAAGGTCAAGGTGAACAAGAGCAAGAGCAGGGACATGAAATTGAATAGCCACCATTAGTCTGGTTCCCTCTTTTTAATTTTTCTTCCTTTTCCTCCCAATGACACATCAAATACATCCTTTTTTTTCAGCTGAGTCATCCCATTTGTTTATTCTTTAACCTACTTTCGGCAAGGCCTATTTCAGTTTCCTTTATCGGCCTTTTGTTTTGTCATTGTCTGCTGTTCTGTTCTTTATCGATTCATTAATCATGTAATGTCTCCACCCCGCTCCCAATCGTTGAGCAACGAGCCAATTTTGTCATCCTTCCTTTGCCCTCCGGCTTCACTCTCTCTACTCTACCTGCAACCTTGAATTTTAAGCTCAGCTCAATTTGAAAATGAACCTGCATATTGAATTAGATGTCAATGTATATCAGGGCTGGAATCTCTCTAACTTGATTAAATTTCAGACGTGGCTAAAGACATGGAAACATCAGTGTCTACATAATTTTTGTTGGTCCAACACTTTGAAGGAAAAGAAAGTGCCTCAGTATTTTGAACAGACTTTCATTGTGATAAGCCTCCCAGAGTCCAGTGATACAAGGTGGAGATCATGAATATCTGACCCAAGTCCACTGGGGTTCATTGGGACATGTCAGAACTCCAAGGGCTGGGCCAGGTTCAGTCACTTCAATTGTCGTGGTACTTTCAAGTAGTGAAAATATGGTTTTAAAAAAGGCTAATTTGTCAGAGTAACAATAAGTGATATTAAGCGAAAATAGGCAAAAAGGAACTGACCCAGTGCCTGTGCAAGGCTAGGCCTGTTTGTTCAGGTAATCACTGGGTTTGTCATTTATGTGACAACACCTTAAATGCAACACAAAGGTTATCTGTTACATTCCAAGATGAAAACATGCGTGTTGTATTTTCTTGCATGTAGACTCAGGCTGGGTTTGGACGTAAAAAACAGAACGCCTGCTGAGTTTGGGTCGGGCTTGGTTAAAACTTCAAGGGCCGAAATTCCATACCAACTAGAGAGGCCTTGAGTGGCCATTTTACCACAGATTCCAAATTCTTTTATCTCTTATGATAAATGCTTAATAAAGAGAGTAATGCAGTGATTGTATTAGGGTATTTTGTTTAAAAAACAAAAAACAATGATTGTTGTCAAGCAACTAAGATACAGCTGCCACCGTGCAAAAATGCATCAGTTTAACCATGGCAAAATGTGTGCGGTCATTGTGACCACCTGTGGCTGAAATAGGTTGAAAAGATCAAATACTCTTGGCATTTAGTGCAACATTTTAAATGAAAATACAGACATTTTTAGGAAAAGTCAGGGACCAGCGGCACTGTAATTTTTAATTCAACAAGGATATAAGAAGTACAAATGTGAAAACGGTCAAAATTACCATCACGGCTGTGTTAGTATTAAAACTTTCTTGGACTTGGTCAGGTTCGGAAAGATAAATGTGGCCCAAGCCACACTCTAATGAGACAAAAATTCGGTGATGGATTTAATTGAGCAACTTTTGGTAAGACTTTACTTAAAGCATGCATCTGTAATGCATTATAACACATTATATAACATACTTACAATGCATTATATGTGTGTTGTGGTCAAGGCCAGGGTTCAGGTTAGGCTTCTTTTAAATATGAATTTATTGCACATTAGGCGCGTTATAACACTTTATAGGTATGTTCATAAAACCATTATAGATGCATGCTTTAAGTGAAATGTTATTCAACTTTTCCACTGATGTCATTAAATTTGATACACACATTCACGTCCCTCACAGGATGAATTGAACTGACTCTCTTGACCCCCTTACTTTTCATGTAGCGCCCTCATCAGGTCAACATTTCAACTTGTCATGGGCTATATTTTGGTTACTGGCATGCAAAACCAATGACATGCCTATTAGCTTCAGCTTTACCTTATTTTATTGCTAAACACTCCATGTTAGCATGCTAAACTAAGATTTTAAAAAACACACTTGCTAAATATCTGCTTATTTGTGTTATCAATGTTAGCTTGCTGACTTTAGCAGTTAGCCTGAGTCACCTTAGTGGAAAATGCAGCCTCACATAGCTGCTAGCATAGCATGTCTAAATGCTTGTGTCTCTCTCCATCCCTTGGCAAGGCAAGAAGAAAAGGGTTGTTACAAAGAAAGGCAGAGCAACACCAGCCAAATATAACTCTGGCAGTTAAAATAGCCTGACAGCTAGAAGCTACCTTTTAGAGAGGGCTTCAGAAGGCTATAGAACATTTTCAAACCTTCCTCATCTCTTTGAGTCACTTCTTCATCCTGTATTGATTCGTCAGTTCCATTCTTAGGATGTGTCTCCATCTCCTTTTATTTTTTTAGCAGCATGGATACTATTTTTTAAACATTCTTGTTAAAATACTTTTTATGGCTTGAGGAGAACCATGTAGCCTGGTGATGCAGTTGAAGGATTCCACTTACCCCCACCCACGTCTTCAGCCTTTTTATCCCACAGACACTGGCACGGCCAAGCAGAAACAAAGATATGCGAACTCACACGCATGTGCCGACACACATACATCCACGGAGGTAACCCAGTAATTAGGGGTACTGTAATTGTGACTTAGCATTGTAAACTGGCAGGGCAGTGTTGCCAGGGAAGGTTTGTTGACTGTAGCATTATGACAGGGAACTTAAATTGGTATGTGTTTATCTACATTCTGCAGCGGTGAGCGCTGCTGTTTAAAATATCTTCCAGGTTCTCGGTAATGGAGCTGGCTCAGGTTGTAAAGTTCAGTGGTTATCATCAACCTCACTGTAGGACTCAGTCGGAGGATGTTGGACATAAATATTGAATTATGTCACGCTCATGGGTCACTTTTGATTGTGTAATGTTTGTTTGAGTTTTGTCTGTGTAGCCTCAGCTTCTGTCTACACTAATGGCAGGTTATATGCGGAAAGTGTAAATTCACATAAGACCAATCCACAAAACACTCAGCTGCGTGACAAGTCCAGATAACATTATGGTGACTCACCTTCCCTTATTGGATAAATGGGTCTACGGTAGCTGGTGCCCTTAGAGAAAACCGTTAAAAGGTGTGGTTGTACACTGGTTTTTGGTTAAGGTGTTGGATAAGGCTTTAGGGTTTCAGTATGTAGTGGTAATGCCTTCATTAAAACTGGAGCTGAAACTATTAGCCTCCTGCTTTATCTAATGTTATGTTGACTAAGCAGTTAGTTCTTGGTGCTGGGCCCTTAAAAACGCTTTGGACCAGAAACTCAAGTAGCACATGGAAGAGTCCTGCACATGGTAGTTCTTCCAGCTTCACTGCATTACATTGCAGAGCCAAGTTCATTATATTTAATTAAAATATGTTTTCATGATTATACATTTGTGTTCTCAATACTTTTACAATTATTTTAACCAGCTGGGGGAAGCCCACAGCCGCAACATTTAATCCAGTGAAGTAAATCTTTAAAGCCGCCACAGACTTTCTGCCCACTGAGCCTGGAATGAATTTAAATGGATAAAATGTAATTTCTGCCACTGGCGGACTCAGCATGTGAACGGGCAGGGGCTAAAATAAGTCATTGTTCAATTTACCATGTTTTGTCTGGAAGGGCACCCTAGAGGGCACTTCACCATGTGTTTTCTACCATAGGGGCATCCAAGAGGGCACTTAGCAGCTTTTTTTTTTTTTGGGGGGGGGGGGGGCATTAGGGCAATAGGGGGGAACTGCTCCACCTGCGCCCCCTT
>JAPZDX010000010.1:11108851-11120158 GCA_029783625.1 Naso annulatus | reverse complement strand
TTGCCTTAACTCTGACAGTATTTAAGTCAAGACAACCTCACTGTCTACAGAGAACACTTTGCAGGGTCTTCTCTCCACGCTGCATGTTATGAAAGGATCTGATTCGTCACACTGTGATTCATAATTCTTGTAAACTTAGCAACTCGTGAGTTCAACAGAGACAATTTCCCTGACAGTTACATATTGCACATTTTAACTACTTCCTTTATTGGAAGATGTCAAATTGCTACCAGATCGCCTTCATACAAAGTATAGGTCTTTTCATAATCCAACTTTTATTGCCTCAATCTTTGCATTTTATTGCTTAATGTTAAACACTGAATACCTTCTTCACTGATAAAGGCTGACCAACTGTGTGAATTACAAGAGCAACTATGAAAATAAACCCAAGACTTTATCATTTTGTCCCTGACAAAATCTGATATGTTGCATTTTTGATATGCGTCAATACTGGCAACAGACCTAAACCAAAGTACAGAGCATTAATGTTGCTAATGCAGCGTCCCTCTACACGACAAACACAAATGTGTGTGTGTGCGTATGTGTGTGTGTGTGTGTGTGTGTGTGTGTGGGACCATGAGGGACAGGTGGCTGTAATGACAAAGTCAAATATTTGACACTGGCTAATTACAAAGGTAGTCTTGTGACTTAATGTGGTCATATTTTCCATAGGTGTTGAAAACAAAGCTCTTGTTCTATCCGGCTTCTTGATACCAAACTGTACACATGAAACATAACATAAACATGCTGTGAGCATATGTGCGACTGTGTGTGTGTGTGTGTTTGTGAATACACAGCAAGTAGACCATAAAAGCAGGAAACCGGGCATCAGATAAAAAATGAAATCCATCATATTTTCTCTCTCTCTCAGCCCCCGGGTTTTCAAGTTCCCACACACAACCACAATAAATCCTCCCACAACAATATTTCCATTCATGCCACTGCAAATCACAGCCGTGTAAGTCGCACGTTTTCAAACTATTATGCGGCATTCTCAAACCCAAATTCCCATGTCCCAAATTTCCATATTGTTCACGAGTGGCAGATCAGCAGATTTTTTCCCACCCCGCTCTGAAATACACAATGACTGCTTTTCAGGACTTCAAAGTGCCAGAGGGGGTGAGAATGGGCTGTTGGGTGGCATAAAATATCAAGGTGAGAGATTAGGACTAATCAGAGATTTCCTTTGCGAAAAAAAATTTGTTGCCTGTGATTACAGCTCGGCTGAACAGCGAGCAGTGGGGTTTAAGATGTTCATGTGTTGCAACAGGGTCAGAGAGTCAACTGCAATGATTTATGGACTCCTCAGATGAAGACCATAATCTGCACATGTTGTCCTCCACTTCCTTAAATCTCTGCCTTCCAATCGTGCACGATGACGCATTTTTCCTCTTTGTGTGCTTGACCTAATGTAACCCCTGACCAGAAGAGCCAAATTATAGAAGTGTTGACTTTCCACTCAGCAATCATTTCAAACGCGGCCATAAAGTGCAGCTTTTCCAGCAGTGTGTCAAAGGGAAAAAGGAAGACAAATGATCTAAAAACAGTGTTATTGTTGTTTAGTGGAGTGAGTTTCCAGTGTGAATCATAAGCGCAGGGCGTTGGAGAGAAGGTCAGCTAAAACTGACGTGACTCCAAATGCCAGTCATTCATTCATGAAGGGTCATTCAGTCAGCGGACATTTAGCACCACAGGTTCTGAGGGAAAGCACCTGAGTTATTGGGGATCAGATGCCCCTTTGTAGGTCAGGCAATACCCTACCGCCCCCCAGTGGTCATGGGGCAAATGCAAATGACCTTGGAGGTCATTTCAAGGCATGCACCCAGTTGAAGAAAAACAAAAACAAACATATGTTTTCCTTAATTGTGATTTAGTCTTACTGAAACTTTGAGCCACTTGTATTTCTTGCATAGCATGCCTCTCATTGTTCCTTTGATCTAAGGTTGCAGGCAAGTTAGGAAAGCAACTGGACGGTGAACCACAGTGCAGTTGCCTTGATAAAGTGTTACAGTCTTGCAAATTATGTGCCTCCACTTCTTCTGGCAAGCAGCAGTCAATGAACAAGAATGAGAGGCTGCAAGATAAAGCAAACCAGACTGTACCTGTCCGACTTACTGTAATCATGAGTCATTTACAATGCCCTACGTGACAACATCCACACATCAGAAGTCTGACATGGGCCAAAAAACTCAACTGTGACTAGAAAAGTGGATGTTACGTCACAGTTTTGACAAGCAGATCTTTTCTTTGCTGCACACAAAGCCGCGACTGTGCTCATAATGGACTGAAGGAACAGCTGCTCACATGTCAGCTTCAAGACTGTGAACCACACTGATTGGGGAAAAAGCTACAGGTAGCAGCAAGGTCCCAGCGTGGATGTGAGCTCCACAGCACAGGTGGGCTCCCTGTTGCAGGTGCGCATCAGCCCCAGCAGTGCCAGAAGGACTCTGGTCGGACGATGCCAGTGCAGCAGTTGCTTTCTGCACCCTGAACTTTGTTTCTCAGCCGCCCTGCCACTGAGTGATCATGTCTGATATTATGGATTTCAGGCAGCAACAGCTGGTTCTTCATCGCCCTTTCTTTACTCTTCAAAATGCTAAAATTTAAAGACATCTTTCTTTTTCTCTGTCAAAAGTCTTTATATAATCTTATATGTTGGGCGACTAAGTAATCTACACACACTAAACAAACACACTCAGACTAGCTCCATTAGACTAAACTGTGCCCGGTCCCCAGAGTTAATGTTTAGACGCACTGTGCCTGCTGAGATATACGCCGCAGGCTGCAGGGACACTGTGCTGAAGGTCAGCCCTACATGTGCTGTTTGATCTTTTCCAGCCAATGGCGAGCCAAATGACATGGATTTAAAAACCTGAGGGGGGGTGGGGGGGGTGGTGGCAAGGCAGTAGTCTTCACAAGCTTTGACGGACCCACCAGACACAAAGTCTTTACATTAACAGACACAAACACCGAAGAAGAAGAAAGTCTATGTGAGGGAGATAAGGACAGAAATGTGTGTGTAATGTGTGTGAATGTATATATCTATATTTACAGTGAGAGACCGACTGGTAAACAGACAGCGTTTGATTGGTTGGGAATTTATTAAGTGTACTTGTTTACTAGCCGTGTGTATAATAAAGTGAGAAAGACAACATGATTGTAAAGACAACTTATCAACTAGTTAGACAACACATCATTGTTAATCCAATTTATAGTAACATTGTGTTCCAGCCAAAAGAATAATTTGTCCTTTAAATGCATGAAAAGTTACTGGTATTTACAAGATTTCTTGTTAAATGATTGGCAATAAAGACTTTGTTGCTTAAAATGCAGCCTTCCCCCTGCAGCAACTAATTCCAGCCATCAGATAATTTGTTAAATTTAATAATCATATTAAATGAAAGCACAAGACCAAAGGGGAAAACTTAATGCTGCACGAGGACACGTCATATGACAGAAAAATGTCTCCTGAGCCATAACAGCATGCACTGCAGGTTTATCCTATATTTGCATTTTTAATAAATAATCCTTTGCTTTTTCTTCCAAATGCAGGTGCAAATTAATAACAGCAGGCAGCCTAGCAGTTGTTTAGCAGACTTTAACCCAAACTTTTTCTGTTACATTTTACCTTTAAACTAAAATAAACCGTACTATAATCACCACCACCATGTTTTGTTTTGTTTTTTTGCTACTGTCTTCATACTGATGAAATTGTAAGAGTCTGAAGTCATGCTAGCAACTCCTTGAGGCTGTGCTCGGGCACAGCAGAGCTTTGAGCTAAATGCTAACATCCTGACGATGACAATGCTGACAAACTGGTGTTTCAAATGACAAACCTTAACCCTAACCCTTTGCATATTCTTCAGTGTTAAAATATTATGCTAATAATCAAAAAAACACATAGTGTTAACATGCTAACATTTGCTAATAAGCGTTTAAAAAAGCTTAAGATAAACGGGAAAAAAAATTTGTCTATATTTTGTCCAAAAACAAAGTACCAAACAAACAAATACATTGACCTGCTTTCAGTGGTAGACTTAGAGGTACAAAATGTTACTTTAAAGTTTAAAATGTCAACAAACAATACCATATCTTGATAAATATTTTACTGAGTGGGCAGACGTGACTGAGGCTATGTCAACACTGAAAGGCTACAGATATTTTTACAAGCGGATTTTCTGATTTTTCTTTTCTCTCCATTTCAATAGAAAGTCCTGTTCACACCAGAGATGTTCATGAATATGTCTCTGTCCTCATGATGATGCAGAAAATGGTCGAAAACACCACATAAGCATGCCAGGCCAGTGGGTGGCAATAATGTGAAATCAGCCAGTCACGTCAAACACCACAGAAGAACATGGTGCACATACTGAGCATCTTCATGAGCGAGCAGCAATTGTAAACAGGATAAAAATGGCAAAATCCAAAAAGAAAGAAAGAAAGGAAGAAAGACAGGAGATTCATATGTCTGGACGGATGATGAGGTATGGTTACTGGTTCATGTTACACTAGTTTTCCTTGTAAACACGCAATTAAACAGTATCGAGCAGACATAAACAAACTGGTAGCGCGTCATCTTGGATTTATGGCGCATGCTCAATATATTATTGAAAACAACTGCCACACCCAAGCTGAAGTAATGACGTTAATGTTCCCAAAAAACTTCCATTTTCAGCTGTGCCCACGATACAGACAAAACTGAGTTTTTAAAAATCTTCACTTTGAAAAATGTTTTCAAAAAACTCTCTTCAAGTGCAATGGTGGCTGATTAACAACTGAACAGCCTGAGTTTTATTCTGCCATATAATATTAGGCTCTGCAGCATCATTTTATTTTTATTTTTTTCCCACAGTTACAGCATTTGCTCCTTGCAAATGTTTAGTTTTCATTGTTTTAGTTAGGAGACCTCTAGTGGCAGAAATGATATGAGCGTTTGAAATCAGGACTCAGCAAAGTCATAAGGATTCAACATGTGGGAATGATTGGTGTTTGTATAAAATTTTAACATGCTATCACCGCTAATAATCTATTGAAACAGCTGCTGTGGTTTGGCGTTGTACTCTGCTGAAAGGACAAATTAAACCTTGGTGGTTTGATTGCTTCATTGCCAAAAGTATGACCTCCGCAGGACATCTTTACTTGGAGACACACACAATTAATCACAGTGATACGAACAAGTGGCAACACTGACAGACAGGCAAGCAAAAGCGGTCTCGGTGACAGACAAGGTGAGAGGGAAGCGATTATGAAAAGAGAAACTAAATGCTGATAGCCACAAACAAAAATAGCACAGAAAATAATACACACGTGTATCCACGGACCAGACTGAAGGTTAAGAGAAGCATTGTTGCCCGATCACATCTCTATTTTTATGAGCCCCACCACCTCATGAAACCTTTCCCTCAACTAATCTTGTTGGTCAGAGCTCCTATAGCATCATGCTGTGCTTCATTACGGGGCTTTACCCTAAAATAGACACATTATCAGCCGTGGCTCAGATGGCAACATGTTAGCCTTTACCAAATTGTTGCTGTGTCAATGGATATCAAATATCTGCTGGAAATCTGACAAGTTTCTATTAGTGTGAGCCCTGCCATGCATGCACGCGCACACACACATTCATACCGGCAAAACACACTTGCCAAAAAACTCCACCTGCTCTTTCCAGTCCTTTCCAACCATTCTGCTTGTAGCCAATACGGGACAAATCCTGCTGCTGTGCTGGCCGGGCTCTGCTCTAGCCAGTGAAAGAGAAGATGAGGTTTTGTTCTGCTGCCCAGAAAGGCTTTGGGATCTGACACGGAAACCTCAGACAGGGAATACGGTGGAATAGAGGAATACAGTGAGGGAACGGAGTAGCCACACACACTGTCACAGATGTAGAGTGTGTCGGCAGGAAGGTAAATGTGGTCAGAATGCCTCATGGGATCCAGAGAGCAGAGGATTTGTCGGAGCAGGGGAGGAGGGAGTGAAATGTGTAGAACAAAGACCAAATGAGACAAAGTGGAGAGTGTGTGCACGGATAAAGGGAAAGAATGAGACCAGGGTAGAGAGTGTTTGTGGTAAAAAAAAATGAGTGTGTATGAGAGAGAGAGAGCAGCATTGGCTGTAGCTTCTGACTTTGACCCACACAGGCTGCCAGTAAGCAGGCAGCTGACAGCCTGGCCAGGTGCCATGTGAACCCAACGCCTCAGCAACGTGCAGCCTGCCTCGTACACAGCAGCGTCGTGGAAACAGTTACCAGGCGCGTCTGTTAACTGAGTCAACAGCAGCCACTGGTGGACAAACCCAGACATTCATTCATAAAAATCACAACCACAGAAGTGTTTTACATGATGCTTAATGGTTGCAGACATGGAGGTAAAAAACTGCTATTTCATGAAAAGAAGTTGCATCCACACAGAAAGTTTGAATCAGCAATGAGAACTGATGAATCAGTAATTCCTTCAAAATTGCAGAAAAAACACATTTTTTCCATCATGCACATATAGTTTCACATTTCCCTTGCTATACATGTCTTGCTAACCAGCTGATATAGCCACACTCCAGCTGGAACAACAGTGTCTCTATACAGCCAGCAGGACATCCTCTGTTACAACAGCCATAGGGCAAAACAGGACAAAACAACCTCCACCACCTGGCATCCAGAGTCCTGGCCCCAATCAATTTAATGCCCCAGTACTTTCGGGTTGAAGGAGAGATCACACAAAGAGTCTGCAACCAGCACACTTCACTTTGCTTGATGGTACAGAGTCCTGGAGAAGACAAAAGCCTGTAATGAAAGCTACAAGTTGCGACAGGAGAGGAGATGTACATCATGAGGAAGGTTATACCATTTCAGTGAGACTGTTGTTATTTCTGCCCTTCAAAGTCACGACATAAATTAAAGCGATATTTTGCCGCAAAACTATTTTTGTGCATTAATTACTCACCCTTACATGTCTGAAACTGAGGAAATATGTGTTTTCGTCTTTCCAGCGTTTTTCCATGGTAAACAGATCTTTTCCAAAAATGCAAGCAGCTCATTTTAGGTGCTTTTGCTGGTAGCGGGGCTGAGTATCAAACCCCAGTACTTCTATGGTACCGACAGAACTGCCCCAATACTATCAAGTATCAAAAAATGTCAGGCATCGAAATTTGGTATCAAATGACCAGCTGAGTTATTCTCACCAGCATCAGTGAGCCAATATGCATGCAGCTTGTTGTGCCAAGATTTAATAATACTGTTTATTGGTTGTACTCCTGTGTTTTGCAGGAAAAACACCAGATTACACCTAAAGTTAGGGCTGACCATTAGTATGTGTAATGTAATCTTTTGTTAAAACAGATAAGATAAAACTGGTATCGAGAAAGGTATCGTTCAGGAACCAGTTCCGAAGTCTACGTAACGGTCTTTGTACTGGTAGGCCTACCGAATTTGTCTTAACGATACCCAGCCCCAGCTGGCAGTCTATGGAGATACAGTTTTAAAACATCAA
Organism: Naso annulatus; assembly: GCA_029783625.1. Lineage (NCBI taxonomy): Eukaryota > Metazoa > Chordata > Actinopteri > Acanthuriformes > Acanthuridae > Naso > Naso annulatus. The sequence continues at coordinate 11,112,680 of JAPZDX010000010.1, read as the reverse complement.
AACAATCTAAAAACACCCATCCAAAAGTCTTGAAAGCTTTGTGTGGTATAATCCAAATCTTCTTTATCGTGTCATAGTCTCAATACATACAAAACACTGATTTTATGAATAAAAAGCTACTAAATCCAACATATCTGGTATCTAATGCACGTGTTTGGCCAGGCATGCAGCACGCAGTCTTGTGCCGGAAATGTTGAATTTTAACGTTAGTAGCTTGTTAGCCAAAATAACAGTGTTTCGGAAGTATTGATCCTATGGCAGGATAAAAAAGACTGAGGCCTATACCATACAAAGATTTTGAGATTTTTGGATAAACATTTTTAGATGGCTTTGAAATTGTATCTCCAGACTGCCGGCAAAAGCAGCTAAAACGAGCGGCTTGCATTTTTGTTAAAAATCCGTTTACCATGGAATAAAGCTATAAAGACAACAATATACTCAACTCAAGAAATCTAAGAATGATTGGCCTAATTGATACATGAGAAATAGTTTTGCACAAAGTATTGCTTTAAAACCAAAATGATCTCAATGTTAATCCATAAAACTGTTATTCTGCCCACAAATGTCTGATTTGGTGATTTTAACAGCAGCATTTAAAATTTGTAAACACTAGAAAACTATGTAAAACCTGATAGCAGTGGCAGCTAGGCTAGCTAGTCCACTAGCCGAAGCTAAGCTAATTTCCACCAATTTTTCTTCTCTACTTCACACTTTTATGATACTACAACATCTTAGTGATTGTGTCTGTTATATCGCACACATAGGACAGGAGTTAATCTAATCATAATGTACAAAAATAGTAACACCAGATAAACTAGTGCGATTAAATTGTGACTGACCTAGCTTAGCAGAGTAGCAGAAGCCCAATGATTGTCTCTGCAGGCTTCGATTCCAGTAGAATTTGCATGATATGATGCGGTTGCGCTAACGGTACCTTAAATCACACATATTTATATATTTGATAAAATATTGGATTTGTTAAACACAAGCCAACAGTTAAAATGGTCAAGAAATCTGAAGAAACAACCACACATTTGGCAGCATTTTGGACCCTTAGGATTTTAAATAGAATAATGTGCACTTCTAAGGAATAAGTAAATTTTAAACTTTATATATTTGTCACAGATCAATCAAAAGCTCTTAAACTTTAAAACCCTTTTTATTTAACTGTCTCCCGTAACTGCTTTATTGTTCTGTGTTTTCTATATACATCTGGTGAATCACTGGATGATATTTAATAGCATTTAACTTAAGTTTTAAGACATCACAGCAGGATGAGACACAGGTGCAATAATACCGTTACTGCTTTAGATCAGTCTTTAGTCTGGTGCTATCATGAGTCAGCAATCGGCAGACACTGTAGTGAGAGATGATGTCGCTAGGATGAGCTGAAGATCACAGCACTAGTGTGTGTGTGTGTGTGTGTGTGTGCAAGCAAGAAATTGTTTCACTAATAGTTTCACAGACTTAGAAGTGTTTGCATGACATTTTTCTACCCATCTGCAGTTTTTTTCACAAGGCGATGCAGCCATTGTGCGTGTTAAATGCCAAAAAGACACAAAAAGAGCCGCAGCTCAATCCCTTCTTTTCTTCCGCAGCAGCACCACAGAGGTCTGCAGTGCGTGCGTGTGGCCTCTTTTTTAGAACCATGCATATACTGTGACCTATATGCAAAGTCCTGTGTGCATCCTATCCACCCCGGTGCTGTCGTGACTGTTCGATACCCCCCTTCATCTGGCTAGGATTTTAAAGGCGCGAGGCAGAGAGTGTGACCAGCAGCGTGACAACAAACGGTTTGTTGGCAGAATGGGGGGGTGGATCAGGGGTGCTGGTGTCGGTGGGGCGTGGGGGGCACAAAGACGAGAGTGGCAACTGCGCCTCTCTGCAGCTGTGGGCCTACGTGAGCATCGGCAGGAACGCTCTCGCTCCTCGTCTCGCCCCCCTCCCTCCCTCATTCTCTCTCATCTCTCACAGCCCCCCCTTCCTTTGCTCATTTGCAGCTTCTAATAGACTTTTGACAGCCACCGCCCCCCTCCACCTTCCTCTTTTGCTCAAATCCTTCTTGCACTGTTCTCTCTTTTTGTCTATCATAACTCCCTCCCTTCTCTCTCACGTCATGTTCCCAAATGGCAGGGGCCTTGACAGTGAGAGATGTGTCATGTTTGGCTGGCCAGCGGATATCTGAGACGACTGAAAGGAAAAGAAAGGAAGGCAAAGATCCTCTTTCCCACACACACACATATACATGCAGTCAGTCTAGCCTGAAATGACCTAGAAGGGAGATGTGTGTGAAGCAAAGCAAGTTTACTCATGTCATACGTATGCACATGCAGTGGCACACACGCCTGCCAATGCACACACTCATGTGACTACTCCACTATCTTGAGACAGTGTGCAAACACTTGGCTTAAAGGCCAAGGTCAGATGTGATACAATGCACAAAATTTAGCAAAATGAGACAAGGAGGAACGAGGAGGAGGCAAAATGAATACAAGAAAGAATTAAAAGATGATGGACAAAGAAGAGACGATGACAAGAATGAAGGCCAAAATAAAATAAAATTGAAGCAAATCATTGTTGTGCTTGTGTGAACACAGAAGAAGATGATGCAAGACAGAAAATCATAACACAGAGATAAAGGACTGAGCCAAATGGGATGACTGTCCTTGTGCTGTTCAGCAGGTGCAGTATTTGGCAGTGGATGAGGCTGAAAGGGCTGCGCTGACAGTATGAAGAGCAGCGCTGACCTCTACTGGCTCTACATGGACGTGTTGCTGTGTTCATAGCAGCTTCAATGTTGAAGTTCTGTCTTCATTTCCCACACAAACTACTATGAGAGTGAAGTTTCCACCTGCTCTCTATTAAAAATCATAAATTATCTTTTCCTTAAAAATACATAATCTGCCACTCCTCAAATTCCATCATCTCTGACAAGATTTTGTATGCTTGTTAGGTAAATGCTTTTTTTAAAAATTTACATATAAATTAATCTACAATAAAACAGAACGTTAGTAATGTACTCAGTTTATGTGAGAAAAATATACAATTAAAACTCTAAACCAAAAAATAAGGCAGAAATGACATAGTAGGTTTGTTTTTGCCAAAATAAATTACTTTTTGTAAGTTCATAATTGCATGTTGATTAAATATATAATAAATGATTGTTTTCCGAACTAAACCTAAAACCCTCTTTAGTTCACATAAATCGGGCAATTCAGAATTGAAAGTTAAAGAAAATGAACATCCTTTTGCCAGATCAACTTAAAGAGTCTTTACACAGAATTAAAACCTTGTCAGTTGGTCCTAATAAACTGACAACAGTGTGAAAAAACTGCACTCTCCTGCTGAAAATGGACTGCATTCATATGTTTGTGTGAACTGCAGGAGCCTCATCTGTCTCTGACGTAGACTCAATAGGATCCTTTTGTGTTATTGGACTTGTACTGCCGGTTTCTGGGTCAAGGCCACTCCAGTAAAACACGCGTTTGTCGGTAGCAGGAGTGCTAAAACATGCACACGAGACCTTGCGCGAGTCCAATAGCTGCGCAGTGCTGCTCTGTGTATCCATTTATTTAAAAAAAACCTAAAGAACAAAAGTCATCAGGGAAAATCAAACGGGTGAAGTTTTTCTAGACCTTGATGGCCCGTTGTTTAATGATGATTCCAAACAAGTATGAAACACAAACATTTAAATTTTGATCCAAAAATAAAACTGAAAAATTATTTTCAGTGAAGAGCAGAAAAAAAACTATTACCTAAGTTATTTCTAAGAAAATCCTGTTTCTTATAAAGCAATTTTCCACAGCAAAACTATTTTTGTGTATCTATT
>JAPZDX010000010.1:11075533-11085750 GCA_029783625.1 Naso annulatus | reverse complement strand
TCATTCATTTTTAATTCATTCATTTACTCTGCTTGGTTATCAGAAATGATCAAATTGATCTAATTACAAATACAATGGACAATCCTTTCGTCACTTGTTACTTATTAACTTTTAATTCATTGAAGAGTTCAATCATTACCACACATGGCAGCAAAAAGTGTTTGATTAGTCTTAGTCAGCCAGTTTTTCTTTGAGGCTCAGTCAAAAAATGTCTTGGATCGATGAAGGGCAGTATCAGATCTAAATGGCTACAAGAGCACGGCCCTGCTACAAAACATCCACACAGGAGAAACCTGAATCCCACTGTGCAGGCTGTCTCCTCAAAATGACTTACAGTTAATGGAAATGAGGCAAATATCATGTTATTTGTTACAACAGCTTTTTCTGCTCTATCATTTTTAAAGTTTTCTTTTTTTAATTAAAACTAGCAGAATGAAAATAATTTAATAGTGATGATAATATGGTGATGATGACAGTGCTGGTGATTTTTAAAGGTTTTTAGAGTGACTGGGACTAATGTATACAATGTTATGACAGATGGGTGATACCTTTTTTTATTTAGGTTTCATGGTTTTAACAACTTTTCTGCCAATTTTGAAGGAGGCAATAAAAGCAACATGTTTATTTATTTTTAAAAAAATTAAACATGAACTGGACAAGCTTTTTTCCATTTTTTAAATTTATTTTTATTTTATTTTATTTATAGTTGTTGTTCAATTGAATTTTAAGAAAAAAAAATCAAAAATCCTCTACCTACATTCTACTTAGGCCTTTTCTTAAAGATAGCCTAATTAATTTTGGGCGACATAATTTATTTAGATATTAGTTTTTTTGTTTTTTATTTTTTAGAGCTATGTATACTTGACAGCTTTGGAAAGTCACTGGAAGGTTCACACATTATGCAGATTTGAAAATGCACGGATATTAAATTCAAATCTCTGGAGACATTCAAATGAATTTTAATGTGATGTGTTATTGTTATCAGTTAATTATTATGCTAACTAGGTTCTCATGCGCCACCCATGGATTTTAATTCTACCCGGAAGCCTGCTAGTGTAGGAATTTCCGGTTACGTCAGGGCGTCAGGACTCCATTAGAGCTGCAGCTGTTTTGAGAGAAACAACAACAAAAACGGGCTAACTGACAGCGCTCCCGTAGTGACAGTCCGCTCTGAGCCCAACAACGAGGCCTCAAACCTGGAAGCTTAAACCTCATTTCCCACCCGGAGCTCCGCCGGCTTCTAACCACGGCCGCTCTCGGTGAGGAAACTCTGGCCTCCGCTTCCTCCTCCTCCGACTCGGACACCGGCGGAGCGTCGCCGCCCCCGCGTAAGAAGCACCGAGCCTCGGCGGCGGAGGGAGCAGGAGAGCCCGGGGCTTCAGCAGTTGTAACAGGCCTGACCGGAGTTGTCTTAGGACTTGCTACACACTCTCCACATTCTCAAGCCACCTCTGCCATCCACTTTAACCGAAGTTTAGTCAACAACCTCAGCAGCAGCATGCAGGCAAACGGGGCAGGACAGGGACAAGAATCCTCGGAGCTCTCCTGCCTGAACAGCGCACAAAACGGGGAGTCATCCTCGGCCGCCGGAACCCATTCCAATGGGCTTCTCTCCAGCACAGACAACGGGAATAGTGTCGGTACCAGTAACGGGTCTGCAACTGGGCCCGGTTCGGGGACTTCGGCTAACGTTACGGCCTCGAGCTCGGAGGTGGGATCGTTGAAAAAGAAAAAACGACTTACACAGGCGGAGGAAGATGTCATACGATTAATAGGGCAACATCTCCATGGACTAGGGCTGAAGTAAGTTTATTCAAAGTCGAGGAAAAAAACAACAAAAGCATCTAACGTAAGCTTTGACCATATATAGTGAAATCCATGTAACTGTTGTTTCGCATGCGAGAGTGCGAAATAGCAGCTGGTAAAAGCGCTATTAATGCGCTTGACAGACACAAACATGGGGGATGGGGCAGTTAGCCTCTGAGCTCGGCAGTTGGTAGAAAGAAGGGTTCCATCTTGCACAATAACAGTTAGCCTGAAGAGCTAACAGCATTAGCCTGCGCTGAGGTGGTGGACTCCTGACATGAAACCTTCATACAAACATAAAACACTGTCTGTCATTTGTCGACTTAACATGTCCATCGTGAGCTGAAGTGTGTTTGAGATGGCAGTTAGCGCCGTGATGTGTTAATTAACGTAACAGATTTTGCACTGATTAAAGGCATTACATCATCTAACGTTAACGTTAGTAACGTTTGTTCGGAGAAATCAAGATCCGCTGTCTTGTTGTGGTTTTCAGAGAATATAATCAGTGTCATGCGAATACAGAAACTTGATTTCGCTTTTTGTAATAAAGTACAAGTGAGATTGGCGTGATCGTGTTTGCAGTTATTTTATTTTCTGCGTTTGGAAAAAAAATGCGGAGGAAATGTTAATGTGCTGCTTGTCAACGTGGGTTTTCGCCTGGATGGTTTCTGGGTTTTTTTCTTCATTTTCCAGCTTGGCTGCGTCAGGAAGAATAACATGTTTTTTGCAGGACCGTGTGGGAGGAACATTAATAGGTCGGCCACACTGTAATAACTAGCATGGTTATGAAAACTGTCCTGGTTATTTTAGTATTCCGAGTGCACCCTTTGCGTGTCTTGAGCTGTCATTTCGTTTTAGCCTATTATTTCTCAAATTAATCACATTAATTCAGCTGTCTCATGAATATAATAACTTTCCTTGCAGACAATGTCCTTATTTTTCTATTCCTGTGTCAGAGGAATGTTTTAACAGTCCAAACTGTGACATGCATGTGCATTAGTATTAAGGCATGTATTTGTTTGAAGACAGCAGTCAATGCCACAGTTGGTCCTGAATTGAACAGTGTCCGATGATTTCATGGCGACTGAAGAATGCGCTTTCTACCAGCAGTTTTAGATGGAAGCCTGTGTTTGAATCTAATAATAGCTTTGTGGGGTTTTCAAGAAATGTATGTCTAGTCCTCTTCTCCTAAGTGGCTGTGTGAGCCACTGTTAGATAGCCAGACATCCGCAGATCTCTGGTATCCAGCTGAGAGAGCGAAGCTGCCTTTTCAAGGCATAATAAAAGTCAGCATGTCATTGCTATGTTTACAAAGAGGGTGGGTCAGGGGGATACATGACATCGCCTGGTATAGAAACAGAGCCCCTACGTCTCAGTTGGGGAAATGCAAGAGAAATCAGCGGAGCAGCCAGCTGGATGAGAGGCTCAACACAGAGCTGCTGCGCCACTCCATTGATACCTGAGAATGATGTCATCATGCTGAAGGTGTCAGCCACCCCCTTCCCCAACCCACTGTCATTATCAAACGCACACACACATCTCAGCAGACCTGTTAGTGTTGGAGGAGTGTGTTAAGCAGAGAGGTGGTGTTTGGACAGATGGTCATGGTTCATGGCTGACGGGCTGAGAGGATGATATCAGCTGCAGTAGGAGCTTGATTTCGTGTTAGCGAGCCTCCTACTGTCCACAGATAATGCTGTGGTGGCAAAACTGCCCTGGGTCGGCTTCTCATAAGCGTAGATTGCTCTCATCTTATTGTCATTCAATGCTGTGTGTACTGTCTGCATGCTAAAGTTGTTGTTGCAGATCTCTTATGGTGTAAAAAGCATGTTATAATATAATAGATAATAATAAAACATAGACTAATGTGCTAAATGGTACTTCATATAATGTTATATTAATTTTTTAACATCATAATTATGAAATTACATCTGCTTAGTCCTCATTTGGCTTTTAAGTATTTTCTTTTCACTTAATTCTTCAATTTTAAGTGATTGAAAGGGAAATGCCAACTTTCTTTTCTTTTTTATTTGTCTTCCTCCTGAGCTCAAGACAAGAAGATTGATACCATTCTTTTTATTGTGTGTGCAGTAACAAGAAAGAGACGGGCAGAGCTCGCCCACCGCTAATTAGCTTAGCTCAAATACTGGTAGTCAATGGGAAGTGCTAGCCTGCCTGCCTCCACCTAAAGTCATCAGATAAACTTTCCAACTAGTCTAAATGGTCCTGTGTGATTGTTGTGACTTGTTTATTTACCACATTATGTTGTTTTTAGATTCAGATTAGCACTTAATGTAATTTTAGAATCAAATGAACTGGATTTAAACTGCAAGGAGCATGCTCACCAGTAAACAGCAGCAGAAGAAGAAGAAATAAAGTGCTAATCTGAGTTCCTACCTTGTTACTGCACGCACAGTTAAAAGAATGGTATCTATCTTCTCGTCCGGAACTCTGAAGGGAGGCAAATAGCTAAAGATAAGTGGATGTATCCCTTTAATGTATCCTTTGCTTTCTTGTATTCCACCCCTTCTGTGTCTGTGTGTCAGACTAACTTTGTCTGCCTTTCTTCCTCTCTCTCGCTCGCTGTGTCTCTGTAGCCAGACAGTGGACCTGCTGATGCAGGAATCAGGCTGCAGACTGGAACACCCCTCAGCTACCAAGTTCCGCAACCATGTCATGGAGGGGGAGTGGGACAAGGTTGGTCTGATGTTACCATGGTTACAAAATAGCAAGCGCTTTGATATGATATTGATATTGCTGACCTTTTTGTCATCCGTCGTTTGCATTATACTGTAATATAAGAGCTCGAATGGTCAAGAAACCAGCAGTGGTACATATTTCAGATCATCTCATGACTTTCTGACTACTGAAAATTTTTTTATTTTTGCTGGGAATTATTGTAGAAGGCATCGGCAAAACACTTCAAATGGTCATCATTTGGGACACAGCTGAAACTGAACCAACTACAAATAAGTCCCATTTAGAAATTGTGCCTTTGACCCACAGATCTTGCTGTCAGAGTGTAATTTGGCTATAGTGCAGGTTAAAAAGCTATATTATGTCTCTCAAACAGACTAGCACCGAACTCGTGTATTTCCTGTCATGGGTTGTATTTATCCTAACAAAATTTCCAACCCTTAAAATGATTTATATTGACAGCTAAGGGAAAAATCTGATGTGGTGGTTCCAGAAACAATATTTGGTCAGTCAGCTGGCGTTACATTTTTGTGGAAAGGTATATTGTAAAATAACACTGCTCATTATTATGCTCACTAAAAAGTCTAGCACACTATTTTTTTTTTTTTTTGTCATTTTGATAGCAAAATACCAAGGTATGTGCCCCCATGTGCTTCTTATTATATTAAAAAAATGAAAATTAAGGTTTTATCAGAGCACCCAAAGCAAAGCCGAGTATTATGGCAGAATGTAGAGGACTCCATTAAGCTGCATAATGGGGAATTGGAAAACATCAGGTTCATATTAGCACATTTTAAGGAGTTTTTCCGTAATTGGCTTTTATATCAACACTCTAAGCAGTGTGGCCCTGCTCTCGCTACACAATAACTCTCATTCCAGTGTTGTAGAGCCGAGGCTCATAAAAGCACACATCCTATTAAAAATGGCCTTGTGAATCTTTTGGAATAATGAATGAATGTCAGAACTGCCGGATGGAAAATTAATACCAGCCTTGAGCCGAATGGTGGTGAATTTTTGGGTGTGTTGGGTTGTCTTGTACTTTCTCTCTATAAACCAGCCCCACATTTATTTTGATTCCAGAAATTTTTTTTTTTTCTTTCTGTTGACAAAATAACATAGGGGCATTTTTTACTGTATGAGAGACGTAAATCTGTCATGATGACAGCACATAGACGTCGCTTCCTTTGTTCAAGCCTCAATTTGCTCATCTTAAATCTGAAGTGACAGTAAGATCTATATGTTATTGCCTGTGTGATTAGTTGTTTTTGTTTTTTTTTCCTGTGTACGTATGGAAACTGCTGAGCTAACCATTTCTCTCTCTGTCTCTCCCCTCCATCACCCTCCCTTTGTTTTGGTCCAGGCTGAGAATGATCTCAATGAGCTGAGAGCACTGATGCATTCTCCCAATGCTATTGTGGTAAGCTCCCCTTGCCCAAACCTGAACTGGGCTGAATGACAGCCGGTCAGTTTGGAGGCACAGCTGGAGGTTCTAGAATGGTATCGTTATGATGCGGGGGGGCCGCTGGTTCTTGTTGGGGAAAAATGAAGCCTAAAATGTTCTGGATGGCGCCTCGAACACCACATTATAATCGTTGTATGACCCCCATGTTTTGTTGTTTTCAAGTTAAAGGTGGTCTGATTTAGAAAACATGTTTTTTTTCTCATCTGTTGTTTTTCATTAATTCTTAGATTGATTAAAACATACAGACTCCAAAAAGGCAGTTTTCAGATTTATTTGAATATTTAATGTAATTCTACCTCTTCTTATTGTCCATAAGACATTGTATATTTATATACCCAAATATAAATATTTATGTCAACGTTTGTCTGGGACTTTATTAATCCCAAGTTATTCTTTGTTTGATCAAACCTTTATTTACAAAAGGTTAAATTTGGTTAAAGATGGGTTTGTACTTTTCATGTAGGGAAATTCACGTTTGAGATAAAAACAACATATTTGAAATAGTTCCTTTGTCTTTTGTTGTTTAAAAAATGATTAAAATCAAAAGTTGAAAGTGATATGAAAAAATGTGGAATTTTATTTTTAGGCCATATCACCCAGCCCTTATACTGGTGTGAGCTTTAAAATATCTTTAAATTCACAAGTTACCTGATCAGTACATCGTAACCAAAGCCGTGTCTCCGTTCCTCACTACTGTGCACAGTTATCCTAACAGGGTCACGAGTGTGTACTTCATCCAAACTAATAAAGTGATCAAACTGAGTGCACTCGTTACTCCAAGACTGTAACATGCCAAATGATTCTGCCATTGTCCCATAATGCATTGCATGCAAAGTAAAGGAGCTGCTCCCAGCTGGAAAAAATCCAAGGTAATTGTGTGCATCCCAAAAAAAAAAAGGTTTGTTTTTATTAAAAGTTGCAAATTTGAAAAAAGATCATTAAACATCTCTGCATATTTTGTTAATATAAAATGTTTAAATTACATTAATTTTATACTAATTGTCAAAATGGTTGACTGGAAAGGTTTGTATGATGCTACATACTTCACAGTATTGGTTTGGAAATGAGACTCGGCTCTGGCTAATTAGCCACAGCTAGCGTGCTAATTATCAGGCAAGATGAGCTCCAAAAATGGTCCCGCGTGTCTCGGTCAATTGCCTGCTGCTCCGTGCCAAAAGTCTGTCTAACTGCTATCACCAGTTGGGTTGTTGAGATAATGGCTGTGGCTGCTGGTCTTCAGCATGGGGAGCCATTTTAGGTGTGGAGTTGTAGCAGGTTTGTGTTGTCATTGTCAACAAGACTTTCACTGCAGTTCTAGTAGGCAGTTAACTTATATCACAGGCCTAGCTGGGAGATGTATGTGTGTGTTGGTTTTTGTTGTTTTGTTTTTTTGTTGTTTTTTTTTTTTGTACTATTTATTTGTAGCCGTTTGTGGGTGGATGTTTTCTTGAGTTTCTGTGCAGCTGTAGTCAGGGCTGCGGCTCCTACTGCATACCTGAGATAAGAATGAGAGGCACAAATGTTAAAGCTGACCAGAAGCATGATGGAAAAATTTGCCATTGGTTGTCATCTATTGATGCTGACAGTACTCACGTCTGGAAGTAATATCTAGGGATTCACAATATTATCGACAGGAAATCGATATCAGCAGATAAAAGCGTAAGGAGTTAATTATCGGTATTGGCAATGTCAAAATTTCTGCTGATATATCAGCCACACATATCAGCCACTCTGCAGACCTGTTGTTTAATTAGGAGAATTGATTTTAATTTAGTAGCATAAGCTCCATTAAAAAGGGGCACATATTTATCTCATGCACTACAGAGCTCACTGTCAGTCACCAGGTTGTTGCTGTCAGTAACTCTCAAAAGGGCATATGAAGCTTGTTTTCACTATGAAAAATACACCCTGCACATTAGGTATATGTAGTCCTTAGAAATTACTTTAAATCTTTTTATTACTGAATGTCTGTGTTTGAAAAACGGGTTTCTCTCACAGCACAAATACATTTATTACTTATGGTTGAGTCAAAGATCATTCGTCTCATTTTTTTCTGTTTAAAAAACAACTGTCACAGCAAGAGTAGCAGGTTAAATTCTAGTACAGGTGACTCCTGGTGTTCTTTACAATGAAAAAAATGTTTGTGTATATTGCTATTAGTATCAATATCGGCTAAAATGAGTTTGGAAATATTGGCATTTGGATATCAACAAAAATCTAATATCGTGCATCCCTAGTAATATCTGTAAATATGTTGCCTTGCAATATGCTCTCATCATTGCATATTTTGGTGGCAAATAACAGAATTTTTTAGGTTGTGATTTTATTTTTTTAAGTGAAAAACTTGATGTCCTCTTACGGTCATTCAGGCCAGCTGTTGTTGGATTAGTGGTTAAAATCCTTTCTCAATGTCAGATTGGAACATGAAGCAGTAGTTTATGTTTATTTGTCATTTTTCTAACCTTTCAGCTTTTATAGAATTTCTTCTGTCCGTCTCATGTGTCCACAGCGTATGAAGTTCCTGCTGCTGCAGCAGAAGTACCTCGAGTATCTGGAAGATGGCAAAGTCCTGGAGGCTCTGCAGGTGCTCCGCGGAGAGCTGACGCCTCTCAAGTACAACACAGACCGCATCCACGTACTCAGCGGGTACTGTTACTGCTTCAATACTGCATCTGTCTCTGACCTTATCTACACAAATACAAACTCTCAATCAGCCATATACTCATGTTGTCTTCAGATAGTTCTGTAATCACTAATCATACAGCTCGTAACACTGGCACTTACCCAACTTCAGAGGCAGGCTTTTTAATGGAGACTGCTTCAGCTTTGGAACGGAACATATCCATCATGTAACAGGAAAGTTTTAAGCCAGTCAATTCCATTATGGAAATATTTTTAGCTTCAGTTGTGAGACAGCTGATGTTTATCAGGTCTAACAATACATTAGATAGGATGCATTTTATTGACAAAGAAGGTTTATGTCTTCATTAAAATAATCATAAAGCCTTTTGAAAGTAGTTTCATCCCTGGTTTTGTTTCAGCCGAAACTGTGCTGATGTGGAAGTTTTAAAGTCCATGTCTCGGATCAATATTCCTTAGTGATCTTGAGTTTGTTAATGTTTCCTTTTTCAGTACACATACTGTACCATAAACTGGTTCTTCTCACAGAGAGTATGCAGGCGTCAGTAGCTCGAAGATCATCTAATCAGTGGTCTGATCAGTGAGCGGTGCCCAGACTCCTAGTGAACGCCTTCCTTTGATCCATTATCTAATCAGTTAGCATGCATTGATCACTCTGAGGTGACTACAAGTCTGTTTGTCCGAGTCATCTGTCAGTCAGCTGACAAAACAATCTATTGATCTGCCACTCAGATCAATCAGTTGTCTGTAAGCAGATGTAACCTTGACTTTGTGACTGGCGTCACATTCTGTCAGCTCGTTCCTCAGACGAAATCTGCATTCAAGACACATTTTCCTCCTTTGAAGTTCTGCAGCAGACTGAATTTCTTACATACCTGCTTCTTTATTTTTGGTTTCATCAGGCAAAAATTCAATAATAACCTTTCAGCATTTTGTAATTCAGGTGGTCTGTGAGAAAACTAGACTCCTGCTCTGTATTCAGACCGTTAAGTGCTCTTTTCATCCAATCACGGGTCATTTCAGAGAGCAAGTATTTGTATTGGCTGCTCTGTGCTGCACTTTTTATCTTTAAGTGACGTCGCTACGAGATGATGAGCTGTTGAAACAAGTGACGTGCCTTACGTTCTAAAACTGGCCTCTGGTAACTTGACAAGCTGAGTTGCAGGCGACACCGTCAGCCGGCTTGAGTCGAGCTGAGACGGACCAGTTTACACCGCTGCAACTTTCCCTGCAACCGTTCGGTCTTGTCATGAATCTTGGGTGCAAACTGGACTTAAAGGAGAAGTTTGGTTTTTTGCGCATTAATACTTATAATAAGGATATTTCCGATAATATACAACGTGAAACAGCATTATTATGACAAATGGTGCAGTCTTGAGAACCCAAGCTGATTGCTGACATCACCACTAGCTGAAAACAGCAGGGTTGGGCATTGAAAGTGCTTCATCAATCTGTTGAAAAACACAATAAATGCTGGTTTTAAATGATGAGAAACTCACCAAATGTTTATTAGTGTCCTCTCATGTACCGACACTAAAACACAAATGTAAAGAACGGCAAATAACGGGCAAACAGCTGTTAGTTGTTTTCTGATGCAGCTGAGCCGTTTCAG
>JAPZDX010000010.1:10990177-11000620 GCA_029783625.1 Naso annulatus | reverse complement strand
GCAAGAAAATGCACTCAAGTCATTTCTTTCGAAGAAAGATGTATTTGCTGTTTGCCTGTTTCCGTCGCTTTGACTGCGTCATCTTGTTCTTTGCTCTGATTGGTCGTAGCGCTACCCTATTACGTGCAGAGGCAGTTTGAAATACGCGCTCATCCCGCCCCTGGGATTGAGCGGAGGTCTATCGGTCGTTGCCAGACTATACATTTTAACGTTATAGTATGGCTTGCCAGGCTAGCAGTTGGATGTTTTCATGGGACAATGTAACGTAAACATGTTAGTCGTACTGATATCGTACTAAATTCAGTTTCTCAAAGTCAAGCTAACACACCCAGATAATGCAATTGGAAGTTGAATTACTCCTTCATGTACACGCCTCAACTGACCCTGCACTGGCCTAAGCAATCTACACATAATCAATAGTCCCCGCGGCGGTCATTGACCAAGAACTCGAACAGCATAAATTTGTAGGAGAAAGCCAGTAAGAAAACAAAAATCCCATAAGCACGAGGGGAAGAGTGCATCGACTTTGTACTAAAAGCAAAATGTAAATATGAAGCGTTGTGTGAAGTTGTCCATGTTTTCACCATTTGACATGGATTCCGCTAGCCGCTTGCTAACTTGTTTGTAGCTTGTTGGCTAACCAGAAGAAATCCAACAGCGACCAGCTGAACGGGGCATATCGCTGCCTACCGTAGCACAGTTATTAAATAGCAATGAAATGGCCTAATCGAGCTGCAACTGTGGCTCGACTTAACTGTGCATGTCAACATACTGAGGGTCAAAGGTAACATTATGGAATGAGCCCATCAGTTCAATTTCTTAAACTCTCAGCAAAGTGTTTGCTTGTCTGGTTTGCAAGGTGTTTTCTTACTCATGACAGCAGTATGTCCTGAGGGCAATGTTTGAGGTTAATGAGTTGGCAGTATTTCATGAAAAACATTTCAGAAACACTTGCAACAGGGCAGTTTTCTTCCATTGCATTTCAAAGTATTTCAGTTTGGGTAATGTACGTTTATTTTGTCAAAATATATGCTCAGTTCTCCCATTATGTAGCAAGAAGAAAGATGGATCAAGAAGTGTGCACAGTCTGATGTACAACGGGTTACAGATTGTGTGTGTGTGTGCGCTACTATGGTCACTAAGTCTATACATTGTAAGCCCTCTGCCGGTCACGGTGGTCAGATGTACTGCCAGCATGAACTCTGCGCTCCCAGACAAGTTTAGTTTCCTTTAAGGTTTTTATTTCTGGCAGACCACCCTCTCACTCAAATCGAGCTATGTTTACATCCAGCTGTCAACTGAATTTTATGCAAACTTTGAAAATGTTGCAAAAAAAGCAAAATGCAAAGGAGGTGTTTTCCATCCGTCAGTTTGAAGTGAATAAAAACAAGCTCTCTGAATTTCGTTCACTCGAAAGCTGGAAGGAGTCTTTGAGTAACTGACCAGTGTTGGGTTTTCTTGGACGTGATATCTCACATTCTCCCAGAACTTCCAAACCATTTACGCCAAAAACAATCACTATTAAAGTAATGTTTTGACATTTTGGGATATGACCCACACATGCTTTCAAGTGAAACATGAGAAGATCAATACTTCTCTCATATTTGCCCACGAAATATACGGCTTCAGTCAGCAGCTGGTTACCTTAGCTTAGCATCGATGCTAGACATCTAGCGGCGACTTCAGTAAGTTACTGCTCCACAAGAGGAAATATTGCTTTTACAGTTCTTCTCTACAGATGTTTGGCAAGGGTGCAAATATGTGTATTTCCCAAACTATTTGTTTCAACTTACAGTAAATAACATTTCTGCCTTAAAATGTCTAACTGTATCTCTGTTATGTATTGTTTTGAGTAGTATACGTACGTTCTCCTGCCTTGTCAACAAGGTTCAAACTCAGAGAAATAACTTAGAGCTAACAGTTTTATTACATTTTGACACCTGTCGCTAACTTCCAGGTTAACACCAGTCAGAAGCCATGTTCCCATTAATGTATTTTAATGGAAAAAAGTTTTTGCGCTAGCTTGAAGTGTTTTTTGCCCTTGTGGAAAAACAGTTAATACACAAAATGGGAGATGGAAACAGCTGTGTCGAGTGAATTGTGACATAGCGAATATTTATCCGCTGTTTCCGCTCTCCAAATGAAGTAACAGTAGGGGAAGCTGCTGCTATTGTCCCCCAAAGCTTGAAAACATGGCTGATAACAACAACAACAACAACAGGTTTATGAGGAATGATGGGACCAAAGTATCCTAGATTTCATCCAAAGAACATAAGGCCAAAGTAAGATGGTAAACATCAACAGAATGCCACAATGTTTAATGTTCAATCTACCTTTTATTTCAGCAATATGTAACGTTGCCCGTACTGCCAACGTCTGATCAAACTATACTTTGCAGCCCAGTTTATTCACTTGCTGGAAATGCTAGTAATTTTGCATTTTCCTTTTTTGCAAGATTTCAAAAGTTCTCTTAAAAATTTGTTTCATAATTAATGGAAACATGGCTACAGAGTGACAAAGGAAGTCTGCAAACATGACTGCACGTAACATGAATAAAACTTAATTACATTATCTCGTCTGTGATCGTTTTCGCCTGAATCCGTCAGATAGGTTTTCATCTGCAATGGTGGCTGTTTAACAATCAGATAAACAAATCCATGATCCATGACGCTACTTTTCTGTCATCAAACTCCATCTTTACTGTAAAAGCTCAAATCATTGTTGTTTATTTTATTGGTAATCATTACCGTACCTCTAAAATCTTAGCGATGACTCGTACGACCCTGCAAGTAGAACAGAGCCAACTGGTTTAGCCAAACAATAAATAAGGGACGAAAGATTAAATTTGTCTTCGTGTATTAGTATAAGTATAAAAGAAAACAGTTGCTCAGATGTTTCAGAGTGATATGTAACAATTTATAACTGTCCAATAGTGATTCAAGCCATGCAAGTTTTTGCAGTAACTGATTTTAATATTGCTGCAGTCAGCTTCTTATTTTCAGTAGATCAGCCTCTCGTTTTCTCACCATCTCTCTCGAGTAAGACTTGCTGTGTTTGGGAATCAACAGCAGAAGGGGGAGGAGAGGGGAAGATATTTGATGGAGGGAGAGAAAGAGGGGAGGGGGGGTGTCGGGAGAGACAGTGCCTAAAACAGTGTTAATTGAACACAGCTGTACCTCGTTAAACATTAATTGGCAATTAATCAGCTCACACACACCCCACCTCCCACCCCCCACACAGTATGCATTATCAGATCCATTTGTGACTCTTTGATCCCTCAGATACAAACCTCGGGAAAAAACTGAATGTAAAGTATTGGTCTATGGAGATATTTTAATTTGAAAAATTAGTTTCAGACAAAACTAACTTGGACTTATATTAATACACTGTAATGTAGCATTTAGTCTATGCATTATTGGTACTTTGTGGTACCTACAGTCAGTGATGTTGTTTGATTTTGATCTATATAAACAAAATTGACTTTAAAGTTAACTCCTCTTTCACACACACACACACACACACACACACACACACACCTGGTCCCCAGACCTGTCATAGGTGAGCTGTCATCAGTGTGGGTCCAAACACACACACAGAATTCTGGGAGTCAGCACCATACACCTCCTGCTGATGTCAGGAACTATTATACACACTTTCACAAAACCCCTTCCACACACACACACGCACACACAAATAGAACAACATGCAGTCTATCTCATCATATCACTTTTATCTCCACAGGTGGCAAATTTAGCCCTCTGGCTCGCTGTCAGGATGTCTACAATAAACAAATCAACACAGGCGTACACAGACACTAAAAGAGCGATCCTGTCATGTTAGTTAAAAAAAAGTCTACCACAGCTTTATGTATTCGCCTCTGGGCCTTCTTTCCTCTTCTGCCCATCCATCTAGAGCCGCCCCTCTAACGTGGCCTTACACTTCCTGTCAGCAGCTCCACAGGTGAGCCAGTCTGAGCTCGCAACGCTGTCTCACACCACAGAGAGCCAACGCAGAAACTCGCCTTCCCTCCCTTCCTCTCTCTGATCCTCCACGCTGTGTTTGCATGCTTTCCTTCTGTCCATCCTCATCTGATCACACAGATGCACCCAGAGGCACTGCTGGGACTTCCTGCTTTTTGGGAAAAACGTGACTCTACCCCACACCACCCCTCTCCAGGATTCAGGGTCCTCCTGTAGTCGCCCCACCTTCCGGGCATTCTTTGCATCCAGTTAGCCCACTCAGCACAGTCCGCTGACTCCTGGCCACGCCAAGGTACACCAGTCAAAATGTAATTTTCTGCAAGATTACACTTGATAATGACTCGCTTTGGAGGGTCGCCATAAATGATGACTTCCAATTATAGATGCATAACTATCGATCTGTCAACAGAAGCAGTGGGAGAGAAGAGAAGAGAGGGGAGAGGAGGAGGAGTGGAGCTGGGAAGATGTGCAATAATTTTATGTTTACTGACATCTTTCTTGATGACAAACACACATACGCACACACATTTGGGCACGGTGCAGACAAACTGAGAAGCTGAACAACTGCTGAACTGCTTACAAAGTCCCACATAGGCTGAAAAGCAAGCATTGATAGAAAGCTTTAAAGACCATGAGAGAGTTCACCTGGGAGCAGAGTAGACTTTCACCTGGTCACACACACACACACGCACACACACACACACGTATACATATACATATATATATTTATATACACTGCACATACCTCTGTTTGCTTTAAGACACCAAACTGGACTGTTTCTAAGCAGACAATAAAGAAAAACCACATTTGCTGCACAAAAAAGAAGCCTGCATCCACTTCCTCCCTTTTGCTCGTCTTCTTGCCTTGGCTCAGTACTCACTGTCAGGTTCATCCACTGGCTGGACGGCTGGTCCTCCGCTCTACAGCTGCAGCCAGTCAGTCAGTCAGTCAGTCAGTCAGTTTCAAGGACAAACGCTCCAGCTCTCCTCGCCTCCGGTCTCTGTAGCTCAGCGATGCAGCAGCACACACACTCACATATACAAGAACACACACACACATCCCCTTCTCCCTCTCTTCCCTCCTCTCTGATCCAGTGCTGAGTTTACCTACCTACCTGCCTAGCTTGCTCGCAGGGGAGTCTCTGAGTGTGTCAGACAGAAAGTGTGTCTAAGAGAAGGGGTGAGGAGGGGGGAAGCAGGCTGTGGGAGCAGGGGGTGAGGAGGGGGGGTGCTCAGCCAGTGTTCCCTTATATGCAGAGGGAGGTGGTGAGTGGAGGGGAGGGTAGAGGACACACAGCGCTCCTGTATTCCCATAGATACAGAGGAGGGATTTCTATTGCAGCCTTGCAAAGATGGGAGAAAGAGCGAGGGAGGGAGGGAGACAGGGAGAGAGGGAGCATCATATTTCAGCGATGTTGAGTCAGCATGTGAATGTGATGCATGTGTTGATGGAGTTAGAGAGCATGTTCTAATGTGAGTTACAGTTTAGCGCACTCTTCAAAAAGCAGCTGCGTATGCACTGTCTAGGAAACGTCAAGACTGCAAAGTTCTGCTGGTTTGTGTTTAATCAGTGAATGTCGCTGCTCGGGTCAGCAGCTCAAATGTTGGTGCAAGGATGTGAATTAGCATTATTCAAACAGGACTCTCAAAATATTTTAACAAGTTTGATTTTAATACAGTTGATCAGTGACCACAGACTGGAAAAATACATATCTGGTGTGCAGATAATAAACTATAAGGAACATATCTGAAATCTGTGAGAACTTGTGAGCTCTATGGGCAAAAGTTTTGCAAACACATATCAGCTTGAATACTATACCGGGCAGATTTTGGCTTATTTTAGGTTAGGGCTGGGCAATAAATCGATTTTAAATTGAAATTTGAATTAATTTGCTTAGACAATATTAAAAAAACTAAAATCCTGAAAATGGATTTTCCCTTTAACTAGGGTAAATACAGTAGCCTATGTCTCTCTCTCTCAGCACTGGGTCTTATTTTTTATAGTGAAGTTTGGTGAAAGTTAGACTGACACTTTATTGATCCCAAATTGGGAGATTCATCTTCGTTTGATCAAACCTTTATTTAAAAAGGGTTTAGTTTGGTTAAAGCTAGGTTTGCACTTTATCCAGATAGGGAAATTCATGTTTGCTTGTAGTTAAAAAAAAAAAAAATTGATTAAAATGGAAAATCAAATGTAGTGTGAAAAAACCAGGGATTTTATTTTTAATCAGTTTGGACATAAATGTGGATCACTGTCAAGTTTGTCAACTGTAAAATCTAACACCAAGTACACTTCATTGTTACAGTTATTTAAGAAATAAATTTAAGGAGTTCTTTCCTGTAAAAAAAAAAAAAAACTTTGCTGAGTAGATTGATCCGTATAAAGCTGAGTGAGCAGCCAGTTAGCTTAGCATAAAATGGAAACCAGGCTAAACAGCTAGTTTGGTTCTGTTTGAAGGTACCAGCATGGGAAGCTCCAAAATGTATGAATTTTAATTTTTTTCCCAAATTTGTATGAAAGGTAAAGTGTAATAGTAAGTTTAGGTAAGGCCAAGAAACTGTTAAATCATGTAACTGCTTCTAAATTTAGCATTAGTATAGACTTAACAGATTTTTATTAAAATGTTAAAAGTGCTGGCAAGCAGACTTTGTTACAATTGGACAGAGCCAAGCTAGCTTTTTCCTTGTTTTCAGCTCTTATGCTAAGCTAAGCTAAGCTAAGAAGTGTCTGGCTCCTAACATGAATGGTATAAATCTTCTCACCCAAATTCTCAGCAAGAAAGAGAGTTAAAGTACCATCTAAAGTAAAAACTCATTTTTAAAAAAAAAAAAAAAGTTAGGTATGCATGTCAAAAAAATAAATGAGCCAATTAACGTTAGCAATTGTTGGACGGTATCACCTGTCTAACGGCTTCAAAAGTCCAGTATCCTCAGGCTGTAATCAACATTAATTATCATGAGATTTGGTTACAGTCACTTCAGGGTGGAATGGCCTTAAAGGACAATAACTCACACAGTTTAGGCAGTCTCTCAGTTTAATTTTTGTTTGTGTCACTGACAGCTCATCTCACACGTCTCTGAACAGGCCTTGTGGGGTAAAAGACCATCCATCTGGTGCTCAGTGGTTACAACAATGGAGAAGAGGAAACAAATATCTTTACAGCGAAACCTCCTGCACAGTTATTTTCTTAGACTTTAATCTCTCTGCCTGCAGTTAAAATGATTTCACATTTGTATCCAGGACCGTCTGTGGTCACGGGCAAGATATATTAGCCTAAATAAACAAATTAAAAAACATCACAGTGAAGCAAATGACAATGGGTCTAAAACTAACTTTTAAAAAAGGAATCAAAGTTTCTCTCTTCTTCTCTTATGATTGCAGTTAACGGTTTTGGAGAGGCACACAGGTGTTTTCACTTCTGTCTGATTAGACCTGAACTCTATTCTTACCATCCTGATAAAAGCTCTAATGAGGCTAATTAAGTGAAAACACCTGGTTAGTAGGACCTTTATGACAGCAATATTCACATATTCTTATTTTTTCAAATTCTGAGAAGATTTATAGAGATGTTTAATCTTTTTTTATTATTATCCATTGTAAATTTTAAACCTATATAGAAGCAAATGCTTGTGATAATCATGTAGCCATTTTCTCATAATACAACAGTTTGGCCTTGGAAGGCTAAATACTGCAATCTGCAGTACAAACAGGGGTAAAATATCATGTAAAATATCTGGGTAAAAGAGGACAGTCAAGCAAGTCACTGACAAGACTTCACCGCATGTTTTCAAACATGTTTTTAAAGTTAGCATTGGCTGCACACGCATACAAAGTGGTGCTAAATTAATGGGAAAACTGCAGATTTATTTTGATCTCTTTTTGGGTTTGAACAGATAAAAACAGTTTGATGAGATGACTTCTTCCATTAAATCAACTATAAAATGGACGAGAGAAACATCCAGATATTCCAACACACATCCACACAGTGAGCGTACCCTAATGTGATTACTAGGGCTGACCCAAAGCTTTAACCGTTGCCTCGGCAATCTACGGCAAAATTTATATTCAACTGAACAAAGTCGTGTTGAGGTAAAGTCCAGAGTTATAGTCGACAAAATGTGAGCTGAAAATGGTAGAAGAGTTTTTAGTGAACATGGAGAGGTAAACATCACAACGTAATAAAGGGTAGTGCCTCAGATATTTTTCATTTAACTCACAGTCCGTAACGTACAGACATTTTTTGGTGCCAAAACCCGGGACATAAGATTATCATCAGCTGATAGTGATAGCTGTAGCTAGTTTACCAGCTAACAAAGTAACGTTAGCGTAACCCCAATACTGGGCAAAATGATGGAACATGTACAGAGACTTAAAACAAAGATGTAATATTCACACGAAGTTGCTGCAGGCAGCTGAAGAGGAACTGTTATACAAGGACACCGTGAGTTGTGAGCTCTTTATACAGCTGCTGTCCATGTTAGCAGCTAAGGAGAAAAATCTCCTGAAGTTAGAGTTACCAAAGGAAGTTGAAGAGGAGACACCGAGGGACAAGCTGGAAGCAGACGACGTGCAAACGGTGGATTATCATCACGTTCTTTTACCTCTGGAATGCCGGCGCAGTCACGATTGACAGAGAGCAAGCAACAGCGACTGAGCAGAGCTCACATCTGCTTAGTGATGTGAGTACACACTCAAGCAGACCAACGTTAAAGGTTAACAGGCGTGATGAGCCTTGCCCCCCGGTCGCGATAAGTATTCGATTATGATCAATCAATTGTCACAGAGGTTTCAAAAACCAAAAGAGGCTATCTGGGTCAGCCCTAGAGATTACACTGAAAAGGAACTGAAAAAGAATCTTGAGGTATGGCCAACTAATGCAGTCTCTAATTCCAAAATTCTTGAGAAATACTGGACGAAACCATTTAGATACCGATACCACTGACTGCACTCAGAAATGGTCAAAATTACCCCCGTCTTCTCGCCTGTCACGATGGCATCTGAGGTAACCGGGCTGAGGCAGCATGCCAGTTTAACACACTAACAATGAGGCATTATTGTCATTTACTTCCTCCAACATGGAGTTCCTGGAGAGAACATGTCTCTCCTGCTCACTTTCAGTCATTCACTTTCACCGGTCATTCTCTTCAGGTGTGGAAACAGTTTGTGTGGATATCCCAGGCTTCCTCAAGTTTCCCCAATATGGGAAAGTTTCTCTTTCATCACAGACTCGGTTGCTAGGACGAGCCTCCTCCTCCCCCTCTTCTGACTCACATTCCTGGATTATTCTGAACCTTTTTTTTTTTTAAACTGTTCAACACATTGAGCAGCATTTTATCTCCCTTGCTCCTCGTAGCTCTTGAGGTGTGTCTTGTCCCGGCCCTCTGCAGGTTCAGGATCCAGAAACCAGGTGTTCAGTTGAAACCCAGACCTGTGCCTTTGGGTCTCTGTGTGGCCCGGATGGGTTCGGTGATGCCCCTGCCCTCGGGACCAAGGCCCATCCCCGGGCTCCAGCCCATGCTCTGCAACATGCGACTCCCCATGTTGGTGTCCGGGATCGGAGGCGCGTTCTCTCCGACCAATCCTGAGGGGTAAAAGATCACAGATAGGAAGAGAGGAAGGTCTTTACGGTGTAGAACTCATCATTTAGTAAGTTAATCACATTTACAAAACTGCCACACAAACAACCCATGTTAGGCTAAATGCTAATTAGCAGAAATAGTTAACTATGAAAGAAATAAACAGTTCTTTGAGATGTGAGATTTAATAGACAAAGACAATAATAAAGCTTAGAAAATATTGCAGGTTCACTGGGCCAAAATTATTAAATATGATAAAAACCGGGTCACATTAGCATATGTCTTTCATACACAAACAAACAAGAATTAAATGGACTTACACAGACGTGAAAGACTACTTTATATGCACCATAGTAAGCCCACTTTTCAAGCAGTTAATGCTGAAACTAAATAATTAGCTTGTTAACTAAAATTAACTGTCAACCTTTCTGGAGATCAAAAATCTGTTTTTAGTGAAATGTCGGCACTCGTATACTGGGACAAAGAACGCAGTCTAATTAAATGGCTGAAACAAGTTATGACTGTAACTTAAGGTAAAGGTAAAGGAACTTTATTGTCGTTATACAATAAATTGTTCAATGAAATTCGAGGTTAGAGTGGAGCGAAGGGTTGGTCCTGACCAGACTTGAAGGTTTACTTTGCCGATTAGCAACCAGCTTTGTATTGTTCCAAAATCAGCAGTTCATTACAATGAATGCTGACGCACTGCCCTCTGTGCCAAAATCTCCTGAAATTACGTCAAATGACTTTGACATCATTTCTAAGATTTGTGTCTGCCTGCTCTGAACTACAGCTTCGTACTCCAGGCGAGCAAGCGGCATGTTTGTTTTGAGAGGAATTTCATGCTCTGGCAGACCCAAACCCCCTTGTTATTGAAAACTACGCG
>JAPZDX010000010.1:10953467-10963640 GCA_029783625.1 Naso annulatus | reverse complement strand
ATAAATGCAGCATCAAGTGCATCAGAGTTTTATCACACACTCTGACTTTCCTTTAACATCCTCTCCTCTGCAGTGATGGTGGCGCCACAGTGAGAAGCATCTCGGACCCGGGCCTCCACGGCAGCTGTCTGTCCCCTCAGTCAATCAGCTCGGGGGGAGACAGCGGCGTGGACAGCTACTGTGACCCCATGGCCGACCTGCCGTCCATCACCATCTCACTGTGTGGAGGACTCACTGACAACAGGGAGATCACAAAAGGTAAGACCCACGCTGACACAGCACTGTTTCGTTGTAAGCTGTACGAAAAAAGGGAGACAGAACATGAACTGTGTTTGTTTGTGTCCGTACAGAGCAGTTCCACGAGAAGATCATCTCTTACCAGCAGTTTGCAGAGAACCCGTCTATCATCGACGACCCCAACTTAGTTGTGAAAATGGGCTCTAAGTAAGACATGTTTGTGTCTAAATAAAATCGAGCAGCAGTTTGTAAGCCACTATGTCCTGTGTTGGTTCCAGCTACCAAAATGTTCTGGATATTTTTGGCTCGTGAAGAGATTTTTTTTAAAGGCTGACAAAATGATTTCTGCAGCAGTTATGAAACTGATAAAAATATAAAATGTTTTTCCCCTCAGGTACTATAATTGGAGCACTGCAGCTCCACTTATGCTGGCTATGCAAGCCTTTCAGAAACCGCTGCCAAAGGTAAGAAAATGATACATGGCACAGATACTTATGACTCACCCCAGTTCAAGCTCTAGATTGGTTGTGTTACATGACTAATGCTCCCCCGTTTGACCAAAACTGGTACTGCATCCTGTATAGTTTTGGACCTGTACCCATTTTACATTCATTGTGTTGCATAAAACTTAAAATACAAACTTGTATTTAAAAAAGTTTTAGTTTGGTTGAAGGTTTGCACTTTATTCCAAATAGGGAAATTCATGTTTGTTTGGCGTAAAAATACCATATTTGAAGTAATTCCTGTGTGTTTTGTAGTTAAAAAAACAAAAAAAAACTATCAAAATCTAAAAATTCAATGTGGTATGAAAAAAACATTACTTTTATTTTCGGGCCATATCACGCAGCCCTAGCCTATTGCTGTGTTGTCGCAGGTTCAGACAAATTTTATGTTGTGGATGAACGCTCAAGTTAAATTTTGTCTTCTCCTCTTTTCCACCCCCTCTTATTTTAAATTACTTCCTCCTTTTTATTCCATCGCTGCATTCCTCATCCATCAGTTGTCCTGCCTCGGTTATGTTCACTCAGCCTTAGAGTTTTTTCTCTGTTGTATGGCCGGTGTGCTGGGCTACAGCTCTGTACGTCAGAGACGACGCTCTCCTCAGTTCACTGTCTTGTTTACTTATCTTATGTCCCTTCTTCCTCTTTTGACTTTCTCCAGCATCCTCATTGGTTGTCCTCAGTCAGACTCGCTCCCTGACTTGCACACCCCACACATTCTTTCTTTTCTCCAAACGCAGACACATTGTTGTTTCTGTCTTAGTTTGTTGCTTTACAGTGTTTTTTTCCTTCATTTTTTTGAGTGTTTTTTTTACCGTGTTGTGTTGTGGTTGTTTTGGTGTTGTGCGTGCTCCGCTCCAGGCTGCGGTGGAGAACATCATGAAGGAGAAGATGCCCAAGAAAGGAGGAAGGTGGTGGTTCTCATGGAGAGGCAGAAACAGAAGCACAAAATCGGTAATTTCAACTCAATATTATGTCAATAATCGAGTAAATAAGAGAGGAAAGCAAACTGAAACATTTTCTCTCCTCTTGTAGGATTCGGTCTCTGAGCGAGGTGCCTGTGGCTCTGAGCAGGGAGGCAGGTGAGAAACATTAAAACAACCGTGTCCGGAAAATATCCTCGTGGTAAGCGAGGGATGAAGCAGCGGAACTGACACGTCTGAACATCATTTAACAAACTGTTAAACTCTCTGATGGCAGACATAAAGAAGAGTCGTCCTCGAGTGATGAAGACCACAGGGCAGCCTCACAGGGATCATCCACCATCCAATCAGAGTCTGGGCTCTCAACAGGGGGCGTGTCTTATAAGAAAACACTCCGTCTCACATCAGAGCAGCTGGTGAGGAGTTTCGTTTGGTAACGTTGCAGAATTTGGCATTTTAACAACATCATCCTGCAACCTAATGGTAATTCTTTCTCTTTCTCTCTTTCTATCTCTCACACACTCGCACACACACACACAGCTGTCTCTCCAGCTGCAGGACGGTCCTAACGATGTTGTGTTCAGCGTCACCACTCAGTACCAGGGAACCTGTCGCTGCCAGGGCACCATCTACCTCTGGAACTGGGATGACAAGATAATCATCTCAGACATAGACGGAACCATCACCAGGTGTGTGAATATAAAAACACTTAAATATCTACCTTAACTGCATAATTGTATTTGTTATGTTCATTCCCTGTTGGGTATGAGGCAGTTTAGATTAAAAATGCAGCTTCATGAGTGCAATTAAAGCAACGTTGTGTAACTTGACGGTGACCCGTGGCTTCAAAAAATAAAATTAAATAATGCCGTTAATACATTGCACAAAACAACAATTTTGGTCAAATCAGGTCATATTTTACAGAGAAAATGTCCTCTGGTTTTCCTTCTGATGTCCTACAACTGCTCTGCCTCGACTCTGTGATTCACGGAGGTTCCTGAAAGCAACATGTAGGCTGCCTGCAGACTGCAGACTGAAGCTGCAGCAGCGGGTCGTTGTTGGTGACAACTCCACTAAATAAAAGGCTGCAGACAGACAGAGCAGTCGTAGGACAACAGAGAGATTTTCAGCAATTTCCCATGAGTGCACATTCTCTCAAGCTGCCACTTCTGCTTCTTCCTATTAAGTCTTCACTGTTTTTTGTATTAAAGCCTGTACTCAAATTTTCCAATGTTCTTCATATGTTTTTCTTTTTTTTTCAGGTCGGATACATTGGGTCACATCCTGCCCACACTAGGGAAAGATTGGACACACCAGGGCATTGCACACCTCTACCACAAAGTCAGCCAGTAAGCATTTTTATTAAGTCACCGTCAGCACAAAAGGCATAAATCGCTTAGAAATCCTGCAAATATTTTGTGTCAGACAAGCCAAAAAGCAGCTCATTGTTAATTGTTAATGCATGCACGTCTTTCCACCAGAAATGGCTACAAGTTCCTGTACTGCTCAGCTCGAGCTATCGGCATGGCCGACATGACCAGAGGTTACCTCAACTGGGTCAATGAGAGGGGCACCATGCTGCCGATGGGCCCCGTCCTCCTCAGCCCAAGCAGCCTCTTCTCAGCTCTGCACAGGTCTCTCATACAAACTAACACACATGCTTTTATATGAGGACTCTGTGGTAACATGAGAATGTGCAAGAAGATGCAGGAGACATGGTTACTTAAGCATTGTTGGTTTGCTGTTACATCCTTGTGGTGTGTGTGTATGTTTGACAGGGAGGTGATTGAGAAGAAACCAGAGAAATTCAAGGTGGAGTGTCTCAATGATATCAAGAACCTCTTCTACCCAAACACACAGCCGTTCTATGCAGCATTTGGAAACAGACCAACGGTACGCGCACGTTGCATACAGCATGACTGATGGTGTTTGATTCCATGCCTTTATTAAACACAATATGTCATTTAAAATGCAATAATCCTAAAGGGATAGGCTTTTTTTTTTACTTTTATTATTTACCTCCTTCCTAAGTTCCAGACAAGACTTTTTTAGACTCAGATTTTTAGACTCAGATTAGCACTTTATGTAATTTTAGAATCAAATACGAACTGGAAGTAAACCACAGGGTGCATGTACGCCATTAAACAGCAGAAGAAGAAGAAAAAATATGTGAAGCACTACATATAGTGCTAACCTGAGTCTAAGTATAACATAACGTGGTAAATAAACAAATCACAACAAGCAAACAGGACCATTTAGAGTTGTTAGATAGTTTACCTGATGACTTTAGGTGGAGGCAGGCTAGCACTTCCCATTGACTACCAGTGTTTGAGCTAAGCTAACTAGCAGTGGGCGAGCTCTGCCCGTCTCTTCCTTGTTACTGCACACACAGTGGAAAGAATGGTATCTAACTTCTTGTCTGGAACTCGGGAGGAAGACAAATAACAAAAAGAAAAATAAAAAGCTGGCATATTTCTTTAAGTTTTTGGTTAGTATAAGTAAGTTTAACATGCTGCACGTGTCTGTTGTTTGCAAATATGGCATTCAAAATTGGTCCCTATTCCCCGCCTCAATTAGTTTTCATTCAGTTAACGTGGGTGAATATTTACAGTTCAACTCAAACCAGAAAGTTGTTCTGTCTTTCTTTTTCTTTCTGTCCTCCCCAAGGTGAACCAACTGTCAGCTTAAATTAGTTGAAGCCACAACACAACAACGCCACCTGCTGTTGTGTCAGTCATACCATGCTTGTTTTAGCCTGATTATTACCTATCAAGCCTATTTCTACAAAAAAAATCATGAAAGTTTTTGTCAGAATGATAATTTTCTACAGCACAAAAACACACTTACACACTCACACAGCCCTGCAGGAAGGTGCCACAATGTCAGATTTTGTGTCAGTTCATTTTAGACACATGTAATCCCCTCAACTGTTTGCCTAAGACTTTCAGCTCATGACTGACAGACAGCGATATGACCTGGTTTCTACATTATTTTAGCCCCACACTCAAGCTGTTATTGGCTGGGGGCGACACAACACAGCCCTGAGGCTAACGCCAAGAAAAACAACAAAATAGAAGACAGGCAGAAGGCAGAGGCTCAGCAGAAAAATACAACACCACAGACATGCTAAAGATTCTGCATAGGATGCATTTTAAAACTGAAGCAATTCGTGTAGCCCATTCCTGCACAAATGCATTACAGTTCTTGCAGATTTTAATTCAAACATGTCTTGTCTAACACTGAACTAGATTCTGATTTACATTTGCAGGATGTATATTCCTACAAAGAAGTCGGGGTGCCACTGAACAGGATTTTTACGGTGAACCCTAAAGGCGAGCTGGTGCAGGAGCATGCCAAGACCAACATCTCATCGTGAGTCCCGCATCCAGTGCACACGATTTGTACTAGGACTGGATTTGCTCATTGACAGTGTTTGACTCGTCCTCCTGTCTCTTTAGTTACGTACGACTGGGTGAGGTGGTGGATCACGTGTTCCCTCTGAAGATGCGAGCCTCCTCCTCAGACTTCCCCTGCTCAGACACCTACAGCCACTTCACCTACTGGAGGCAGCAGCTCCCCCGAGTGGAGCATCAGGGAACTACACCGCCACAGACTCCCAACCCTGGCAGCTGACTACCTGTGACCTGCTGAGCGCTCCTTAGCAGGCAGAGCAGCGACTGACTGAATGGTGGCATGCTTGAGATGTCGTAGTCATGTGGAGAGTGATGGTTATGTGTGTGTGATATGAATATGTAATTTTTTGTAGAAGATGGAGCACTTTTAGTGCACAGCAAAGAGCTACTAAAGTAGACTAATCTTCTGTGAATACTCTTATAATGCACAAGATGGATAAAGCGCACTTTCATGAAAAGATGGCGTCTGTAGCCTCTGATAGATGTATGTATATGAAAAATTGTAGTAATTTATTCAGGCAGCTTAGCACACATTATTTTTGAGTGAGTGACATTATTTCAGTAGCAAGACTTTCTAGCCTATTTAAGCAGGCAGGTGCATGCTGTATTTAACAGATAATATACCTGTGGTATCTGCTCTGATGTGCATCACACAGAACACAACCACTCAGACGTCAGAGAGCAAGACAATGCAACTTGTGCCAAAAAGCAATGCAGATTTTATTTTCTTACGCCGAACTTTTTCAGGCTAGACTGTTACCGATTCTCAGTCAGTTCACTCATTTCCTCAAATAGTCAGTGCCCGGATGCATAAACAACCTTGAGTTTGTAGGTTAAGGTCGGCCCTTAAGGCAAATATTCTCCTGAGCCAAGAGTTAACTTAGGGAGCGTTGCATAAAGCCCCTCAGGTTGTTTCCTCGCCTAAGCTTTAACACAAAACCTTTTATGATAGTAAAAGTCAAAATACAGCACGTGCATACTCAAGTTACCATGGTTACACTTCACTAACTTGAGTACTGTCAGTACCAGATGTGAGTCCCACGTCAATGTGAGTCTCGCATGCACGAAAATGTCCACCATCTTGGACAGTTAGGTACGGCTGCACCACTTGGACAAACCACATGTAACAATCAAAGTTTCATGTCCAGATCTGAATTAGGCGGTCTACATCAGGTTTAATGTTTTAAAACTGCATCATAACTGAAAGGAAATACTAACTTTTTTGCTTGTACTGCAAATGAAAGATCGTGTTAGCCTAGCCAGCGTACAGGGCTGCTCATGCTAACATAATTGCTTGCTCGAACAGGGATAGCTCTAGCTAGCACTGAGTTAAGATGCTAACATAATGTTAGCCACCAACTCTACTTCAGCTAACTTAACCAGCAAATAAATTAATCGTTAACAGTTTAAATCCAGTTTACAACTAATCAAGCCTTTTCCACTAACTCAACTTGTAATCCTAACATAAATATAAAGAAGGAAATAGTTAAAAAATTAATTAGTATATATTTTTTTTAAAAAACATGTGATTTGTCAATTTGGTGTAGCTATAGCCAGCTGTCAAAGATTCCCTTAGGGTGATTTTATGCAACTCTTTTTATTCTAAGGCATCGTTATATAAAAAAATTAAATAGTTTTATGCAACCGGGCCTAAGGCCTTTATTTACCTCAGCTTGTAAAGGGCACCGGGCCTTCATGTGAGGCTGACTGTTGTCATATTAAAGACGAAGCCGTCTTCTTCCCTAATCTGGTCCTTCTCTCCTTGTTACAGTTTTATCACTGCATTATGCATTTAATACTATAAAATATAGTTTGTATACTACAGTTTTGGGACATTGTTTTGACTGAATACAATATTAGCACTTAAGATTAATGATCCAGAACAACAGTGTTGAAAACAGCATGTTTAAAGGGGTAAATGTATCAAATTTAAGTCAAATTTATCATAAACACCTCCGGCCATTATTTGAGACCTGACTTTTTTTTTTTTTTTAAGGAATTGCAGGCAAATTTTCCTTCATAGTGTTGCGTGTGTGTTATCTATGTTTCTGTTTGAAGGCAGTATTAGTTTATAGTACATCAGATGTATTAAAAAACATGAGGAATGACTGACGATCTTTGTAGCTTGTAATCAAAATGTGTCAAAAAGAATCCTGACAAAAGGTACATTGTAAAGTAGGAAGTAAATATTTATTGTGGAGACAAAGAAATACAGACTAGAGAAGAGAAAGCACAACATTTAAATGTTCATGAAAGCCATCGGTTGTCTTCAAAACACAGGAGTAACTGTGAGGCGATTCTGAATCATTTTTATTTTTCTATTGAAATCAGTCAGTGTGTATATTTGTGAATGATCAGAAGAATGTTATTTTGTCTGTGGCATTTATGGAATGTCTTCTCATGCATCCACACAGTTACAGTTCATACTCGTTGAGACTTATGCTTATTTCCAAAAGTGCCATTAAGTATTTTTTACTTGTTTATCTCATCAGATCCTGACTGATACACACATGTAGACACGCGTTTGAACGTCTGTCCCTTGGTTCTTTTAATGTAACGTTAGTGTCATTCTCTTTGACAATCCATATTAGACTCTCTGCTGCTTAGAGAGGACGCCATGTCTGACTTTTCTCAAAGTGACAGACCCTTGAAAAAAAAAAATCTGAATGTCTGATAATCCCTCAGAGAGCATGAGGTCATTTACAGTACATGAGCAGGAGCTGCTATCACAGTGACCTGTGAGTATAATCATCTGAACAGTATCATCATCACAGTAGATGTGTGTAAATCCACAACAGAAGATGTATATATATATATGATGTTTAAACACTGTTCTTATTCTTTCCATGAAAGAGCTTCGATAGCCTGCAAGCGTGATATCTTTGCCTTAACTGTGAACAAGATGATCAATAATTAGTTCATTTACTCCCTCCACTTGTTTTGACCAGTTCACTGTTAAAATTGCTGTAATCAAACTCAATAAAAATGCATTGGTTCATCAAGTGAGTGTGTGTCAATGTGCACTGAATGCTGAATTAGCCCTTCCTTTTAATCTAGTGGTGAAAGAAGTAACAGTATACTTTAGTTGTGTAAAAAGGGAAAAATATCACAGCTTGAAAACTTTCTACAAAATGTTAAAGGACCGTATTTGGAGCCTTACTTCAAAGTAAAAGTACAAAAGTAGTAATATCAACAAGTACCAAAAGTAAAAAGTGCTCATCATTTTGAAGTAAGGGTTCACAGTCAGTATTTTACTATTATATCAGATGTTTTTGGATGAATATTACTGTTGCATTAATGTGAATGTTAAATTTGACCGCTGTTTGTGGTTGAGCTCAGTTTAATTACTTTACACACTGCTGTGTAGTTCAATCTGCAGCAGCGTGTCATATTCTTAAAGACTGTTACTTGTTTGTAGCATCACTTTTCTTTGAGAACCATAAATCTTTTACAAGTCAAAACTTTCTTCATCTTAAGAAGAAAAAGCATTTTATCATTTCATAACGGACAAAATTATCTTCTGGTTTATTAGAAAACCTTCAATCCAGATTACCTAAATCTGAAAAAAAAAATAAATAAATAGTATTCAGTGGACTGAGAGTGAAAAATATTAATCTAAAAAAAGCTAGAGTCAAAAGTAAAATGTTTGCTCATTTGTGACCAAGTTTTTATTAGGTTTTTAGTTTTTTCATTCATTTTGGGGGAAACAATATAATGGACAGTATCATCATGATCAATGCATAATAAAGAAATCAACTTAAAAGGTTCATCAGTGTCAGACAGATCATATGCATGTGCATTAGTCTCATCAAACAGGGTAAAAGTTTTGCCCCTGAGATGTGGAGGAGCCTGTAAGAATAAAGTTGCATGAAATGGAAACAGTCAGAAGTTCAGCACGTCAACAAACATTCATGCAAACTTAGAAACTGCCTGAACTGCAACATTAAAAGCATCAAAACTCTGCCGTTTCAGTTTCCTCCATCATCCATCATGCATTGCACTTCAGGGGTTATTAGAGAGCAAAGAGGCTGCACTGTGCTCACAACACGCGGGAGGAGTTTCCAAAACCCTGCGCCGCTATTGGCCCGGGCCCCGGGGTGCTGCGCTCTGCAGGCCGGACCGAAGGCTGCCTCAAGTACGGAAAGCGAAAGTCGATGAGGACAGACGGCCACCTGTCGCGAGGCTCGTTTGCGTTCCTGTGAAGAATGACGGACACGGTGAGCACCTTTACAGAGCATCACAACACTTTGCGCTCTTTTCTGTCGCTTTGTTCCTGCGCAGAGAGTGCGCGCTTTCGTGCGCGTTAAAGGTTAAAAGTAACATAAAATATTAAGTAAGTGCGAGTGGTGACACTGATACTGAAAGAGCAAAATACTTTCGATGTGTTGAGTTCGTTAACGAACTGTGCAGAGTAATTATTCTTAACAGCGCACAGAGAGCTGCACCAAAGGATCAGCTGGAGAAACTTTCGCCTACTTACAAACATGCAACTTTATGTTGCTTAATAGGTTGTTACCGATATGAGCAGGTCATAGTGCAACCCAGCGCAGACTGCTGGTAATGACGCGTTTCTTTTCTTAACTGGGTGAAAATCCTCAGGGGCTCCTAGATGTTCAAAGAACTCTGCACATTTGTTTCCACACGATGATGTAAAAGTAAGATGTAAGATGTAAAAATGCTAAAAAATTTTGTGTGTCTGACATTTTTCCAAAAGAAAAAAAAAACACAGAAAAGGGTGGCTTTAATTACCACATTTTTAAAAAGTAGGCTACTCTTTCCTTATTAAAAAATATTGAACTTGTGAATAATGCAGTTATTTTTCCACAGTCTGTTTCTGTTCCACTCCTTCCTCTTCATTTCAGAGGTGTCATGCAGCCAACTTTAAAGGATATGTTGGTAATATTTATATGTAAACACATAATTTGAAAATCACATCCACAAAGTTTTTAGACAGATGGAGAATAAAAGTGTTGCCACCCCAAAAATGATTGTGATTGTGAAATTATCGTTTAAAAAATTTTTGGCGGGTCCAAGATGATTCTTTTGTATGGAGCCCGGGAGGAAACATGGATGCTTTTTCTTTTTTATATTGCCTGTGCA
>JAPZDX010000010.1:10841980-10853488 GCA_029783625.1 Naso annulatus | reverse complement strand
GAATACACAGCTCCAGAAACAGAAATTGAAATTTTTATTTTATCTACCCGTGCAGCCTGCCCAGGTAAAGCCAACATATGGGAAACACTGCCTGACTGATATATCACTTTGCTGATATTGGCCTATTTCAGATATCTCAGCTTACATGTTCTCTGATATGCGCTTTTTAAGGCTGGAAAAAATGCTTGGACTTGTGATTCAATATGGTGTAATTATTTAGTCTGTCCAGCAGAGGGCTCTTCTGTTATTTAAGTTATTAGTGAAGTGTAACCTGTTCATCACACTGATGTTTGGCGTAAAGTTTGTTAAAATGTAAGATATCCTGGGGCGTTCGGTGGCTCAGGTGGTAGAGCAGGCACCCCATATGTAGAGGCTGTGTCCTCACCGCAGCGGCCATAGGTTTGATTCCAC
This sequence comes from Naso annulatus, assembly GCA_029783625.1. Classification (NCBI taxonomy): domain Eukaryota; kingdom Metazoa; phylum Chordata; class Actinopteri; order Acanthuriformes; family Acanthuridae; genus Naso; species Naso annulatus. The sequence continues at coordinate 10,853,077 of JAPZDX010000010.1, read as the reverse complement.
CCGTGGCCCTTTGCTGCATGTCATTCCCCCTCTCTCTCCCTTGTTTCCTGTCTGCTCTTCAGCTGTCCTATCCAAGAAATAAAGGCACCAAAAACCCCAAAAAGATCTAAAAAAAAAAAAAAAAAAAAAGCTATCCTGCCTCTGTCACAGATCTTCATAATATATCGGTCAAGATATCTGATATCAAAACTTTCTCGATCCCTAATATCGGTATTGACATCAGCTTCAAAAATCCCACATCAGTCGGGCAAATCTCTCTTTGCTCCAGCCTCCATTGTCGTATAACCACATTTTTAAAAATGCCCTAATGTCTCCTCATTATCTGTCCCAGATAAGGAGCAGTACTACCCGCTGGTGGATGTGAGCTGGTGGAGTGACAACGTGTTGATTCTGGCTCGCTGCTCCGGCTCCGTCACCGTCTCCTCCGTCAGGACGCTGCGCAACCTGCTCGGGAAATCCTGCGAGTGGTTCGAGCCCTCACCGCGAGTCACTGCAGCACACGACGGCGGTTTCCTCAGCCTGGAGGTAAATGCCAAGATAATGGTATCCATGTGCGGCTGAGTAAACAGATGGAGGGAGATTGTCAGTTACAGAACGGCGTGTTAGACTCATGTAAGCATCTTTTAGCGTTAGTCATACATTATAAATGTTGGCCTTTAGGGCTTTAAAAGAAATATTATAGAGTAGGAGAACAACTGTTTTCTTCCTTGCATCTGTTTTCTAAACTAGTTCAGTGCAGGTTTGGAGCGTCTCCCAGCATGCACTGGGGGAAGAGACTGGACTGATAATGATGGGTCTATCATGGGATTGTAAATCCCTTTTTGTCTTATTTATTAATGATTTAAAACAAGAGTGTCTGTGAGTACAAAGTGAAGCTGTTTTACAGTAAAATCAATCATGATGGATTGGTTGATTGATTAGTGATTGATCCTTTGTTCTGCCAGGTAATGCGATTCTCCATTTGGCTTTTTTTTTCCTGACAAAAATTTGATCTTTGAGTCCTGTGTGATCATATAGTTCCGTTTGTGTAAAAGCGTCCGTGTATACTGGCACAAGCGTGTGATGATGAAATATGTATCCCTGCTGCTGTCTTCCCCAACAAAGACCCTGATATCGCATCACCCTCCTCTTTTATTTCAGTCCTTTGCTCCTTTTCTCTATTTTTTTATCTGATTGCATAGAGAGAGGGAGAGAAAGAGGGAGATTTCTTTAGCAGCCAGCTGCCAACTTTTTGGAAAGGTTTCATCAGCCTGCTTTAGCATGGAGCGGGGGATGGGCGTCTGTGTAGCTGCATCCACAGCTGAGCGTTTGGTGCATTAAAATGCATGTTGAAATGAACTTAAATGAGGGTCTGCATGTGAGGACGGGGCTTGCATTGCGTGTACGCCTCCACACTTGTGGAATAACGTAGCCTCGTGCATTTGCAACGATTTGTACATGTGCATCTTTCTCTGTCTGATGAGTTGGAGTGATGTATTAGTGCAGGATTTTTGAATCTGCCTCAGCTGGTCATTGATTAAGGCGCGTAATGTTTTTACAGGTGTTAAATATTTATTAAACCCAGGATGGGAAAACCTGAAGGGGCATCTCTGCAAAATATGAGGACTGCTGCAGCATGGGGATGAAAAATGGGCAAATAATATTCCTCCCACTGAGGCAATCATGAAATGAGAGAACAGGGCAAGACAAGAAATGAAAGTACTTTGGACAGCTTGGATTTAGATTTTTTATTGAGCAGCTTGACCTCGCTGCTGTTCTGTTTTTTAGACAGCCTGCTGATCTGGCATGAGGGCGTTTAATTGAGTGTGTTTACCAGCTTTAAGTGCAGCTATATGTGTAAACTGTGCTGCATTGCATTCCACGCTTCATTTTTCATTCATCCATATTTCCTGTTGGCAGAAAAGTGTCCATGCTCAGCATCAGAAAGTCAACGTGGGCAAAGGTTGTAAATCTGACAACCTCAATCATTTGTAATGGGGGTTCTTCTGTTTTGCTGCCCTCACTTTACAATGTGAGCCGATGAGACAGATGTATTTTTATGTACATAGACAACTGCAGCTTTATGATCACTTTCAAGCCATGTGTCAGTAGTATAATTCAAAGTTATGTTTAATTCACTTCATTTTACTCTCGTTCGTCTATCCTCTTGTGGATCCTTATTCTTTAAAATCCTTCTGCTTTAATTTTTGCTGTTACTCAGTTTACCTCCACCCCAGTCATGATGCTATTTTCTGTATGACCCACAGTGTGAGGTGAAGCTGGCGCAGAAGCGTGGACGCCTCGAAAGCAACCTGAGCGGTATAGCCAATGAGGACGAGGAGGGTGATGATGGCGGAGACTCCGACTCAGACGAAGAGTCCTCAGCCAAAGCCCGCTACTTCGGCTACGTCAAGCAGGGCCTGTATTATGTGACGGAGATGGAGCGGTTTGCTCCACCACGCAAGCGGCCTCGCACCGTAATGAAGAACTACCGTCTGGTCAGCCTGAGGTCCACAACCCCAGAGGAGCTGTACCAGAGGAAGGTAGGAGCCTGACAGTGTTCACATGCACATGTGATGCTTGACCAAACTCTCTTGAAGCACTAAACTGGAGCATCTTATTTGTAAGAACAATAGATTGAATTTGGCTCCGAATGTGCAGGTAAAAACAGCTCTTGCCTCTTTGCATTCCTTTTTTCAGAACTCAGTTCAGGAAGAAGGATGAAGAGAACTTTATTTGGTTTGAATTTGCTAAGCCTGATTCCATTCTGGTCAGAGTCTGTGCAAAGTTTTCTACATGTGGAAAATGTGCAGATTTTAACCATAGTGTTTTCAAGTTTAGAAATACGTTGAAACCTACATACTCCTTGAAACTGCTTGATTTTCATTGTAATCTAATATTTATTTTATGCAGTCAGAGCTTTAATACTTGGTTGTTGTTTTCTGGCGTTGAAATATTAAAGCTGCGGTAGGCAATTTTTGGAAATCAAGCTTGCTGCACCATGAGACTCCTTGAAAAAAACAACTCTGCTGCAGCCTATCCTCCCTGTTTTTGCTCCAACTGGCGTTTTATTTCGTTTGTTGTCGCTCTCTCTTTAAGGCCAGTTTACACCAAAAATTCACAACATGATGAAACAGTTGCAGAGAAAGTTGCAGAGGCCAGTTTTAGAATATAAGGCATGCCCCTTGTTTTAACAGCCAAATAGCTCATAGTGATGTCACTCGCTAAGAGCAGCCAATAGGAACACTCGCTCTCGGAAATGACCCGTGATTGGCTGAAAAGTCTCGGCACGTTCTGAGTACCGAGGCAAGGAGAGGCGCAGAAGTCTGGTGTTCTTTCAGACCACCTGAATTACAAAATGCTGAAAGGTAATTATGTATTTTTTGCTTGATGACACCAGAAATAAATCGCCTATCTCAGCTTTAAACATCATTTTTGGTTTACCTATAATTTGCTTTAAAATTGCTTAAATTTTATAGGAACTCCTCTGTTGCACAGATTTCTGTATAATCTAAAGAATCTAAAGAAAACAATGATCCGCAAACTCTTGTAGATGGTCATCGTTAGAAAATTATGGAAGAAATTCAAGAATGTCTTCAGAATTTTGACCTTCATGTTGTTTTTAGATGTGCGAGCGGCGCAGTTTTAGGGATGGCCGTCTGTCAGTGGGTCCACCACTGAAGTCCAGACTGAAAAATCCCAAAACCTTTGGATGGATTGTCTTGACGTTTTGCACAGACGCTGATGATCCCCGTAGAAAAAATTGGTGACTTTCCCTCCAGTACCACCATGACATTAGTTTAACTTCTGTTGGATGGATTTTCATATTCTCACAGGATGAATTCTAATCAGTTTAAAATTCTTTGCCTTTCTTTTAGCACGATATCAAGTACAAAATTTCACTTAGTCCATCACTGTGGTGAATCACCAAATAAGTGCAAAATTAATTACATCCCCATCAGCCTGGGCTGTAGTTTGTTTTAAGCCAATAATAGCAGAAATGTTAGTGTGCACACTGTGCAGCCTCACCGAGTTCCTCCATCACTCTTAGAGGTTTGAGTAAATGGTCAGCTGGCTGGTCGGTTATGAGCTGCTCTGTGACTCTGTGGAGAAGTCCCATCACAGCATTCATGTGTCAAAACATTTACATAATTGGTGGGACCTGCTCTGACAGGTACAATTTTATTTGACCGTTCAGGTCACTGTTGCAGTGTGTTAAAACCAGTGGGAGTTGTCAGGATGAGGTAGCACATTCATAATAAGGACAAAAAAGAGGAGTCATATTTCTGTTCCTGTTTACTTATTCATGGTGGCACACACAACAAAACTCTGATGTGCTTAGGCAGGAAAAGCTTTCGTCAGTGTTCATGCAGGAACGCCTTCGTGTGTGGATTTGCATGTTCTTTCAGCTCAGCAATCTAAACAACTCCTGAGCTGGTGTGCAGTTTTCTACCTCACACAGTGTTAAGAATTCACTTGGAGAGAGAAACTGATAGGTATTAAATATCCAATATTTCATAGATGCTCTATTCCTAATTACACTGCCCCTTTTGAAATGCGTTTCTCAAACTCAAACTGATAAATGAGTCAGAGCGTCACTTACTCCTTCTCCACCAAACAGTTCTGGGGCTGGTTCAGAGCCAGTGCCAAATTTAGAACCTGTTTTGTATGGAGAGACAAAGGACTGACCTCATCTGGTCCAGAACGAAAAACTGCTCATGCTGGGGGCTGTGGGGGGGGGCGGGGTTACTGCAACCTACAAGACCAGCCAAAACTTTATGACCGCCATTTTGAAAAAAAAACACACCAGTTACTACACATGCAGTCTTACAAACAGTGACAGATTTGTTGGACCAGCCCTGTTTGGATGCCGGCTGTTCACTAAATAAATCAATAATAAGACACAATATTAAAAATTATTGTGTTTAAAAATGATTTTATTTCTTTCGCTAAAAAATAGTCCGTTCAATTCTACGGTTGGAACTGATTGCATAGCAGCATAAATAGACCTATCTATCAACGATTATAATTAAAGTTAAACTGAACATTTCCGTCGATGGTGAAGTGAGACAAGGTAAATGGGATTTCTGGCTTGTGACTGGAGGCTCGCGGGTTCAAACCCCCCACCGGCAGGATTAATCTACTGGGTGAAAGTGAAGGGAACTGCTTTCCCCACCTGTTATTCACCACTGACGGTCCTTGAGCAAGGCTCCTAACCTCAGTTGCTCCCGTGGAGCTGCTCAGTGGCTGCAGCAAGGGCTATAATGACAATGTGCAGCCTTCATATATATATATATATATATTGATATATAATTTTACCGGACTGCTTTCTGCAGATTGATATAATTGGACATTGTCTTCCGGAATCTGTGATCAAAACTACGTCCACAGCAGTGGCTATTCAGAAATAGCAGACCTTGGAATGTCCTAATTGACCAATGAGAATCAAGTATTCAACAAAGCCATGTAATTTTGGTGAATGTCACATATTCAGTGAAACTCTCCATTTCTGTTTGATACTTATTAGCAGCCGTGGAAGGACGTCACTCGGATCCGTTTGGTGACTGAATTACAGCAGGCTGATCTGCAAAATTAGTCTCTGACTAAATGAATCCTGTGCCAGCTCAGTGAAGTGCTATTGTTTTGTTGGATCCGTTCCAGAGTGCTGCTGAGGAGAAATGAAAACCAAGCAAGACGCTCAGCTTGCTTTAAGGCTATTTCTCAGTCCCGCGGGTTTCTCTGAAATGCTAATTGCTGCATTAGAAATATGGCTGTTGTTGCAACTCGCTACAAATTGCAGCAAAGACAACAGCGCGCTCGATCATAAAGCACAGTATCAGCTCTCGACGGTCCCAAGTTCCTGCACGCTTCATCAGTCATTTTTATGACCCATCATCTGCTTCCTTCTTCATCATTGTCATCATCATTAGATGCCATTAGTCATCACCATCAATCCTAACAGTGGAGAGTTACAAAGTAATGTATCATTATTATCTCTTAGTAACACTTGGTACCCGCAGCACTTACCCAGCTGCTTCTGCTGCTCTCCTGTTGGAATTGTTTTCTTTCTGTTCACATGTGCCAGATGTAAGTGTGAGAGTGAAGACAATACAGACAATCTATTTCTTTAAATGTGTGCATATGCATGTAGTATGCGTGCATATTTGCTTTATATTGCTTGTTGTGTTTGTGCTGTTTGACATTTCCACACACAGAAATCCGAATGACCCGTCCCCTCCGCAGAGATTCGCCTCATGTGAGCTTCGTAGCCCAATCAGCTGTGAATAGATCAGATCGGGTGACTTGGAGTTATTTCCTCAAGCTGGCCTCTTCAGAAGTTTGATGATGTGTTTGGTAGCATAACCCTTCCTGTGTGAGCAGCACACTGGCAGGGCTGCTAACAGTTTTATTAGCTGAATCCAGAGAGAGAAGCAAGCAGTTTTTGATGTCCTCCTACGTGAGGTTTAACTGTGTGGGGTTCTTATTGCCCTCGAGGAACTGCAGTCTGGCTAATGTGTTGCTTTGTACTCCTACACACAGAAACAGATGGATGCACTGTGTGTCAGTCAGCATGCTTGCACGCCACACGTGTACTTTCACACACATTGAGTGGGCTGGCATAGACCGAGGTGGCGTGCTATTAAATCAAACAGTTCTGTGTGACATTGATATGACATAAAACCTTTTTTTGTATTTTTATGTGTTGTCATTCAAACCAGCCTGATTTAATAATAACACTTGTCATCACAACAACTACTACTACCACCGAAAAACGTATATGATGAGAATACAAAGAGTCTGCAGCCCTGCTGACGGCTCTGTGAGGTGTTGTTATGGATCTTGCTGCTTTCCTTGCAAGTAGGGCTGCAACTAATTATTGATTTATCTGCCGATTATTTTTACGATTAGTCAATTAATCATTTATTCCATGAAATGTCAAAAAAACAGTGTGAAAAATTCTCATCTCAATCTCTCAGAGCCCAATGTGACGCCTCCAAATTGCTTCTGTTGTCCAAACAACAGCCCAAAAAACATATTGTAAAAAATTATAAATGACACAGAAAAGCAGCAAATCATCACATTCAGAGGCTAAACCAGTAATTCCCCTCATAGTCTTGCAGCTCTGCTTGCAAGATTTTCCCCGTTCTTCCTCTACTTTATTGCCTTAGTTGGCTGCATTGTTTGGGCCTGACTATGAGTTAAAATTCTGAATCAAACACAAAGGGTCCGACCGATATGAGATTTCCGGGGCCAATACCGATATTAGGGAGCAAGAAAATTCCAATATCATCGTAATGGCCGATAAAACACCGGCTGAATGTGGTTGTCAAATACTTGTGACAGTGATATATAGAGGTGGGATGTCTTAAATTCTACCAAACTTTATTTCAAATATCAGTGCGCTGAACAGCAAACATTTCACTTATTAGTCATTAATGACACACCGCCCTCTGCTGGACAAACCATGTAATCACACCGTTTAATTTACTAGTTCAAGCATTTTTTCCAGACTTAAACAGTTTTAATATCGGTGCTTATTGGAGAACAGATGCACTGATACTGATGTATCTGCCATAGGCAAATATCAGCAAACTAATATATCAGTGGGGCCCTAACAGAGACTGTATTTTGTGTGGCTCTGGTCCTGTCTCTGTTTTTTTGCGTGTGGTTGGTTTGTGCAATAAACAGCCAGCTGCTGTCCTAACACAGCAGATTGTGAGCTGTAGTTTCCACGGTAACACAACCTCCTCAGCTGCTTAGAGTTTCACCAAATGCAGGTTTAATACCTCATGACTTGTCCTCCATAAGGTCAGAAATAAATTAAATTGTCCATTACTTTGTTTCATGACCAATATCAGCGAAACTATTTACACAACATTACTGTCGGCATTAGTATTTTAGGTATCAAGTTGAATGTTAATATACTAAATTAAGATGTGAACATGTTAAACATACCAGTTAAAAATCAGCATGTTGGCTTAAATTGTCATTGTTGGCATGTACAGCTGCCTGTGTGAGTGAGGGAGCGCTGACATACATGGCTTCTGATTCCTCTTTTAGATTTTCTGCGTCTGTCAGTTTGATTTTCTTCCTTTAAAAAAAATCCCCAAATATTTCATTTCCCCTTCAGCCATCCTCCTCCTCATCCTTATCCCACTGTAGCAGAGCCGGTCCACTCTGTGTGACATCGCACGTTGCTTCACAGATTGTAATCTGCATGTTAGAGCTGTTCCTGTTCAGTCTTTGAGTATTCAGAGTGTGCACTCAGGATTTTCGGAAGTGCCATAGCTGGCGCACAGATTTATTCAAAGCCTTGGCTTCTTTGTCCTTCAGTGTGATGGAAAATTGGGCCATGAGCTTTTCTTCTCTCTGTCTTTTTTGCCTTAATATTTGCTTTAAATACCAGATGGTTTGAATTGATTTAGTGCATTTTATTCATTAAATTCTGTTTAGGAACACAGTGCATGAAGATTGAATCAGTGATATGACATTGGTAAAATAATTGGATATTAAGAGGCATTAAAAAACCTTCCTAGAATATGAAAGGAATGAAACTGTTGTGAAGTTATGCTGTTTTTTTGTCCAAACTAAATTTCACATTACAAAAATAGTAGCATTTCTTAATTAGTGTTGTGTCTGCCCAATTCCTCGACAACCTTCTCATCAAATAGATTCTTCCTGTCGTTTTTCAAACACTTGTCCAAATCACAGGGAAAATAAATGTTAATTTCCTCGTCTTTTCTGATGCCATGTATTTGTTTTGGTGCTGTCTGCTCCGTGTGTGAAAAAAAAAAGCATTTATTGTGCACATGTTTGTTTATCCCACAGATTGACAATGAAGAATATGGTGAAGCCTTGTCTCTTGCCCACGCGTATAATCTGGATTCTGACCTTGTCTACCAGAGACAGTGGAGGAAGAGTAGAGTCAGCATCGCCTCAATACAAGATTATCTGGTGAGAGATAAAAGAAATAAGAGATGGATGTGAGGAAATGAGGAGGAGGGCTGGGTGAAGAGGAGAGAGAGACGGAGAGAGAATTGTATCAGTCTTGGTGTTTATCACAGTATATTAGATGTCTGGTAAGAAATATACAGTATGTGTGTGTGGGTGAGTAGGGGTTCAGCACACGCTTAAGTGCAGCACAACCCCCTTACTCTATTTCACGCATCATTTTTACCAATTTGTAGCAAATTTTCACAGCCTTCCCTCCTAATTCTGTATCTCATTTTATCCCACCATTTCTTCTGAACTCATTCCCTCTCCTTCCATTCCCCGCATCCCACCCAGAGCAAGATCTGCAAGCGCTCATGGGTGCTGCACGAGTGCGTGGAACGCGTCCCAGAGAATGTTGATGCGGCCAAGGAGCTGCTGCAGTACGGCCTGAAAGGAACCGACCTCGAGGCCCTCATAGCCATCGGAAACAGGGAAGATGGAGGCAGGTGAGGAATGCACACCTACACAGTCCTCGCACATATATAGTCAATTAATGGCAATCAATTTTTGCCCGCTTCTCAATCAACCTTAGGCTCATTCTGGATATACTTTTTAGCGACAGTGTGCGTCATCACCTTTCCGTGTTCCAGGTTTATCATGCCGGGTGACGTCGACCTGGACGACCTACCCTACGAGGACATGTCCGACGATGTGGAGCTGGAGGTGAAGAAGGAGAGGGAGAGCAGGAAGAGGCAGGAGCTGCTGGCCAGGGTCGACTTCAGCAGGTACACAGACAGAGTGTCGGTTAGTCGGCTCAGTCATTTAGTCAGACAGCAGATTAAGACATAAAGTCGCAGCTGACATAAATGCTGCCAATTCCCAGGATGTACACAGACTGCAGCCTTTATGGAGGAACCAAACCGTGGTTGGCAAGCATCTGCCTTGTTAAAATGTGCAAGTTACCAAAGCCCCTATTTCACGCATATAATCCTTTTACAGTACGGAGCTCCTTTTTAGGCACGCTGTGGCGTCGCTGTAGGAATGACAGTGTACTTATGCAGGTTCGTCAGATCATCGGGTTAGTCAGGTAGGCGACTACTTCGGTCCGTTTTGAAATTTATCAACAACTATTGAATGAATCACCACCTAAAATATTCTAAAAATATTCATGGTCCCCAGAGAATGAAGCCTGCTCACTCTCACGATCCTCATGGTTAGGTTAGCATGTGTTGTTCAAAGTAAAATGTCTTGACAGCTTTGAGACAGATCATCATGAACCTGGCTATAATGACTTTTGCTCCAGCGCCATCAGCAGCTCATATTTTTTACTCACCTGTTGAAATATGTAACATGCACTTCATGGGTTTTTATACAGACATTCGTAGTTGCCAGATGACGTATCCTCATGACTTAAAGCGGGCACATACAAGACTTTCAATGTTGCTGGATCGCAACATGAAAGGACCGTAGATAAGCATCACAGAAAAACATCAAAAGTTAGTTTACCTTTTTTTTTTTCAATGATTTACTTGCTTATGTCGCCTTCCTGTTTTTCTTCGAAGTGTCGTCTTTGTTTGTAGTGTTCAGCAGTTTGAAATGGTTTCAGTTGATTTCCACCCGATGTTTTAAAAAACGGTTTCTTACCACAGATCTTGTGAAGAAATCGAAACGTTGTAACTTAAACAAAATGTCTTATTTTACCCATGATGCATAGCATGGCAGGCTGTCGAAGTCAGTCTTACACAGTCACTGACTGACAGGCTTTAGACAACAGGCTTATTTAAGTGTTTATGTTTAGTCTGACCTAAATTTTATTTTAATTTCCAGACTGTGTCTAATTTTACGCATCTGACAGCAGCAGGGTTAAAATTTTGTCGTCTTAATTAAACATTAGGTGATCCCATTTCCTCTCCTCTAGTGCAACCAAGAGGTCGTTGGTTCAGAGTAGTATGTCTGGATAATGATGGCATAATTGCCATGAAATTCGGTGCAGTTATCAGTCGACCCCAGAGGATGATTTGTGATGTTACGGATCCTCTGACTTTTTATCAAGAGTTATCATTAGGTGAAATTTTCTGTTTGTTCACTTGTATATTTTATGACCAAATAGCTGGACCCTTACCATCAGCCTCAGCTGCTAATTAGCAAATGTTTGCATTTAAACACTAGGATGGTGTCCAGAGT
>JAPZDX010000010.1:10783695-10796099 GCA_029783625.1 Naso annulatus | reverse complement strand
ACTTGGCTTCGAATCAGACTCGAGGTTCACACAGTTTTGCTTCACCGTCCTTGAATTCCACATTTTTCAACATCACTACGAGAGCTGCACAACATGCTAACTGTGGTTCAAACATTACAAAACTCTCAGGTAGGAGTTGGGTCAGGGGCAGCCGATATCAATCCATTATCAAATAGAACAATTACCCACACTCGTTTAGGAAGCAGTTGGCACTAAAATGCACTCACCCTTTGCCGTCAAAACTGAGAGTTATCCACTCTGCTCTTCTTTGTCAGGCTGGGGACCGATGTTATAATTTGTGTTGGTTCTTTGCTTTTCCAATCAGCTTCGGCGAGGTCATAGTTGTGAAAATAATGGTGTAATGACTTTGTCTCATTGGTCTTATTTTATTGTTTTCATAGTCAATTAAATTCTGGAATTTTTAAAATAAAAAACTTAATACCAATATATCTGAATATATTTTTTTTATTCATAATCAAATGTATTTCTATCACAATAAAGTCAATTATTTAAAAAATTAATAACAGTAAAATCCGGAATATAAGTCACATCAGACATAAGGCAGTCTGTTTTCTCAGAGGGATACAAGGTTTTCAATGCTAATTATTGATTAAAAACATGTACACAAGTTTTTTCAACACAAAACATATCAAAAACACGCACAAATTACACTGTTTTGGCTTTGCTGTGACTGAGAGAAATGCAACGCAGCTGCAGTCAGAGGAAGCACACACACTGACTAGCATTAAAACACATCAGCTCTGCAGCCGTTTTGGAGCGGAGACACACCGCACACGCATCTGGTGGAATTCAGGGGTTAAGGAGGTACGTGGGTCAGAAAATGAAATGTCAATGTCATGTTTGTAATTGCAGGTCTGAGAGTTTGACAGAGGCAGACACTGTAACGTTGTTTCCATTTAAGTGGGTTGCACAAGTCGGATACGATAAGATTTAACAGTGAAATTGGACCTGAAGACGGTGAACTGAAACATTTGTCGGGTTAATTCTCAGTGCACTGTTGAGCGACTCAACTTTTTAAGCAACATCTGCTGACGAGCTTCGTTTTGGTAAACAGATCTTTAGGCCGAGTGTTTCTCTCTTTCCGTCCTCTCATGTTCACTTTCTTCAAGCAAGCACTCTTGATCAGAAACATGTTTACTGTACATCAGTCCTCTTCTGCTAATTCCAAATGGGATTCCTCCATACTGAATTTATTTACTTACTTATTTATTTTTTAATGTGGATTATGTTTTTATGTAAGCTTTCATATCTTTCACTTGGGATTACAAGCAGCATCACTGCAAGCACACACTGTGGACTGACGAGAAGTGCAGTCAAATCGACACATGAAATGGAAGTGATGTTGGCTGTGTTTTGGTTGAATCTGAATCCCTTGATAAAATTCTGTAAATAAAAAAATATATATGCCCATTTTTTGTACACTAGAATCCCTGCAGCCACCAAAAGACACAACATGGAAGTGACAGCATGTGGGAAAGTTTAGGATGTCATCTTGTTACGTCTTGCCCGCCAAAATGCTGTGAACGTTCCCTTCTTTCTCTTTGTTCTGTTGTCTGTTCGAGGATATGAGCTCAACTCTTCTCTGTCTGTCTGTCTGTCTCTCAGTGTTGTTGCTTTCCTTTCTCTTTATCGTTCATCTCCTGGCTCGTGCTGTCTTCTCTCTCTGAGGCCTGTCGCCAGCTAAAGGAAACCTGCTAACCGGCCTTGTGGCATTTCTGTGTCTTCAGCTCGCTTTCAGTCGGCAGGCGGCTCTCGCTGTGTGGCTTCAGACAAGAAAAAGAGGCAGAGGGAGATGAGAGGAGGAATAAACAAATTTTTAAATAAATAAATGCAGGGGGGAGGCTTTTGAAGGGCGCAGAGCTCTGGGGCTCTGTGGTGAATATTTAATGCACATATCACCAGCACACCGGTTAAAAACCCTAAGGGTTTGGTTGCTGCCTCGGTCTACAGAATTGCTCCGTAAATCATTCCATCTTATGGGACGGAGGTAAGGAAATAGGCTGTTTTTGTATAAACTAATCAATAATTATTATATTTCTAATGAGAATTAAATGGTGTTGACCTGGAAAGGATCCAGATAATCCACTAAAACGCCTTAGGAGTTGTTGTTGTATTCAGAGAATATTTTCTATTTGTTGTTTTTCTGACATTTCTCACCCTTTCAACCAACCCTTTGATTGGCCCATCAACTCCATGTAAAGACCCAAGATGTCTGATTTAGACTGGCTTAAAATCAATGAAAGAGAATGTCTCCATAAACACATGGGGTGCATGAATGTCTACAAACACACACACACACACACACACACACACACACACACACGAAACCTCCTCTATATTGAGGTCTCGACAGCTTTGAAGACTCCCTTTCACCAGTCACCCAGAAAATATTTGGCAACACCTTTTTTTCCTTCATCGTAAACACAGCATTTCCATCCATCACACATACTCTCACTCTCACACACACACACAGACACACACACTCACTGACCGATCCAGCGCCATCGCATTTCTTCATCTCGGCCCGTGTTCTTTGATCTTCGGTGTACAGGTCTGATCAGAAGTCCTGTTTCTGCCTCTGCCTCTTTTGATCGTCGTATCCTTTCCTTTTTGTTTATTGAACTTCGACAGAGATCAAAGGTCGTCCTGAGCCGCCACATGAATGTTAACACCACAAACAATCCCGCCAACACCGAAGATATTAGACTGAGAATTATTTCTGTTTAAGGAGACAGCAGGGTGGCATTTTTTGATATTCCATACTCCCTCTTTGAGATGAACAGGAACGCCGATAACCTCATTTACGGCAGACAAGGATTAATGTGTAGTCTCGGGTTCTGTCTGCGGTGCAGCTAATAAGTTCAGACGTCCTTGGGTTCCATTTTAGACCCTGTGTGTGTGAGAGAGAGAGAGTGTATTCAGATGGAGATATGATCAGAGGTTTATTAAGCCAGATGTTGTATGTAATATGCAGGATTATGGGATTTGCTTTTTAGCGTGTTAGCTTAAACATGTTGACATTTCTCGAGATTAAAAAACACATTTTTAAAACAACTGCATGTGTTGCATCTTTCCAGTGTTGATGTTTGCTTAAATTAATGTCTGTGTCTGTGTGTGTGTTCAGGAGATGACAAGGCCACACGAAAAGGCCAAGTGCTGACCCTGCTGGCAGAGCAAGCGCTTCAGTTTCTGGACTTTAAGGCCTCGTACATCCACTGTCAGGACCTCATGGCTGCAGGTTTGTAACTGACTGTGAATCGTGCTCTGACGCTCACAGATGAATTTTGCTTTGCATGATATTTGTTTGATGTATGTTTCACCTATTAGACCAATTAAATGTCAGTTGCAAAGCAAGGCGGGAAGCACTGGTTCCCAAACCTCACGAGTGTGTTGCTGAAACAGAGACAGGTCTAGAACAAAGTTAATTTTCTCCTGATTTGTGTGTCTGAAAAACGCCATTTTTGTGTCAGAATGTTCGCAAGATAATTGTCTTGTGCAAAATGGGTCCAATATGTATCTTGGTGATGATGGGATGAAAGAATTAGTCATAATCTGTGATCACATTCGTTTCTCCCCTAAGAACAGATGGACTCAAGACTACTTGTGGTCTCCTAAAGGGGCGGAGCTGTGGCGAAACCCATGTGATACTGATAATGAGACAAATACAAAATGCAGTCTGACATCTACTAAAGTAAACACTTGGTCACATTTTAACAACATTTGTTGAAGATGGGGCGATCTCTGCTAATGATGAAGAGTCAAAAATAGACCTGTATGGTCCTTGCCACTTAATATTAAAGTTAAGTAATACTTAATAAACTCAAAAATCAACTGGAAATGAAAACCCACATTTAAACCCACATGTTCCTATTATCCTTTGACGTGACGTAGCACAGCCTGATAGTTCTCTTTACCACAGCTGATCTGCTCATGTACAGCAGTTGTTGGGGCAATATATGTAAAAATGATTGTCTAAAGACTGTGAATGATAAAAAGTTCACATCACTGGCAGATGTTAAACATGACATTTTGGGGAAGTAATACCACGAGCCAAATGTTAACCAAAGAATCAAACCAAGTGAAACCAGACAGCTCTTAAACAGAACCCCGTTCTTGTCTAAAGGTGACAGTTTACTTCAAACTAAGTGCCTGACGGATGTTCTGACAGCTCAAACACCTTTTTGACGCTGGAAGTGGGGCGTGCATCTGACATTTTCTGACAATACTGACAATTTGACAGTCACATCCACTTAATGTTTCAATTGGTCAGATGTGAGGAGGTTAGAAAGCTCCAGCTTTTCAGTCTTTCTTTTCTTAAGTGCAGACGACCTTTCAGGAAAGATTGTCCAAACATGTGGGTCTTCGTCCCCACTTAAACTGTTCTGAGTTTTCCTTTTCAGCGTTGCTGGACAACTCTGTATGACCTTGTACATTTTGAGCATATTCTCACATTCATTACTCAACTGCTCTTTTGAAAGTAAAACTAAGAGTCATTATGATTGATGACACTGCAAAAGCAACCTTGACAAAGGTGAAAGGGTATTGGAAAAAAAAGGTTAAAAGTTCTGCCTTTTTGACTTTCAGAGAAAGGGTTTACTTAAAGCTGCAGCTGGTAACTTTCCCTAACAAGCTGACATGCTAATGTTAGCTGTAGCATGAGACTCGTTGGGAAGCAACTCCTCTGCAGCCGTTTGCTCTGGCCAACATTTTATTTCGTTTGTTGTCGCTCTCTCTTTTAAGTCCATTTTGAACCGAGACAAAACAGTTGCAGGGAAAGTTGCTGTGGAGTAAACTGTCTGTCTCAGCTCGAGATCGAGACGACTGATGGTGTCACTGGCAGATGCTCCGTTGTCTGCAGAGACGAGTCACAGGCACAAACAGCTAATCAGCTTGTAACGACGTCACCTGTTGATAAGAAGCCCAGCGTAGACCAGCCAATCAGGACAGAGATTACAGAGGATGTCACTGATTGGGCACATAGAACGGGAGTGACAGGATTGTAACCAGTCCTGAATACAGAGGCATGATGGGAAAACACAGAGATCTCACAGTACTCTTAGATCACGTCACTTACTAACAGCTTCAGGTTCCAAAACAAAATGTTCCTCTAACTGACTGGAATGAAACAGGTCAAATATAGCTTAGAACTTTTATTTGCACCAGCAAAACACAGAATAACAAATGTTGTTTCCAGTTTAAAGGTGACGTCAGCAGCATTTGTTTGTTGTGGCTTGTAAACACAACTTTCAAATTGGGCCCCTCCTCCTGATCTCAACGCCGCCAGAAATGTGGTAGCGTGTACTTATACTGCTTGTACCTACACAACAAACTATGTAAAAATATTACATTTGTTTTAATGGAAAAGTCAATAATTATGCAAGTTAGCACAAGCTAACTGCCGGTGTTTGGCACCTACCTGTCCAACAGAAAGCAGGCTAACTCTGCGTAGCTCTTCATCCCCAGCCTCTTCTTCAGTGCTTGAGAGCGACTGAAAGCCAAACCGAGATTTAGTCTCATTCTGGAACGAGCTTTATCTGCTTGCCATCTTGCCTCACTAGAGCTATATTTCATTTTCTTTGCCGCTACATCCACATCTGTAGTTTTCTCGGGTCTGAATGACGTCCGGAGGCTAAGTTTACTCCACTCTGAACGTCACCTTTGCACTCTTAATTGTTGGGGAAACGCACCAACTCCCCGCCCAAACTCGTCCTGAGACAACCAAAACATCCAGATCCAGGCAGAGGGCGGGGCTCTGCAGACACAGTCACCACCACGCATGTACAGACGTCCAGAAGTGATGATTGAGGAGCGTTACTTTTGTATTTTTCATTAAGGAGTTTACCAGAAATAATTATGACTTCTTTAAACAAATTGGCGTCTCCTCACAGTTTTTTATATTATATCCTGTACTGTATACGATTATCACTTCTGTTGTGCTTTTCGTCTGTGTTTCTTAAGTTGGTGCCAGTAACGTTTCATCTTATGGTTTCACACGTGGAAAACACCGGCTCCGTTCTTCTTATATTCTCTCAATGATGGCCAAATCAAGGATGAGTGACGAGTTGTCTGTTTATGCAAGAAAACAAGAACACAAATGATGTCAGAAGGGACTGTGTATCTGAACGTTTTCTCTGCCCTGGTTTCACGTAAACACCTCAAAAAATCAAGATGAAGATTTTGCTGAGTCTTCCCCCGGTGTTTTTTCTTTACTGAGGCAGCGTGGGTGAGAAAAAGGTGTCGGGGGAAAAGAGAAGGTGTAATCAGATAAGCACCAGTGTTCTGAGTCTGTGAACGCAGTGGGAATAATTGAATCTGTTTGTAAAAATGAAAGCAGGATGTTGTGTTGGTGTTTGACTGTGATGAAGCTGGAACAAGTGCGGCGCAGTTATTACAATGACATTTTCTTCAAGCAAAAACAGAGTTTTGCCTTAAATATGTATTAATATCCCAAGGGCTTGGAAGGTTACACTTTATTGTATCATCAGGTTTTCAGTATTTTATCCTCTGCTGTTTTGCTCTGCAAATTTTGAAGGTTTTCCTCAGTGTGTGTGTGTTCACTGCCTTTATGTGTCTGTGTGTTGAGGGGCCTTGGTTTTCTATCTGATGGGGCTCGTGGTGAATTAGCAGAGACAGTAGGAGGCTGAAAGAAATGAAAATTATTGTAGCTCAGCTATGTTGTGTGAAGAGAATAAATTTGTGTTTATGCTTGACCTTTTATTTCTTATTATCTCTTGCTGTGTAATTTTGTCATGGAGTCTTTTATCGTCTGCATTCAGTTTGACTTTAATGTAAAACTATGTCATCCTTGTTTCTCCCTCCCTCCACTTTACCCCACCTCCCCGCCTTGTTTTCCTCCATCTGCTCTTCCTTCAGGTTACAGTCCAGCGTGGGAGGTGTGCAGTCTGCTCGGTCAGTGTGAGGGCTATGCAGATCTGGAGGCCCGGCAGGAGCTTTTAGCCTTCTCTCTCACCCACTGTCCTCCTGACAACATCCACGGCCTCTTGGCCGCCTCCAGTGACCTGCAGACTCAGGTCATTCTTTGTTTTTGTTTTAGTTTGATGAGTAGGCATCCTTTAGTATGTATATTTCTTTTCTATTTACAACCAACCAGAAAGTTCTGCCAACAAGAAAGCAGGGATGGGGCGATTGTCATTTATATTGTTAATCGTGACAAAAACACAATAATTTAATTGTGATAAATTTCAATTAATCACATAATTGTCATGATCGTGAATTTAAGTGTCTGCTATGAATAACCTAATGTAATCCTCACTAATCATGCTAAGTGAATAGTGAATAGTCCAGGCTACAATACAGGTGAGACTTTATGGAACAAAGTAGACCTAATCATACAGTAGTTTTTAAATTTAACCATAATTTATGCCTGGCATGGATACCTTGTCATTTATCATTTCCTTATTTGTTTATTTATTTCAAGATGTGTCCCCTATGAACATTATTCAATAAAAGTTGTAAGGTAAAGTGTTTTTTTAAAAAAAAAATATTGTGATAATATCATTTATTACAATTATTTTGGCCACAATAATTGTGACATGCAATTTTCTAATTGTCCCACCCCTACGAGAAAGTTACAGTTCTTCCGATTGGCTAAAGGAGTTTCAAGAAATTATACGTAAATGGTGCTAAATTTTAAATGTAACACCTTCAGATACTTCATACTCTATCCATTCTAAACAGAACATCATCAGAACTATTACATTTCACTTCGGGGCATTTCTGTGTATGTTTACAAAGCGAAGAATTGAGCCGCAGGAGGGCTGATTGGCTGAAGTGTAGAGCTCAGTCAGTCTGTTCCAACTCACTCTAACAGTAAAATGATTTTAAAACTGTTATTTTAAGGTGAAACAGTTACTTATTGCTGCGTAAAAGGCAGTGAAACCCACCTGTTTTCACCATTTTGCTTTTAGCTTTTCATTTCAACCCAAGCTTTGTGTCCTTCAGGTGCTGTACCAAGCCGTTAACTATCAAATGGAGCCTGTTGTTGCTAAGAGTGGACAAGAGGCAGAAGAGACAGACTCTGTAAAGGTTTGTTCGAATTTGTCTCCATATGTAAACCTCTTATGTTTCTGTATGATAACGTTGTCTCTTCTGCTCTTCCCATGTGGGTGTGTCTCGGCCCCTTTGTTCATTTTTGTGTGTTTCACCATTGCTCCATATTTGATGAGGTGTAAATCTAGTGTTAAGGTTGCTCGGCTCCTTTGGTTTATTTATGCCTCCCCTTCTCCTCCCCCTCAGCACGGCCAGCTTTATGATGCCTTGAGTGGGTGTTAATGTTTCATGACTTGCATCGCATCGTCTTTGTGTGTGGATGGGTGCTAATTTGAAGCTGTCTGTTGTCATTTTAGTGTCGTATTTATGTCCCTACTCCTCACCCGTGTGTATTTAAGCCCTAGTTGAATGTCTGTGTGCACCCAGGAGGTGCATTTGTTTATGTGTTTGTGTGTGTGTTTTTCACAGACACTGGGAGTGTATGTGTGTTTGAGTTCCTTTCATTCACTGACCCTCAAATCCCTGCCAAATGAAGTATTGATGAAAGGTACTAAACGTTTTGGCCTCGGCCCACTGGCCCTCTAAATTCAGTTTTGATTTCCATTTCAAGTGCCTACTAACAAAAAGCATGTCTTCAAAGCTGGTGGTGTGCTCTTAAAAATATTCTTTTGAAGATTTTTTTTTTTGGAGAGGGGGGGCTCTGTGCCTTTATTGACAGAACGGCTGAAGGATTGACAGGAAATGGGTGGGAGAGGAAGGGGATGACATGCAGCAAAGGGCCACAGGTTGAAATCGAACCTGCAGCTGCTGCAGCGAGGACACAGTCTTTGTACATGGGGCATCCACTCTACTGACTGAGCCATCGAGGTGCCCCTTAAAAATACTCTAACACCCAGGACATACATCCTGCATTTGCGTCGCCGCTGCATCGGCAGCATGTTTGCACGTTAAACAAGATTATAGCAGCTGCAGCACGCAGGAGATAGACATCGGATGCATGTCGGCAGCGATGCAATACTTCGGCTCAGGAGGTTCACTGATTATTTACAGCGGGTTAAATAATCGACAGGTCGACCTGCGTTGAAAAAAAAACGTGTAGACCTGCTAATTTTGGTGGAAAAGTGGTGTTACAGTGGATTCTTTTCTGTTCTTACCTTCTTGAGTCTGTTCCTACCCTCTCTTTTATCTGCACTTTCTGGTAAACAGAAAAATCACCTGCAAGGTGTTGTGAGGGTGTGCAGCAAAATTGCTGGTACACCCTTGAATGACCTCCATGACCTTTACAAGGTCAGGTCCCCAAAGAAAGCTCAATTAATCTTGGCTGATCCGAGCCGTTCCTTGTGGGGTGAATTCATGCTGCTACCATCAGAGCGCAGATATAATCTGCTACAATGCAGAACGAACAGGTTAAAAAGATCATTTATTCCTGCTGTTATCAGCCCTGTGAATGTGACCTTGTAACTATAGTTTGTGTTGGTATTTGTTGATGTATTTATGTATAACCTTTATTTAACCAGGTAGTCACACTAAGATTAAAATCTCTTTTGCAAGTGAGACCTATAGCCAAGACAGGGTCACAATAGCAGCATGAAAACAAGACAACAACAACGAGGACAACGTCAGGTCAATTGATAATAGAAGTAAGTATAAAAGTCATACAAAGCAACAACAAAACAACAATATTTAAGCCTGTGCAAAGCAACTGCAGCTGGCAGTGATCATTTCCGTTATTCTGCCTCTAAATTCAACTGAAGACACAAGAGACTTAAGTTTAGGCTTGGCCTGCCAATCATTCCAGGACCAAAGACCAAAGTAGAACCGGCTTGATTTGCCAGCCTCTGATCTGACAGAATGAACTTTAAACTGAAGCCACGTATGCTGCCTGAGATTATGTATATTTTGCAATGAGAAAATTTATTTGTTGTTGTTTGCTGTCTGTTTTTTACTGTCTGCTGCGAAACAAATTGCCCCTCGAGGATAATAAAGTTACCTTGAACCTTGAGAGCGTGGCTGTCTTGTCATTTTTGTCTGTCCTGCTTTAACCCAGGTCTGCGCTCCTTCTGTGAGCCCCCCCGTGGGGACGGCGGGGGACCTGCTGCACAGGACCACAGCCAAAACCATGGAGGTGCTGACCACCACAGGACTGACCACCAAGGCCGTGCTTACCGCCGTCAGTGACCACCGCTGGTGGAAGGAATCCCTCAACTACCTGCGGCCGCTGCAAGTGAGAACTCAGACTGTTTTCAGTTGGTGTGATCTGTAGTGAAGCATGTCGTTTTCTGTGCCAAAGGCTGTGAGACGCCTAATGAATAACTAACTAACTCACTTATGGCTCTTAATGTGTGTTTTTTTCTGTGTTGTTATAAACATATGCGTGTTTATGAATGCATAAACAGCAGTGTGCTGTGAAAAGCATGATCGAGCAGCCATCAATAACAAAGCAGTGACTGCAGATGTGTTTGCTTCATGCTTGTTTTGACTCTCATCAGTCCCTGAGCTGCAAAGCGTGTGTGTGCTTGACTGTGTGTGCGTGAAAAGACAGTTTCATGTCTGCCCCTGGCTCTCATATCTCACACTCTCTTGCCCACAGACTTCGCAGCCCTCATCTAAAAACAACCAATCAAGAGCTCATCTCTTGCATAATTAATCGGCCGGCTTGTTGAATATTTCAATGCAGCTGGACGGGCTTGGTGGGCGCCGGGGTGGAGATTGATGCCGTCTCTGGTCTTGGCAGCGATTTGGGATGGTGGCTTGTGGTTGCAGGTTTGCGAGGAGGGAGAGAATGGAGAGGATGTGAGCTGTGGGACAGAGGGAGATGACAGTGTTGTGGGCATGTTGTGAAAGTTTAATGATGTTTTGATGACTCCTCAGGGTCACGATGCAGGTGCTGCCAGTAAAGAAGGGGCATGTGAGAACTCCAACCTGGAGCATCAAGGCTGTAGCCCCTTTTATCAGGAAGTCACTGATGATCCCTATGTAGACCCGGTGAGTGGCCCGACACCAGTGGGCCTCATGGCTCATTATTTTTCACATTTCCTGTTGTCCTTATTTCTCCTTAGTTTGTTTACCTCAGGCCACCTTCTTAAATTACAGCAAAAATGTCTGAGTAGGTTTATGACTTAAGGCATTTAATTAGATTTTTCTCTCCTATGACTTATAAATTCCCTCAAAAACAGTGTTGAGACAAAATGAATATTGATTTCAGACCAAGTAATTTTAATGCCAAAAGCAATTTGGAAGAACTAACAGTACTTTACAGGAAAAAGCAGGATAAACTTAAGAATAATGGCATGATAGGAGCGAACAAAATTGGAGATGTGGTAAAAAATATAACACTAATGGAAGATGTGCCATGTGTATTAGACGGAAGAGAAGAGATAACTGTCATAAAACTCCAAAAGGAAAGAATAATGACGTAAGGAGTTATGGAAGTGGAAGAGAACAAAGTAAGAAAAGGAGTGGTTTGACCTTTGTGCCTAGAAAATGGTCGCTGTGGGCTATGACTGGGCTTTTTACTCAGAGACACAAATCAGGTGGATAGCTAAAAGAGTGGACATGAGGGGAAACAGAGAAGGCTGATACATCTCCTCTCATGACATTTTAATAGGCCTCTCCAAATCCCTTCCTCCGCTCCATCTCCAGCGTTCATCCATCTTCCATCATCCCTCCACCAATAATGGTTCCCCACGTCCATCTGTCGGTGAGCCGGCTGATCAATGGGATTGGTTTTTACCTTAACAGCTTCGATGAAGGAAGTGGGGAGGGAGGAGAGGCTGATTGAGAGGGAAAGAGAGACAAATGCAACAAGGCAGAAAGATGGATGGAGCGAGGGCGGTGGAGACGGACAGGAAACAGTGCGCGTCGGAGCGACAGCTCTGAGGCCGACAGGAGCGCAAACGTCATTGTTCACCTCTCAGACACTTGAGAAATGTCTCGGCGTACAAGAATCTTCTAAATGAATGATCACAAGGCCCCGTGTTAAAAGGCTTTATTTGGCTCTGAAGTTCATTTGTTTACTCCATCTCTCATCTGTCTGACTCTGTGGGAATTAGGACGCTCTGTCACCTTAATCACATCTCGCTGACATTTTCTGATCTGCTCTCCCTACTGTTGGGATTCCCTCAGCGCCGCAAACACACATTAGGTATTTATTTGTCACGCTCACTCTCTCTATTCTTTCTCTTAGAGTCAAGATGTGTATTCGTCCTACAAAGACGTGCCTCAGGAGAACTTCGCTGAGGTTTTGCTGAGGACAGGCAAACTGGCTGAGGCCAAAACTGAAGGACAAACCCTGTTTCCGGCTACAGAGGGTAAGAATGAAGGACAAGACCTGAACATATAACACATTTTTACACACACAGATACTTGTACAT
>JAPZDX010000010.1:10685449-10696243 GCA_029783625.1 Naso annulatus | reverse complement strand
CTAAGAAGCTGAAGGCGTGTCTGCCAAAACTACGCCCACTTGTGGGAGAGCGTCAAGTGTCAGCTGTCAGTCAAATAACACCACTACAACCAGCGAGGCATGGGGCGGGGTCAAATGCCTGAAATCCGCACTGATTTATAGAGCTTCCATTTTAGCATGCCCCCCAAAAAACAGGGAACTGGGTGAAAAAAAAAAAATTAAATCTCCACAAACTCCACAGTGCAGTTCTCCCTATTTCTGCAATCACATTCTAACATATAAAGTGTGTACATAAACAACACAGGCTTTAACATTTTGAAATGCCATCTCTGGTTGACTTTTTAATGTTTTCAGCCTTTTTTTTTTAATTTTTTTATAACAATAACAAACTCTACATTCATTCATTCATTATCCATAATCGCTTATCCTTTTGTAGGGGCGCAGGGGGGTTGGAGCCAATCTCAGCTGACATTGGGCAAGGGCGGGGTTCACCCCGGGCAAGATCCAGGGGACATAGAGACAAACAACCATTCACGCTCACATTAACACATATGGGCAATTTAGAGTCGCCGGTTAACCTAATCGAGGTGAACTGGCAGTGGTGTCCTGATGGTTAGAGTAGGACCAGCAGGATTAATCTGGGTGGTGACAGTGAAGGGAACTGCTTGCGCCACAACTGAGGGCCATTGAGCAAGTTCACAAGTCTCGTTTGATTGTGGAAGGGAAGCCACACAGACATGAGGAGAACATGCAAACTCCCCACAGAAAGGCCCTGCCCCCGCTGGTATCGAAACCAGGACCCTCCTAATGTTAGATGGTAGGACCTGGATTCAAACCCAATTCTAACCACTGACTGTGCTGTCCAGAACCTCTACATATATATGTATGTATTCTAGCATCTTTTACAGCTCAGTTACAACTGCCAACGTGATTGACTGGATATGTTCGGCTCTTGTAGAGCAAACGATTGGCCTTTAGGGATGGGGGGGTGGTCGCTTGTCGTAAAACTCACACGTTCAGCGTGACAGCCTTTTCTCTTTCAAAAGCTTTCAGTGGCTTGTCTCCTCTGATATAACGTCCCTTGATATACTTTACAGTGAACTGGGTATCAATGATCTGCTAACTCATGGAAGTAGCTCTCATTGGAAGCAAGCTAGCTTATGTTACAGAGAAAGACGCTGTGTTTTCCATTCTGCTGCCCCTCATACATATGGACAGAGCCGAAGTTTAACAGATCTGCTGTGTCATGGCCTTTTTAAAGGATCGCATACACCTATTCCAAGTGCCTAGTAGGGAAAAGGCAAGAGATGTGTGTGTATGAGTGTGTGGTTGAGTCATTATGTGTCTAATTGCTTGCTGAAGTGGGCTTGTTTACAGCTTTTGTGCCATACTGAACCCAATAATCTAGCTGTTTGCTTGCAACTGAGTGCTTTGTCCCCTGATTTGTTCACTGCGTGCATTTGTGTGCTTGTGTTTACTCATGTGCGTCACAGCCTACTCTTTTTTTTTTTTTAGCTCCACAGCCTCTTCTTCTGTCACTTTCAATCATTTCGGGCTGTAAGCAAGGACTGTTTGAAGTTGTGTGTGTGTGCACACTCAGTTTGGTGCACCACTAAAGCCCAGGGACAGCGAGGATGAAGAGATGGGAAGTGGAGCCTGAGGGAAGGAGAGAAAAGGATAAGGGAAGGAGGGAAGGAGATAGTTGTGTGTTGTCTGGCATTCCAAAGAAGCTTTATGATTTAAATGATAAAAGAAGGCTCGGCCATGCATTATGTATTAAGCATTGTACGTGTACGGTAATTCCAATTAAGCTCTCAGCACGGTTTAGCTCAGGGAGAGAGAGGGCACAGGAAGACGTATACAGGAAATGAGAGATGCGCGGAGCCAGAATAGAAAACAGCAGGTTGAAAAATTGACCAGACGAGTCAGGCAGCATTTAGCGGCTATTGAAAACAAACAGGAAAGACAACCTTGGCTGTCTCTCACAGGGTGAGACAACAAGAAATGAGAAGGTAATAACAAGAGTGAGAGGGGGGATTGGACATCTTACGGCTGCAGTTTGATGTGTCAGTTCTGTTGTCACGCTGAGTGTTTGTGCATTCACTCACAGGGCACGCTGGCTGCAAGCGTGAGCGCACACACACACACACACACACACTAGACAGAAGACGTCTCTTGTTTTCACCTCACTGAGGAGACAAAGTATTGTTTGAACCTTTGAAGAAGACTTAGAGGGGCATTCAACCTCACAAATACAACTGAACAAATAAACACATAAACTGCCAGTCTGTGTGGGACAGTGCTACCTTGCTGTGCTAACCTGGGCATGTAATGCTAACTCTAAGAGGCAGTTTGCACGGTGCATGTTTTTACATCAAACGCAGACTTTTGTTGCGGCTTAGCCTTTCTTTAACACAACAACCGCGTGCTGGCGCTCCTGAAACTGCAAACTTCTTAAACTGGGTTCCAGAGAATGATCTTTGGAAATCGTAATCTTCTCTCCGGCTGTGCAAACAGGCAAAATGGAAAGTCCTTGAAAGTGGTGACCAGACTAATGCTAGGGCACGTTAATGCATTCTGCAACAGCCACCACCAAACTCGGATTAAACACGCCACAGTGCACCCAAAGCAAGTTGAAAATGACGACAGTCTATTGGGGTGAATTTGAGTGTCCCTATCATAATTTTAGAGGTCAAACTAAGCTAAATTTCTTTAATTTGTGGCTCTGGATTGGGCTTAGCAGCAACAGGAAGTAATCAACTTTGGCAGCTCCTGCCGTATGTCATTACAAAGTTACACCACCAGCCACCGGCGTGGCATGCATACTGCAGCGCTTTCATTTGTTCATGTAAATACTGAAAGGAAAGACTTTTGATAAGGCTGCTCTCATCTAAAGGTGGCCTAAGGCTGGCAAGCCCTTAATCTAATGCCCTTCTCTATTCGTTGCAGTAGACGTGAAAGTGCAACCTTGTTCTTCCTGGATGAGGGTGATCTTCCCTATCTTGCTGTCTGTCAGTTTTTCTTGGGTGTTTATGTCAGAAGGATGCTATCCTGACAACTTCCTACTTTTACAAGATGCTAATCATTCAGGGTTTATTTAATGTCCAAGCTTGTGCTGTTGACTTTTGAGAAGAAAGAAGTCAAGCACTCCAGTTTCACATAAAACCTGTTCTAATTTAATAAGACCAAACTTGTCAAATACATAAAACAAAAATAAAATGATGTGATTTAAGCAACTGAAGCGATGATCCAAAATATGATCCAGTAATGATCAAGCAACACGATACTGGTGTTTCTTGCGATTACATTGCTTTTATAGCTTTTGGTCTGAACACAACTTAAGTAGCAAGCAGTCATCTACCGTATGCTGCATACCTACAGTAGGCTTGAACTCTGGACGAACAGCAGTGCCTAAAATGTGACGGAGCTGTAAGGACATAAAGTTATCTGCTCTGCTCTGATATCAGGATTCCTCCCATCCCTCCATCTCCCTGCCGCTCCCTCACATCTATTTTCAGCTCGACTGTCAATCCAGCAGATTCGAAGACTTAAATCTGCTGTCTCTCTTGACACTGTCAAACAGTAATAACCTGGGAGGTGTGTGAGTGTGCGTGTGTGTCGGTGGGACCAGGCCTGTGCGTGCCTGACTGATGTTCTGTGCTTCTCCTCCCTTCAACAATGGACCAGGCAATGCAGAAACGACAGAATGTGTGTTTGTTTATAACAAGAGAGTGTTTCTAAGTATGTTTGTGTGTGTTTATGGTATGAACATAGTCCTATCCCCAGGCTGGTCATTGCAAAAAAACCTGAATCTTCGTCCTCTAATTCTGCTCACATCCTCCGTCGCCCAAACTTACTGGATGTGATAATAAATACATGTGTTGTTACTTTCCAACTTGTACCCTGCAGGTGTGATATGTGTGTGTGCTGAAGCATCCACAGCATAGGCATCTTCATTTCCCTCCCCCTGATGGTCGATACAGTGATGCATTTGCCTCAGATTGACATAAACGTGCTCTGCTTCTTATTTTCAGGCCAGTGGCCTCCATGTATGTGTCTAGCAGAGACATTTGTTTCCAGTAGGTGTGACACCTCATTAACAGCCAAACACTGCAAAAGGTGATTTCAGAGATTAGCGCACCCTCAGGTCAAATCAAGTCAAATTTGTTTGTACAGCCTTAAATTGCATTATAACCTTGGATGACTCTGCAAGGCCACATTTAACAAAGTAAAGATAACTGAAAGAATACCTCCAGTTCATTGAATTTTTGATCTAATCAGTAGTAATGCTAGTTACTAGCTTTAGGGATGACAGTGTTCATCCACCACTTTGGTTTATTGTTATTAAATTAGATACAGACATTCATTGCTCCCTCAGGATGAATTGTTATAATTTAAATGATCCTCTTACTTTTCATCTTGCAGGTCAAATTTTATGGTCTAATACTTTGATTTATGACCAAATTCCTTTTAACTAATATCGCAGCCACACACCACCCCTTAAAGTGCTCACATGTCTAGGCTTCAGAGCTGGTGTGGGGCACATACCAATTTAGCCCAAAAGCTAACATTAGCAGGAGTGAGCTGCCGGACTGTAACCATTTTTACACAGAGACCCCGTGTCAGCGCCTCATTGAAGGCTCACCAGTAATCTGCCTTCTGCTAATTTAATGTTCTTTACACAGACCTGAGCAGCGCGTCTTAAAGCCGCTTCATTTTACAAAGCAAGCCGGGGTTGCAGATTTAAAGGAGACATCACCGGTGTGAGGTTTACCAGTATCAGCATCAGCTTCCTCTGTCAATAAAAATGCTCAGACATGCACAATTAACAGCTGAAGAAGTGATTAAACTGCATAAAAATGGTCACAAAACTCTGACAGTAATAACGTAACAGTCATTAAATCCATCTAGTGCAGAGCTGCCTCGCTGACTTCCTTCAAGCTTAAAAAATGCTCAACATGTGCCACAATCATGCGTTATGTGTAAAAGAAAACCTCTAGGCTACATGTTTACAGCGGGCAGTTTTCTCTGTGTACATGTCTATGTGTTGATTTTTTTAAAAGTGAGTTTTCCACAGATGAGCAGGCTGCTGCCTGTACTTGACTTTTTTTTTTTTTTTCCTCGCTCCACAGCGGTGCGCTGCATCATGTGAAACTTGAGTCGGGGGGTGGGGGTGGGGGGGGCCTAGTGTAGGGCTGGTTTCTCTTGGTTAAGAGCAACCTGATAAGACTTTCTCCAGGTTTTGAAGTGACATTCTCTCATTGGCATTCTCATTCACTAGTTAGCTTAACTTTTTTCCCACAGTGTAGCAGCATGAAATATTGATGACGCTCTAGGAAAAGTGTGTGCAACACCGATCATATGCCCGTCAGCTTAGCTACTGTATGTTTAGTGCTAATAAGAAAATGTTAGCATGCTAACAACTAAGAACATCAGTTTCATTTGGTGAACGAAATACTTACTAGCATGTGAGCCTCGTTTATGTGAGCATGTTAGCATGCTGCTGTTAGCATGTAGCTCAAGCATTGAGTTGGTCGATTGTTCATTTGGTCTTGGTATTATTCTGTGTGTAATGTGCATTACTCACTCTTTTATTGCTAAAGTTTGAAATCACCTTTGTCAGATATAGAGTTTCAAAATAGGTCAGTGCTCACTGCAGCTCCAGAAATCCCATAGTGTTTCTCGGCCTCTGTTGAGGCTCCGAAATCAAAAGTTTGAAGCTAAAGTGTTAAGTTGTTTTGAAGTGCTTCTCCTTGGTTCTCATCGGCTCTTGGAAGCAGTTGGTGCACTTAAAAATGTATGTTTCTGATGCTTTCAGTGCATGTCTGCCTTCCTTCTCCCCATCTCTCTCCCTCTCCATTTTCTCCGTCATACATTTTCCACGCTCCTCGGCCCTCCCTTCTCTCTTGTCTTCCTTTCCCTTAATTCTCATTACAAGCGGGTGACCTCCTCATCTACTTCTGTCTGATGATTCAGAAGTCTCTTCGTCTGTCTCCCGCTCTCCTCCCTCCGTCTTGTCATGATTGATCAGGTTTCGTCCATCAAAAGAAGGGATAAATTATGAAGGCATCGTGTCTCTCTATCTGTTACTGTATTAACTCACTGTCTCCCTTTGGCTCATATTGCATTTAAAAGTTAAACACATTCAAGGTCAGAATACTTTTAGTGAAGCGCTGAATCTTGAGACGCAGTGATCACGGTCTTTTTCACATCTGCACGCCTCACTACAGGGTAAAACATCTTTAATGTGCAAAATATGATTCCATGAGGAGACAGTGTCATTGCCAATGACAGCAGCTGAACATCTCTGAGCTCTCATGTGAGACGTTCAGGTTCAC
This sequence comes from Naso annulatus, assembly GCA_029783625.1. NCBI lineage: Eukaryota > Metazoa > Chordata > Actinopteri > Acanthuriformes > Acanthuridae > Naso > Naso annulatus. The sequence goes on along the minus strand of JAPZDX010000010.1, from coordinate 10,689,926 downwards.
TAATGTGCATCATCACGAGTGAAGGGATCCTTTTTTAAACAGTTTTATGTTTTTATGGATGAATTGTCCTTCAAGGAGAGAAAAATGGAGCGAGGCTGGTGCAGAGATGAGAGAACTTTGAGGTGAGGGAGAGAAATTCACCCGGGTCTGCTCCCCTTCTCGACTACAGAATATGAGACATGAGCTCCACATTTATAATTGATCTGCCGCAGCTCCAGAAATACCCTGACAGGGCCTCGCTGTTGTCCATGTGTGCACGCGCACATATGCGTGTATAGTCGTGCAAGTGCGAGCTTAATAATAGAGACAGCAAACAGGTGAGAGGATGCAGAGGAGATGGGCTGAGTCACAGTGAGACGGCCTTTCAACCCGAACACTCAGCCTCGCTTCTCCGTGGCCTGTGAGCTCTCACAGCTGCCCTGGCAGCTATTAGCTGTTTGAATTTGCATGCAATTCATTGATGTAAAGAGGCGGAAGATGGGATTAAAATATTACATAAAGGACTGTTGAGGGCTGCGTCAACATGTGTTCACACTAGGTTTGGGCATTATCAAAAATTCCATATCAGGATATCATGGCTACATTGTGCCAGTTAACCAGTGATAACCTCTCCACCCAGTCCAGGGGTCTTTAACCTGTGGCTCTTGAGCTTCATGCGGCTCTTTTGCCCCTGTGCAATGTCTACAGCCGCACTGACCATTGCAGCTTTTTCCTCATCATGCGGTAAAGAAGAAATCACGAACTTTATTGTCAGCGCTTGTGAATGAGATCGAGGCAGGCTGAAGTGAAAGTGATCACGTGCACACGTTCTCTCAAACATCTGTGTCAAGTTAAACTTGCATGTGTTGAGAAAATAGAAGCTTATGCTGCATTACATTTGCCTCAGAAGTCAGAATTTGGACCTGGGAGTGACGTCAAATTTGAGTTGACCGTGTTCCAGTTACAAGGAACCGTTGTTGGCTATGGTTGTTGTTAGCACTGTTAGCTACCAGCCAATAACAACACACTAGTGATAGATTTTGTGTGCAAAAGCAACAAAACGACATGTCCACGGATAGAAGTTGAACAATACTGTCAGTTTGACTGATTTAACGACACAAAAACAAGACTTATTGGCTAATAAACTAAGCTTACTCATTGTTAATGCACGGAGCTGCCATGTTGGATTTCGATGTCGGGCTACTGAAGTTTCTCCAAGTTTCCGAGTTGAAATTCCGACGTCAGGGGGCGTTTCTGATGATGTATCTGATTGTGAACTCGAAGATTCTGACTTCTGAGATCTGGAACGCACCATTAAGCTGACTGGAGTTTAGCGGAGTTTCACTTTCTTCTCAGTGGCAGCCCATCGCTGTTAAAAGAAAGGAAAAAAAAGACCACTAGCAAGAGACCTGCTGAACTGTGGGTAAAAAAACGTCTGCGTAGACAAACTCAGTCAGCTCACAGAGGAAGAAGGAAACAAAGAAAAATCGTTGAAAGCTCATGAAGTGGCCAAAAAGACGTTAATGGTAGAAAATGACTGTCAGTCAAAGCAGACTGTTAACTTGTTACTGCAGAATAGAGAAAAGATCACAGGATACAAGCCGGGTCATCTGTAAATCTTTGTTCAATCTTCGTTAAATGTTCAGTTTTCTTTCTTGCTTAAGAAATTAAATATGATAATTATTTGCACATGCTTATATAGGAAACAAAGCAATGTAAATAAATAATAATAATATTAAGCTGCATTTATCTAAAAAAAAACAAACAAAAAAATGCAGTAAATACCATACCGTGGACTTGATAGAGGTATTTTTGCACCATGAGTTTTTGATTCCATTACATCCCTGGTATTCAATTTAGTCAAAATAGCGCACATGATGGCCACTATCACAATATTTAGTGATATGTAATATCAGCCCGAGCCTAGTTCACAGTTGTTTCAGTAACTGAGAATCCTGCAAAGAGCTGCAGAAGAAGAAGGAAAGGGCTTGTCTGTGTGTGTGTGTGTGTGTGTGTGTGTGTGTGCGAGTGTGTGCGGGTGTGCGTGTGTGCGTGTGTGAGTGTGTTTGGATGCCATGGGGATGGTGGTCAGCCACAGGGTCAACACGGGATTTACCGCTCCGACCTCATCAGGTTTTGTCAAGCGTGTTACATTGTAATCCTACACAGCCTGGAAATACTGCTGCTGCAGCAGGAGGCCACAGCGCAGCACCTTTTGTTTTATACAGACCACTGCGGCTGCTAAATCTCCAAATCTACCCGCCACGCTCTAGGTTTTATCAGCCGGTGGGTGGTTAAAGTATAATACAGTAGGTCCTGGCAGAGAGGCTGGCTGCATGTTTGCCAACGTTCTGACTGTCATTCTTGGCATGTACTGCAGGGATATAAAAAAACCAATGCAATCACAGTAAAAAGGGAAGTTAGTGTCTCCTGACTCTATCAGCGCATGTGTTTACACTTTCTCCTCTCTCTTTCCTCCAGGAGACGGCCTCCTCCTGCGATGCCGAGCTCCTCTCTCTGCTCCTGGATGCGGGGCTCCTGGTGGGCTGCGTCTCCTCCACCCTGTACCCCCTGCTCAGCTCCCACATGCTGTCCCACCAGCAGGAGGGAGGCTGGGATGTGGAGAAAGCGGCCGCTGAGCTGCTGGCGGCAGGCCACGGGCCTGAGGCGGGCTCCCTGCTGCTTGCTCACCGCGGAACCCACCAGGCCCAGTTCACCTTCAACTCTGCCTTGGCTGTTCTCAGGAAGTGGCTGTGACGGGAGGAGGAAAGAGGCTTGAGGGGAAGAAAGGGACGGGGAGGCAGTTTGGAGCGCAGCCACGGACCGCGGCGATAAGCAGATTTGGAGAAGGAGAGGGGAAGGTCTTGAGAGAGGAGTGGAATTAGATTGGATTGAGATCTGAAGAAATTAGCACGAGGCGAGAACAGAAGTGGTATCAGGCCGTACCTCAACATTTTGTTCTGTAATTGGGTTTTGGGTTCATCAAGTGAAGACACTTCAAAAGCAGCTGCAGCGTCTGCCTGGAAGGTATATGAGCGGATACCTTTAATATTGAAACATCTGCTCAATTAGAAACATACACACATACATACACAGACGCATACACAACCTCTGATTGGTCTCAGTCGTGAATAGATGTTCAGACTGAGGGCTGATTGGAAAATGCGCGTGTGTGTCGCATTTATTTGTGTGTGTGGCTGTGTACTCCGTTCTATTGTGTGATAAACTAATTGAGCAGTAGCTGGGAAGCTGTGGGTGGATATTAGCTTATTGTTCCGTGACAGGTTTGCCTCTTTGACGTCCCACCGTTAAACACCCTGCCTCTGCTCCATTGTTTTCCCCCTAATAATGTCTAATTAATTCCTTCTAAACAAATTAGCCCCGCAGCTGCCCTGCGCTGAGTGCGTGCGTGTGTATGCACAAATATTGTATATGTGCACCGTGCAAAATCATGTAGAGCTAACGATGGCGAGGAATACACGTGTGTGTTTGCACACATGGTGATGCTGGTTTGTCTCGTTTGTGTCCCACCTTTCAGATCTGAAATAAAGACAAATCTAATGACACAAGAATGAGTCATTTTGTTTTTTATTTCTCTGTCTTTATAAGTGTGCCTGTGGAAAACTGCACAATAGTGTAACATTAAAGTCAATGCAATCTTTTCAAAAGACATCTGTAAGTTCTGTGGCACATTTGCTCAGCGCAGTTATTCTTTCTAATGTTTCCCTTAATGGATAGGAACTGCTGTTTTAGGAGTGCACTCAAGCAAAACATTGTTGGAAAGCTCAGATTCTTATGATTCGAATGATGCAAACCATTTTCAAGACACAGTCGAAACAGCAGGTACAGTCAACAGCTCTGTCAGACTGGAAACAAAGAAACCAAAACAGCCTAAATAATTCACCAACAGACAACCTCCCAACAACAAAAAAAAGGACCTGTTACACAAGCACACGTGAAAAAGATCCAGTCCACGAAAATATTTGGCACAACAAATATTTTAACATCCATTAAATACACACAGATTGCTGAGGGTGTCATTCAGTTTGTCTGGATCATCTTCATGTTTTCTGTTGGAGGCAGTGTAAGTTAAGCATTACTGGAAAGCTTAGACTCTTCTCATTTCAGCTGATGCAAACCATTTTAAAATAAGGCCTCTGTCAGATCACAAACAAATTAAGACAAAGATAAATTAACTTACCAGTGAAGCTGAAGTGATGTACTGACACCAGCCCAGCAAAAAGGCCTCTGTTACTTGCAAATGTCCCAACAATCCAACTCAGTTAAATATTTAGTCCAAAACACATTTAAGGACCATACCAGCAGAGGCAGGAAGCAATGAAGTACAAATACTTTGTTATTGTCCTTAAGTATATTTTTCAGGTATCTGTACTTTTCTTTGGTATGTATTTTTCTGACAGCTTTTGACTTTTCCTCTCTACATTTGAACACAAATATCTGAACTTCCTCCTCGTTACATTTTCCAAACAGGCTCGTT
>JAPZDX010000010.1:10630882-10644456 GCA_029783625.1 Naso annulatus | reverse complement strand
AATATGTTTTTGAAACTCTTTCTCTCAAATGAAGGAGACTTCTGTGTGTAGCCCAAAGAAGGTTAAAAGCTAACATTTTCACAGAGCAGGTTTTCAATAACTTGATCAAATTTCTTTGACGTAATGCTGTCTCGCTGTGAGTAGGTGTTTGCATTGCAATGCTGGATTTTAACTTGGATTAAAATATTTGTGCAGGTAGAAATTTCTCGTTGGTTGATGTTTAGATGGAGCAAAGCAATTCTGCAGGAACAAAAGATGGTGATCACTGGTACTCAAATTTCTAATTTGTTATAACGCAGTATGAAAGATCAGGTCTGCATGTAATGTAGGGCCTGACAGTCACTACAATGATGCAAATGACTGTCATTAACTGATTTTAAAGAGTAACTAAAACCCTCAACCACTTTTTTCAGCTAAAAACCAATGCTACTAAGTAATGTATGTAGTAGTGTTTGATTCAGGTCTAAATCTTGATATTTTAGTGCAAAGTATTTGAATTCTACATATTCCGTTATAAATGTGCATAGCGACTGCCCTCGACTGGTTGAAACGCAGCCACTTCAAACGAATTTTGCTGTTGGTTGATCAAGGGATTCGTTACGTGTCTGGTGGTCGCTTTCGCCACCAACAAAGCCCTGTGCCCCGCCCCCTCTTAAAAAAACCAACGGCTCTTGATTCTGAATACTGTGGTGAGAGGAGACACGCCCAGTCGCCCTAACATTACCCTTTCCCACACCTTCCCACTCATCACCTAGGAAACAGTACACACATATGCATCCACACACACACACACCACCAGCGAACACACACACCACCGTAGATTAGTGAGATAAAAGCTAAGGTAAATCCGTGCTCAATCTGACTCCTGCACCAGCACGCTGCGTGCAGTTCCTGCTCTGTTGCGTATGCACCTGAATGGGAAGGAGGAACAAATAACGTTAATGCTACAATCGCAACCCAGCAAGAAAGTAACTGATTGATGGATTTTTAAACAAGTCAGAGGCAGGCTGCAGTGAAGGAGATAGCATGTACAAACCGTTCTCTCACAGTAAAGTGTAGAGTTAAACTCTGTTGTGTTAAAGAAATGAAGGAATAACCGACCAGTTGCAGCGCACCACTGTGGAAAGAGGGGCTTTGCGGGGGGGTTCTGGTAGAGAGAAGCCAGGTGCTTATTAAGTGAACTGTGGAGACGTGTGAAAAACTAGCATGTGCTAACAGCTAAATCTTACTGCAATCATCATAGTCAAACCATGCAATGCTCCCAATCTGCTCTCAGCAAAGCCCCGCCTCCTAGCGCTGCAGGAATTGATATTTTGTCACGTTCTAGATGCATTTTTTTATTTCAGGAAGGAGGCACTTCAGTCAAATTCTGGGGGTTTAGTTACCCTTTAACAATAACAAGAAATAGGACAACTTGAGGTCACTAGTGAATCACATCAAAGATGAGTATGACACCAGAAAGAACCCACAAATACTTTTAAAGCAACACTTTGTAACTTTGACTGCAACCCACTGCTTCGAAAAACAGAACTCAAAGATCCACGTTAATGCATTGCACAAAACCGCATTTTTAGTCAAATCGGGTCATATTTTAAGGAGAAAATGCCCGCTGGTTTTCCCTCTGATGTTTGACGACTGCTCTGTCTGCCTGCAGCCTTTTATTTTAGCGAAGCTGTCACCAGCAACGACCCGGTGCTGCAGTTGCAGCTTCGGTCTGCAGGCAGCCTACATGTTCCTTTTCAGGAACCTCCGTGAATTGAGGCAGAGCAGTCGTAGGACATCATATTTGTAAAATATGACCCAGTTTTACTCAAATTGTTGTTTTATGCTCCGTATGATCATGTATCGTTAAGTTTCGTTTTTTTGAAGCAGTGGGTCTCGATCAAAGTTACGTAGTGTTGCTTTAGGGAAGGTGACATATAGAAGCATCAAATACTGTAATATCATTGATGCTTTTCATTTTCCTTTATGTACTGGGAGAGATTTGAGACCGTGTATTTTTATTCTTATTTGTTGGCTTCATAACCACTGCCCAACCCCTGGCACCACTCACTGTGCTATTAGATAGCAAGAGTTGAACTTGTTAAACCTTTGAGTAGCAGTATGAGTTTCCCTAACCCAGATTCAGGCAGTTAAAGGCAAATGGAGGAACTGCAGACACAGAAAAACCGAGGTCTGTGCACAAATCATTTGGATTTTCTGTACAACTTGAAAAATTAGAATCTTTTGTTCTGAGAAAGGATCTTGTGCAGCCGACAAAGACCTGAATAAGATGTTCTGTCACAAGTGAGGGAATTGTAGTTTTTGAATTGATGGAGCTGAATGCGATTTGTGTTTTGAATTGGGAGTGGAAATCTATGTAAAAGAGAAACAGACAGGCAATAGAGGAAAAGAGGCTTAAGACACAGAGTGGGAAAAAGAAAGAGAAATTGATGTTTGGCCAAATGAAGAAAGATGGCTGGGAACTAATGGAGTGGGCGAAGGAGGCTGGAGATGCTGCACAACTGGGCCTCGTCAGGCACTCCTCCCTCCTCTGTCCTGCGCTTCATTCCTCTTTTCTCCTTCCCTCACTCGTTCGTCCTGCCCTCTATTAAAGTTTTAATTGGGTCTTGAAATTTGAGCACAACCCAAACCCCAGAGATTAGCTTTGTGTCAGTCCAACCCCAAATAAATCCTGACTAAACTCCTTCTAATTTGCTCATAGAAAAGGATAATAACATTATTTTTCAACAATATGTCTGAACTTGCCTGAAACATACTCAGACAATTGAGTTACAAATTCATAACTGACCGAAATCGAGCCTTCGGGCTTAACTTCAGTCCAGCAGAGTACAGAAAGGCCAACATTTTAGCCGGGCAGTTTGGTGAATTAAGTTCATTTCTTCATCTTCCTGCTCCCATTATTCTTCATTCTAGCTTCATTTCCTGGCACCTTTTTCACTCCACCAAATGTTTTTTTACATTCCCACTGATACTGTAGAAATGCGGCAGTGGCATTTCTAACTCTGTACGGAGAACAGGTCCATAATTAAGTGAAGCCCAGAGCTGTGCTTTTATTGTGCAAACCTCATACTTTCTGCTGTCTGTTACTTTCTTTTCCACCTCTTTCTCTCTCCCTCTCCATAATTTTCCCCACAAAGTGCCGGAGAATGGCACAGATATCGAAGGTATAATGGAGACGTTTCTTATTTCTCATCAGGTTTATTTTAGTCGATATGTCTTGATGTTTATAGCATTTTCTTGCAGTGTGAGTGTGTGTCTAGATCTTGAGGAGGTAACCCAGTTACCAACATATTACTCTTCAGCCCGCTGTGTCACGTATCACATTTATTTCAGTTATGGTGTTTTGCTGGAGCCTTTTTTTTTTCAGCTTCAGCAGTCATTCTCTTGGCACTGGTGTTTCAACATATTTTCTTGCATCTAGCATGAAAAATGACTTCCTATCATCTTTAGTGCCATTTTAAGTTCATCAAGCTTGTGTTTAAACCATTTTCCCAACAGATTATATTTGAAAAATTACATACTAGAATACAACATTAACAGTTTTTTAAATATAAACACCTGGGGCCCAACTGATATATCATGTTGCCGATATTATTGGTCGATATTGGCCTATTGGAGGTATATATCATATCAGCATACATGTTTTCCGATATTAAAACGTTTTTTTATGGCTGGAGAAAATGCTAGGACTAGTGATTTAAATGGTGTAATTACATAGTGTGTCCAGCAGAGTGCAGCCTGTTATTTAATAACTAATAAGGGAAGTGTTTACTGTTCGGTAGTGTCATAGTCAAGGCCACACTAATGGAGACCAAGACCTGACTGAGACCAGAGTGTGCAGAGACTTAGACAAGACAAAGACCATTAAACAATTTTCCTCTGATTTTTAGGTTGTGATAGAAGTTAAATATTTTCCCACCAGTTTCAGTAAGCACTGCCCTACAGAACAATCAGCAATCTGCTGAGTGTGTTATGTTGTTTTGCATATGAATTGTCTATTAAAAGGGAGCCAAACTTGGACGAATCAAAAAATGTAACCACAAAAGACTTCATGTCATTGTTTGCATTTGAAGAAGAAAGTTTTACATCCAGTCATAGTAATTATGATAACAAATAAGTTCATAGTGGTCTTGACCGGTCTCAATCAAAAATTCTGAATCCACTATGTCTGAGACGAGACCAAGTAAAAATGCCTTCCATTCCGAGACGAGACCGAGACCTTCAGAAAGTCATCTCGAGACCAAGACCCATCTTGAGTACTTCAGCACTACTGTTCGGTGCACTGTGTTTGGAATAAAATTTGTTAAAATGTAAGAAAATTCAGAAAATTCAGATATACGACATTATCAACAGATATATTGTATATTAGAATTTTCTTGCTTGTTAATGTCAGTATTGGCATTTGCCCCAAAAAAGACCTTTCAGTTGAGCCCTCCAAAAAAGCAAAGGAAAAAACAACTTAAAGAATAATATTTTCAGCCTGACAGTGACAATACGCTCCAAATTTTCTTTGCCCTTTACCGACAACGGTTAAGTTCCATTCCTGAAACCTCTGTGTACTTTAGCTTTCAATCTTCCCATCAATGTGGCCATCAATCCCCCAGTGCAATTTGTTTTAATGTGTTTGTCCTTTCCATTCCTTTCTTTGCCCCTTGCATTTTCTAAATAGATTTTCCTTCCAATCTGCCCTCCCCTGCTGCGAGTAAAGCTTGCACTCTGAATACCGCTGACCTCATCTCCCGATATCCGCTCCAAAACCAGAGGATGTGACAGAGAGAGAGAAAGGAAGTGGAGTGTGGGGTCCGTGGCTAATGTAATACAATTAAGTTATCCACGAGCCTTTTTGATATGAAAGGGTTTGATAGACATGAGGGATTGTCATGTTGTGTGGACTGCCGCAGCGTGTGGCTGACTCATGTTTTAATCTGCCGCCGCCCTCTCCAACCCAGCAGCCTCACATTGGAGTCAGGCAGATCAAAGGTTCACATCCTCATCGAAGCCCTCTGGGCGGGGCTCGTGGTTGATGGAACCGGCTGGAATCAAACACACATTCTCAGTGAGATAGCCTTTTTCTGTGGAGGGATCTCCTACTGAGCCCATCCATATTCCTGTAGCTGAGTGGTGAAAATACTGCAGGGCCATTGACTAGGGAGTAATCCACTCGTTGGTATTGAGCGAGCTGACACATTAATTTCCTTGAAAATACCAGCGTTATTTTCATAATGATTTTTCAGTAGTATTTATGAACCAAGCTACCTTCTCTCTTCGTTTTGGGCTTCATTAAAACTGTATACATATTCATCTTTTTGACCTTTCTTTGGAGCTGTTGGCCTTTGTCTTCTCCTGCCCAGTACCTAGTTCTCTGCATTTCTTTTGCTTGATTATGATGATGTTTTTGCACACATTTGCATACCAGTGTTGGTTTGGTCTGAGCTGCAGGGGGAAACGAAGATTTTGAAGCTGAAGAACCTGCGTCCCCAGGACTACGCTAACTACAGCTGCATCGCCTCTGTCAGAAATGTGTGTGGGATCCCTGACCGCAGTGTTATCTTCAGACTCACCAATAAGACGGGTACTTGTAAAACTACTGATTCTACATGATCATTTTATAAGCAGAAAATACCCAAAATGTTTTCTCATTAATCACTAAAGTTGCCTGACAGGGATTCGCCAACTTTATTTATTTATTTATTTTTGCTTCCTTCTGGAGTTCCAGACAAGAGGAATATATACTGTTCTTTTGACTATCTGTGCAGTAACAAGAAAGAAACAGGCAGAGCTCTCTTACCGCTAATTAGCTTAGCTCAAATACTGTTATAAAATGGGAAGTGCTAGCCTGCCTCCACCCAAATTCATCAGATAAACTTTCCAACAACTCTAAAAAGTCCTGTAGGTGTTTGTTGTGACTTGTTTATTTACAAAGTTTTGGTTTTTTTTGGACTCAGATTAGCAATGTAGTACTTTATGTATGTCTTCTACTTCTTCTTCTACTATTTACTGGCTCGCATGCATCCAGTACATGATTCTAAAGTTGCATAAAATGCTAATCTGAGTCTAAAAATAACATAACGTGGTGAATAAACATGTCACAACAAGCAACAGGACTGTTTAGAGTTTATAAAAAGTTAATCTGATAACTTTAGGCAAAGGCAGGCTAGCACTTCCCATTGACTAACAGTATTTGAGCTAAGCTAATTAGCAGTGGGTGAGCTCTGCCCGTCTCTTTCTTGCTACTGCACCAGCCTTACGCAAGAGACGTTCTCCAGTCGGCATTTGATTCCCAATCAAGTTACTCTGGTAAGAATATCTTTACATTGTTAATGACTTCAAAACTGTTGTGGAATGCAAAATAATATAATTTTAAACGTGATTAAAAATAGGATCAATCACGATTAACAGCTGAAATTCTGCGATTAATCACAATTTTAAAAAAATTGATTGTTTGACAGCCCCTAATAAATACATACACACAACACAAACACACAATGTCATGTCAGATGGTGCAAGCCTTTCCTCATACTAACAATGTGGTGTGCATTTGCTGCATGGAGCACACACACACACACACACACACAGAGGAAAATCTCACTTCGAAGCCTATTAGTCACACATCAGAAACACATATACAAACTCTTAATACCAGCTGCTCCACTACCCTGATTCTTTAAACTCAACGGGGACATCTCACACACATGCGCATGATCTCTCTCTCTCTCACACACACACACACCTGGGGCAACCTCAATTTAACATTGAACCTGTTACTGAACTGCTGGAGCAGTCATCGGCAGATAAAAACAGAGGGATGAAACAACAAGGAAATTTATGTAAATCCTAGTCTGGCAGATGTTTGTTAGAAAAAAAACATCTTTGGATAGTAAAAATTAAACCACTATTTAAATCAAAACATCAGTTTGAACATGATCCTAACCCTAACCCAATTATTAAACCAAAGTCTGTATCAAAACAGAACTTAGTGTTGCTGAGAGTTTTGCCATACAGCAAGAACAGGAATAAAATTTGGCTAAACTACAGTATGTATGAGAAACTAAGCTGAGAGAGGCAAAGCAATACAGAGCAACAATGGAGAAACATCAGCCACCGGGAGCCAAATGGAATTAGAGGAAATGGAGTTTACAGGAGAAACGTGTCAATGTTTTCACAGCAAAGCCAATAGAATAAAGCAATTGGGTCAATAGCGAGAGAGAATCTTCTCAAGGCACATTTACAAGATTCACAGGCTTATTAGTCTATATTTTGACATGAGCCGTGTCTGAGGGGCAAGATTGCAACATCTGCACACTCAAACACACACACATACAGAAGACACACATGGGAACTGCATGCATAATGATTTTCCTGCATGCTCACACTATACATAAACTCTTTGTTTCCTATTTCTCTCTGTTAAACCACAGCTCTGCTATTTCTGACCACACTGGAGCCAAAACCACACAGATGCCTTGAGGGGAGGACTTGGTCGCACAAGCTTTATCATATTTCACAAAGCTCTTCATCTTATGAATACAATCATAAATGAATCTCAGGTGTGGGGACTGCCTGGCAGAACAAAGACGCACATGAGAGAACCTTTCCCTAAATCCACCCTCTGGTCCTTTCAGACTCAATTAAGCAAATGTGCGGAGACAAGAGGAGCTAGACTGGCGTCTTTAGACCGCTGAGGTGATCGATCCCACCTTCACTGATACAACACATCACAAGAGAAAAGGAAGACACCGTCTTGACTCTCACAACAGAGGTGTAAAAGCATCAATCCATAGATAAAGCCCCTGCAGACTCAGATGCCGAACAACATATTTCCTCATGATAATAAGCAGGACATCTTGTTTAAATTTCAGTTTAGTGATGCTGCTGTAACGAAGCAGCTCAACATGCTTGTCAGAGTGTAAATCCCAGCAGGACAAAACCCACACATGGAAAAACAGCCTGTGGTAAAATACTGTATGTTCCCATTGACTCACTACAGCTTCCCATATACTGTAGCTCTCAGATCCAGTATGGATTTTTTCATAAAGCCTTTATGGGTTTGATGCAGATGACCATTTTACTGCCGCCAAATCCTGTGCAGATATATGAGGCCTGCTTGGCTTGAGGCAGGTCAGGAGGCACTGGAACATCTATAATTCATACATCCCTCTCTGCCTATGCCTGAGTGTGTGAGAGAGAGGGAGAGTGATTGTGTGTTTGTGTTTGTCAGTAATTATGTGACCAAACAGCACCTGCCGGACCAAGGGATTGTTTTCATATTCCAACCTCCATTTATTTGAACCAAAAAAAAGAGAGATCAGGGTTAAATTCACTAAACTGAAATACAAAAATAAGGGACTCAAATTGAAATCAATATATATGAGTACAATTTACACATACATCCAGTGCTGTGGAGCAGGATGACAGCATTGTGAAAATGACAATACTCTTGTTATGGCAAAAGGGGAGCTTGAACAAGCCAAACGCTCTGTTTAGGCAACTGCGTAGCCATCTGGACTGTTAGAGGTCTATGAATTAGTGGCTTGGATCTGTGTTATGGTCAGTCTCGGTCTTAAAGCTTACAGTAAAAAAATAGAAGGGAGACTTTTCGAGAGCCATCCCAGGTCCTATCTGTCACCCCCGCACCCCCCCATCTCTCCCGGTCTCACCGTCTGGTTTGCCGCAGCAGGCGCCCTATGTCGGGAAGGGGCCAATCCCATTCTCCCGAGAAAATAAACAGAAAACCAAACCGAGCCGTGTGCGGTATGTGTGGTTTGTAATGGTGATTTCAATTCGGGGCAATGGGTTTAGTAGAAGTCGTGTGTCCCGCTCAGAATGGATCGAGTCTGAAGGGGCGTTGTCTGTTTGTATGGCCGCTCTCTCTCAGTTTTCAACACTCTGCTGTTTGATGAAAATTCCACAGAGCGTCTGTGGTCCTTCAGACGCAACCCGAGGTCCGTCCGTAACAACAGACAGTCCAAAACCAACAGGTCCTTGCGTGTGTGTGCGTCCGTGTGCGTCCGTGTGCTTGTGTGCTGAGTTTGTATGTGCGCGCAAAACTGTGCGTCCGTGCGCGAGAAAGAGGCAGCGGGGGGGAGAGAGAAACGGGGTGGAGGAGAGGATATCAAACAGAATCCCTGATCACTCTTTGCCCCCGTTAACCAAAGACAACTCTTTGAGAATTCCACTGGCGTCCACTCGCCTCCTCTCGCGTATCATGTCCTCCAGGCTGCGAAAGACCAGAGTGTGCACCCCGCTGCCGGACAGATGCACTTTGAGGAAATACTGTTGCTCCGCGGAGTGCGCCTCTCCCCCGGCTTTGAACTCCCGTTTCCCAAAGCGACACCAGGCTGCGAAACTTTCCGAGTTGGTCCAGCAAATCTCCCCGCTGCTCAGGCCCAGGTGTCCCACTGCGTTCTGCATCACCAGGTCTGGGGGGAGCGGTCGGTAACGGTACCGATTGTTGACTATCCTCCCGTAGCGGCCGTTGCTGATCTCAAGCAGGCTGTCCTTGCGGATCTCGCCCTTGTGCAGATGGATGACCTGGTCGTCCTGCTCGTAGATGGCCCAGTGGGGGGCTTGCGCGGCGGCCACCAGCTCCAGCAGGTCCCCCGGTTTGCACATAGTCAGCAAAGTTTTGGCCGAGTACACATTCAAGTCCTCGTTCTCCCGCAGCTTGGAGAAGATGCATTCCTGGGAGCAGAAGGCTGAGTACTCCACCTCGCTGACCGAGAAGGGTCCCTCCTCGACCGGGCTGTGGTCCTTGGTAAAGCCGCAGTCGGACGGAGTGCGGTCGTCCACCTCCTCCTCTTCGTCAGAGAAGAAGTAGGCGACGCCGACTCGAAGCTCGTCCTTCTCCAGCCCGGACGGATCGCCCGTGGGCAGTTCGCTGTAGTTGAGGTGGGTGATCCGATCCAGTTGATTTCCCATCAATGACCTGGCAGGGCAGAGGCATGGACTGCGGTGTCTGTGAGGGATGGGGCGAGAGGGTGAGAGGGACAGAGAGACAGATAAAGAAATGAAACAATAGCGTAGAAATACACACACCTTTCACAGAAGACGACACATTCTACACAGCTGAGTAGGCTGAGGAAGCTCCCGACACTTCTGAGCAGTCACCTGCGCAGAGGGGCAAGGGCTCTCTCGTGTTATTGAGCAGAGGGAGTACACTAACACAATCAATGATCCACTGCCCCTTGCTCCCCTCACCCCCATTAGTCAATCATTCATTCCAGTGGAATGTAAAAGAGTCAGTCGTTCCGATGCAGAAGAAACGAGGGAAGGAAAAAACAGAGAGAGACAGAGTCTGAGGCTTGCAGCTGGTAAGGAGTGAGGAAAGAGAGAGCACCGTGCATAAAGACAAGTCCTGTGTCTTTACGCACGGCGCAGAATGAAAAGAAACGGGCGGAAACGAGGATACCTGTGCGCTCCCCGGGCAAATTGTTAAATATCCTCGTGGTCCATTAGTACAGAGGGCTGTGCGGTCCTCTGCTCCCCTTCTTTCTCTTCTTCCCTCTTTCTCTTCACGCTTGTCTGTCACTCTTCGCACCGCGCACCGGGCGCTCCGGCTGTCGTGCGTGCAAGTAGTTCACTTCTTTCAGCACCAGCTCCTTTTAAGTACCAAGGAGAGCTCCGCCTCAGCCGGCGCGCTCCGCCTTCGCTCGGTTTTACTGGCGCACCGTCACGGGTCTATTACCGCCGAGCCAGTAGGAACCGTGGAGGAATACGCTTGTCAAGCACAGGATCCAATCAGGTGCGCGCTGGGCGGCTGGCGGCGATAGGCGGCTGTTACCGTGGCATGGTTTTTGTTGTCAGAGAGCTGTGGAATTCTCTACATGATCAGCAGAGTCTGTGTACGCAAGTTCAAGGCAACAGTCAGCAGTGATAACAGCCTGCATATCTCAAGACGCACATATGAGGGAAGCTCGAGTTTTTTTTACTGCGCTCTGATGTGCTATAAACATTTCCACTCTTGGAAAATACTCCAAAACGGCTCCCTTATCGCATGCACACTGTTGCTGTAGGACAAAACAAATGTGTTCCCAGCTTCCTGAATACATGAGTCACCTCTGTCCTACAGTTCCCACGTGGAACTGGTAAATCATTTCCACACATTTCACCTGCTGCACTACTTCTACATGATCTCTTGTGTCTGTCATTGTGTGTGTGTGTGTGCATGTGCGTGAGTGTGTGTGTGTGTGTGAAGGGACTGGATGCAGGCATGAATGTGTGTGAGGTAGCAGCAAAACAAAGGTGTCTACAGGGAGATTAATAAACACTCTGATACTTTGTGTTGATGTTGTGTCTAGGAACGAAATATGACTGAAATGAAATGCAAATCAAATTTCAGCCTGTTACTCACTTTTGCATGCATAATATATTTTGTATACTTGCATATTGTGCTTGCAAGATAGACGTGAGTGCACTTCTGTCATCCACACTCCACAGTCGTGCCTCTCCTTTCATCACTGTTGCCCAAAGCAGATAACCATCTTACCCTTGTCTAGGGAGTGAATGCTTTCTCTGTCTCCCCTCACACAAAAATCTGGTCATTTTATTTCTTCTCTTTTGTCTTTTTTTGGGTGTTTTTTTGCTGGCAGCAGTCGTCGAGCTCCTCGGAGTCTCTCTCTCTCCCAGATGGTTGGAGAGTGCAGCTCTCCAGTTGCTGACATAGAACAGTCCCTGTTCTTTGTTTCCAGTGGTGACAGGCAGAGCGGACATTCTTTGTTTTTTTTCACTAGGTGAGATGTGATTGTGAAGATTGACACGCTTTTCCCCACACACAGATACTCACACACAAACACAAACAGTCCAGAGTGTGTCTCCATGTATGTACCTTTCTGTGTGAGAACAAGAGTGCATGTGCAAAAGCTGAAAGAGTGGTTTGATGTATTTGTGATGAAGTACTTTTTCATGTAGGTGTGTGCGTCTTTGTACTTTAAGCATGACAGGAAGAGAAAGATATACAGTACCCCCCCCCCCCCCACACACACACACATATACACACACATACACCTACACACAAGGTGTCATGAGACTGTCAGCAACTGCTTTGGCTACAGCTCCTACAGGCATGTGGTCCTGCCACCTCTAATCTACAGTAAGCAGAAATGAGTTTTCTTTGTAGGCACCGCCTTTCCTGGACACACACATACTGTATTAGCTCTCTCTCTCTCTCTCTCTTTTACATATGCACACACTTAATCATATATGTAGCTGGTGTAATAATAAGGCAGAGTGCAGACAGTACTGGAATAACTACTGAGACAGGGCGATATTTCACAACCCCAATAATTGGATACGTCTCTATTCCTTAATTACTGACTAAATCATATTTGCTGCAGTGCCAAACCATGCAGATAAAACAGACTGACACACACACACACACACACACATACACATGCACAGCTTTTTGTACGAGTGTTTTCAAACATCAGTGTGTGTGTCTGTCTCTCACGCAAGCATGCACGACTGCACAAACGCGCTTCACCATCCACATGTGAGCACTCCTTTTCTCTCATGTTGGCCGTACTTTCATGACCTGTGAAATTGAGAGAGCTTGGGTCATATGCATGCGCTATGAAGGCTGTTGTCTTTTAAAAAAGAAACTGCACTACGTCAAGCCACACACCCTCGAGGCACAAGAGGTGTGAGTGTGCATGGAGTGGGGCACGGAAAAAAAGAGCGAGGAGAGATGTTCTGCTGTATTTTTCTGCTAGGGCTGACGTCAGCACACAGCAGAGCACAGCATGTCATGTCAACACTTTAAAGACCTGTATCACTTGTATATCAGCGAGCATGCTGGTGGAATATTTCAGCATCCTTGTCTCTAAATCTTCCAAATCATTAAAACGCTTATTTTTTCTTGTGTGTATATAAAAACCAAGGTAGCTGAAAATACAGTGTAAGCTTTTTTGTGATATTTTATTGATCCCTGCGGGGAAAGTAATCTCTTTGCTTTTTGCTTTTCCAGGGAGGTCAGGGAGCAGGGTTAGCTATAGAGCAGTGTCAGGTAAAAAAAGAGCATTATTATTAGTGGTACACAGCACAAACCTGACTCGATGGCCTGTTGTAAGATGAGGTGACTGATATTTGGTAAGTTGCAGTGTAAAGGTGTGATTCACCTTGTAGTAGAGGCAGTGCCCCTTTAGTCAAACATACATAATCAAATCTCTTGCAGTGTATTCCTTCGCTTTCAAAGCACTGCTCTTTGTATTTTTGCTCTGACAATTTTGTGACAAGTTTGAGTGAAATGCCTGAAGAGGATCAACCGCAAAATCATCTCCCTGGAGGAAACTGATTATCTTTTTGGAATGAATATGGCACCTTAAATTAAATTAGCGTGCTAGTCTTGTGCCAGGTTTTTTTGTAGTTGCAGGAGAGCTGTTGCTCAGTGTAAGAAACAGTTCTGTGGTATAAAAGGTGAAAGAGCCTGTGGCAGATAGATAGATAGATAGATAGATAGATAGATAGATAGATAGATACTTTATTAATCCCTGAAGGGTAATTGCAGTGTAATAGCAGCCCACATATAGCAGCAACACATCAGAAAATAAAACAATAAAACCACATTAAAAACAAAC
>JAPZDX010000010.1:10583097-10593416 GCA_029783625.1 Naso annulatus | reverse complement strand
CAGAAGTGAGCACTAGCTCTCGTGACTGCACTGATTGTCATAATAATTCTGTAGAACATTGTATGTGATCATAAATATCCTCATGAAAGGCTTTAATGTGCAAAAAAATCTAACTTCTCCTTTAAGTTCTTTAAAGTAACAATACTTGCCCAAAAATAATCTAGTACTCCTTAGACCTCTGCCAAATTGTTCTCAGGTAAATCAGAGCAGTTAAGAGATGATTAGTGGGCAGGAAGAGGAAGTCCGGCTACACAAATTTCCTTTCATTTTTCAATAATATAATCTTGAATTAATATTGTAGGATTTAACCTCTTTTGGCCTCAAAAAATTATTTTAAAGAAATCAGCTGATGAGTTTAGAGTAAAAAATTCTTTGCTGAGCTGCTAAACAGTGTCACAGAGCTGGACACAGTTTTTTTAGGGCATCACAAATCAAAGAGATTAGCAAAATATAAAATCTTAATCTAAAAGTAACTTCTACCTATGGCTGTTACATGAAACGGAGCTGAAAATACAGTACTTTCCTCTGAAATGTAACAGAGTAAAAGTATCACAAGTAGCACAACATACAACATACAACAAATAACAAGAACCTTAATCACTTGAATCTCTGTAGTTAGTTTGCAACACTACAAGCAAGCACACACATGCAACCTACACACACACACACACACACACAAGAAGACAGTGAGTGTTCCACAGTATTATTATTCAGAAGGTTCTGTCTTGGCTCTTATCTCCAGCCACAGCAGCAGGATGGCTTTAGACGAGGTTTTTATGAGAAAAAAATAAAAAAACAGTACGGACTTAGTTTGAGGGACCTCTGTCGCCGTCAACAGTTTCTCCGAGGAGACGGAAAACACAAAACAGAAGGAAACAGCTTATATCAGCTAAAGATTTTGCTGAATTGAAAATGAAAAGCGGGAAATGTATTGAAATCCATCTAATCCTCTGACTGGTCATCTCTTTTCACTTTCACTTTTCTGCTCACTTACTTTATTTCCCTTCATATAGCTCTATTTTACTTCATCAGAGGCCACAGGTGTGCCATAACTGTGAACATCTTTTTCCAGAGTTCCACCTCTCCCATTACCCATCTCTCTCCCCCTCTCGAGTCCAAACCCTGAATTCACTCCATCCTTTGGTCCACTCACTTCTTCTTCTCTCCGGCCAAAAACAGTTGCAGCTGAGGCCATTCTGACCTACTTCTAGACAATACCCCTTCAAGTCCATCCTCCACCCCCTCTTTTACTTTCTCTCACACAGACACTGGGCTCTCTTTGCAGATGCAGTGAGGTTGCAAGCAGAAAAAACATTCATGAAGAAGCCGGTGCTCCCCTGTGTCTGAATGCCTGAGAGGTAACCTATTTAGAAGCAGAAAGAGGAGAAAAGACATTTGGGTTCAAAACATTTTACTGCATAGAAAAGAGAAGAATTATGAATGGGCCTTATTCGCTTCTTTCTCCATTTTTTCCTTTTTATCCAGACAGTATAAGAATGTTTTCAGATTTATAGCAAAATCAATATCAGCACATAAATCATATTCAGTGACCTCAAACAAATAAATGAGAGTACATGAAGGAGACCTTTACCCAGCAGCTACATCTCACTTCACATCAAACCTCCTTTGCCTGAGCATTTTTCTTTAAAGCAGAAGTCAAGGCTTAAGGACTGGATTTTCACTGCCCTGTTGCTCCTTCTTGCTATATAGTTTAATGGACTTTTATGATGCTGTGCCTTTCAAAATACAACATGCCCCATATGCTATTTAACGTTTTAGCAGGTCTTTTAATCTAGAAATTACTAATTCAGTTTTATTTCCTACAGGGAACACACTATAGGTTGAATTACTTAAATGGGCATGCTGCAAATAAACTTCCTTGATTATTTTTTGTGTCACCATCCATCCATCCATCCATCTGTAACTGTTTATCCTTGGCAGGGTCGGAAGGGGTCTGGGGCAAATCCCAACAGAAATTCGGCGTGGGTGGGATACACTCAGGATAAGTTGGCAGTTCATCACATTGCCGACATATAGAGACAAACATTCACGCTATCGTTCACACCTATGGGCAATTTTTAGTCACCAGTTAAAGCCGGAGTAGGCAACGTCTGGTTAGCAAGCTAGCTGTAGCATGAGGGTGCAGCAACTCCACTGCAGCCTCCCCTCCCTGTTTTTGCTCCTGCTTGCGTATTTCATTTGTTGCTCTCTCTTTTAAGTACAGTTTACATCAAAGATTCATGGCGAGATGAAACGGTTGCAGGGAAAGTTGCAGCAGTGTAAACTCATCCGTCTCAGAACTTGTTTCAACAGCCAGTCAGCTGGAACCTGGACAGAACCTACCAAGAGAATATAAGCAGAGTGCTGCCTCATCTCCCGCTCCAGTCCGCTCACACCACAAGATGGAAGCGTGCCGACCCAAAGTGCATCTTTGTATTGTGCAATATGTCCCACCCACCCACACTATTTTCTGTTTCCTGCTGGCTACTGCAGCTCAGTGGATTTCACAAAGTACTTCTAAAGGGAAACTGAGAAGTCTTATAGACGTATTATTCCTGTTCCTGTAACAGATGACGATAATGTCATACAAGAAAGAGTGCAGAGTGAGTGGTGAGTGATTTCAGTGGAGCGGAGTAAAGTCTGAGTTTAGTGCTGAGTGATACTGAGTGGACTTTGAGCGACTGAGCGGCAGCTGCGCGTGCGACTGGTGGAGATTTTTACTGCTCAGCTCCGCTCATGTGCTCTGAACCCAGGCAGACACAGGCGGAACACACAAACTTCACACAGAAAGGCTGGCTATAAACCCAAGACCTTCTTGCTGTGTGATAAGAAGGTGTATGTTTTGAGAAATTTCTTGAACATTCAGCAGCTCATAGAAACATGAGGAACTTTCTCGTTTCAGTGCTTAGCTGTTCAAGTTTTGGAGAAAAAAAGCATTATTTTAAGGTGAATATGAGACTTAATGACTGTAAAATGGAGTTTTACTGCACTCTGAAACTAATTTCAGACTGCAGCTGAAGAGATGAGATGCTGGAGTATATCTCATGCCAGGAAGAATACCTGAGAGAATTTCATCTCCTGCATCAACTCTGGACACACATATATCCTGTTACTATCAATTTTTTCCTCCCTACTACCCACCGACACTCTTTTTCATGGTCTTCCAGATGGCGCAGTTGGCACACAACACATTTGACAGCAGGGGTGTAGAGTTTTCTCTGAAACCCTTTCAAAATGCAACTTTCACCAAAAGAAAAGCCTTCAACTATATTTACACTATGGTGGCACACTGTGAGAACTACTTTTAAAGTTATTTGACCAGCAGCGAAGGTCAGCCAAGGAGAGCGAAATGTTGGTGGAAATATAAATTTGTAGTTTGTGCATCTGTGCAGCTCGCGGTAGATGTGGCTGGTATTTGTGAATGCTTGTGTGCATTGATGGATTTTTGTTGATTCTCAGTGTCAGGGAGCAACCACCCCATCCAAGAGTATTGATCCGAGCAAGGCACACATCTAAAGGAGCTATCGAGGGCACACAGCAGGCCAACAAGCGCTATAATGGTTCACACGTGTTTCCTACATGCACAGAGAACATGTTACATATTACAGATCCGTCACGGAGAGCAGGGTTGGTTGTCCCATGGGTGGGTTGTAACATGCATTAGATCTTGCTCCCTTGAGCTTTTACACAATGTGTTCAAAATAAGGCAACTATGGCCATTAAAACGTATAAAAAGGAGAGTTACAGTACAGCCAAATAGTTATCTTCTTAGCTGGTCTTCAACATTTGTTTGTTAGCTTTGCTACGACCAAAAACCTAAGCTAAGGGTCGTTCACACCGAGAAGCGTCACAAGAAAAGTGTAGCTAGTGATACCTTTGTTTCCCTGCGGTACAGTGCAACTGCTAGGTGCTCCTCTCTTGCTGCTGTGCAACGTGTTTTTCGAGCAGTTTTTGGGCTTTAAGACTTTTTATTTAAGATCATTTCAAGTTTTCAGCTCGTGGAGCCGCACTGCTTGCACTTCTGGTCGAAGATGCTAATTAAATCAAGTAGGAGGTGAGCTTTACCACTCACCATGTCCTGAATATGGGGGAACAGTGGCTGAAACAATAAGATAATGGTGAACACAGATGAAAATACTGGCTGTTTTTTCCTACAGATGCGCTTTCAAGGCAGTTTTGGAGCAGCTGCGCCTTGTGTGACGCTTCTCGGTGTGATCAACCCTTTAGGGATGTTTGTCAGCATCACAGATTGTTTGTAATTGGCATATGGATGAATTCTAAATCCATTTTTAAGATTTTTTTCACCTTATTTTATTTTATATATTCTCAACTAAAACATAGGCAGCGAACCCTGTCCTCCCCTGCTTCATCTCTCCTTTGTGGATACTGTCCTGTTTCCTATTACATTAGTCATAAGATAGGGGTAAAAGATACATTTGTTATTTCTCTTTTATTCTTTTGTCTTAAATACTGATTCACTCAGCATGGCACAGACGAGTTAAGTGTGTTCAGCAAAAGGGAAAATTAATAAGATACAGTAAACATTAAACATTCATTTCCTTCAGGGCATCTGCTGCATTCCATTATTCATCTAAGAGCATGCTATATGTAAATGAACAAATTCTGCTTGACTGTGACATGAAACATGAACACTTGTATCCCTCTCTGCTTTGTATATCCCTTAAATGAAGTATTTGAAATGAGATGTTAATGCATATTCATAGTTTGAAGCTGTTTTTCCACTGCCACTGCAAAGTGTGTTTTGCCTTCTTATTCACTTCTTTTTTACTTCTAGTGTGCATAGCAGTTAAAGACACATGTAGTTGACATGGCAAGATATTGATATGTGCTAAATATTTATTTTTTCTAAACCTTTTGTTTCCCCTTGTATGCACGCATGCTACTTCAAAGCAGTGGTTCTTAAACTGTGGGGCGAGCCCCCCTGGGAGGGCATAGAGTCACTGTATGGGGTTCGCAGATGGCCAAGGAGGAAATATGAAGTCCTATTAGGTTCATAGCAAGATGGCTCTCAAGAAAAAGAAGACTTAGGGGCAGTTTACACAGTGCAAGTTTTTGCACCAAACGGTAAACTTATGTGGCAGTTCAACCTTTCTTTTACATGACAGCGGCGTGCTGGTGCCCCTGGAATCGCAAACTTTTGAAACTAGGTTCCAGAGTGTGATCTTGAAAACGTCACCTTCTTACCGGCTGTGTAAACTAGCAAAATGGAAAGCCTGTGAAAGCAGTGGCTAAGCTAATGCTAATGCTAGCGCAGTAGCCGCTACCAAACTCTGATTAAACACTCCAAAGTACATCAAAAGCAAATCAAATATGATGACAGTCTATTGAGGCAAATTTGTGTCTTTGTATCACAATTTAAGAAGCCATCTATGATTGAATTTCTTTAAGTTGTGGCTGCTTGGGGCTTAGAAGCAACAGGAAGTAAACAACTTCGACGGCTCCTATGGTTTGTCAACACAAAATTGCACTGCCATCTACTGACCTGGCATGCATACTGCAGCACCCTCTGTCATTTCTGTAAACACAGATATAAATAAATAAGTTAAAAAAAAAAAAAAAGCTAAATAAAGGAGAGCTGCTCTCGTCCAAATGTGGTCTTAAAAACAAGACTTAAAAGGCTTTGTCTTGTGTTGTCCCACTTTATCAGTGCTTGGTTCTGTTGGTAAAGTTATGACTTCCTAGTTTTTGATCACAAATTAAGTCAGCCCAGTTGGACAGAGTTTTAATAGTAGCATCTTTTAGCCAGGTGGTATCAGCATGTTGTCTTTGGTTCAGGTAACATTAGCTTGGCAGGTTGCTTATCTGAGTTTTGCACCATGCTTGTGCAAGCCTTGACTGCAGCACTGGAAAAACATGCCTAAGCATTAATGTTTTACTGCAAGAGAAAAGTTTTTATGACATAGTACTGTAATGATATCACAGAGTTTTGTTTGCAGTCAGCATGCACTGTGACATTCAAGTATACTGTTGCAGAAATACAATTGGTGATGCACTTAGAAACTTTGTCTTGCCATATCACACAAAATCACATTTTCTTTACATGTTTCTTTAACACAGCTCATGCCAGGGTCACACTACCATATACTTTTGTCTGTTAACATGTTTACTTTGACAAATTAGGCAATCAGTCATAGATGGAGGCATAAATTCTTGCTGTGTCGTGGTGAGATACATTACAGACTACATGTTGCTCCCCGACCAAACATCGTTAGCAGTCACTGGAAAGGAAGCCCTTGCTGCTGACGGGGCTTCCACCCTCTGGAACTCACTCCCAAAAGCCATCTGAGATTCCTCCTCACTCTCCATATTCAAAAAATCACATAAGACTCACCTGTTCAACACTGCTTTTAGTCACTGACACTTCTCCACATTATTATTATTATTATTATTTTGTTTGTTTGTTTGTTTTTTGTTTTTTACACTCTGTTTAGCGTCTTTGAGTGTCCTGAAAAGCACTATGTAAGTATAATGTATTATTATTGTTATTAAGTCAACAAGATACAACACCCAAGAACTCAGAGATTTGGGGGAAATTTTACACCCATCTCTCAGTTTTGGATACTAGAGTAGAACTTTACAATGTGTGGAGATAGTGAAGAAACGGAGGATTTAATATTTGTGAGATTGGGATGCACTCCTTAAATCCGGCAGCTCAGTGGATGAAAGCGATAAATTCAAGTGGTTCGATGTTCAGGCCAGGCCTGGAGCAAAGTGAGCTCAGGCCAGCAGGGCAGTGGGGAGGAGGGACAATCTTGCTTCAGAGCAGTAGAAGGCATGTGTGAGTGCGCCCTAAGATTAGATGTTTCAGTCCCTGCACTGATATATGTTGCATGATTCAATTCCTTCAGTAATACAGGGCTAGCTGTCTCAATCCCCTCAGCTAACGTGCAGCAGAATCCACGGCTCTGTGAGGCACATACACCGAAAAATACACCCAGCCACTTGTGAAAGTCTTGCATCAAATGTAGCTGCTATCTCCGGCCACCATTCCAGGCGAGAAATGACCCCACGCAGGATACGGCACTCGTCCTTTTATTAAAAAATGCTGCTTTGCTTTTGGCTGTTTACAATGCTCCCTTAATCTATCGCCTGTGTCCTTACCAGCTGCGAATGTTCATCTGTGTCAACCGAGACCCACTAATGTGGCTCATCGCGCACGGCAACATCGCACACTTCCCCCGCTGTGCGCTCTGTCAATGTACCTGGCAGCTCATCCACTCACACCATTTACATTTCAAAGTCACACACACTTTCACATACACACAAACACACATAGTTGCCATCTGGTATTTCTGGTTTCTCTCACACCCACTTATTGGTTTCAGACCATATGAGTGGAGCCTACATGGTGTTTTCAGTGGGATAAGGCTATAAACGCTTCTGTTGATGCATGTTGAAATACAGCAGTAGGAGTGAATTTTTCTGCATTTATTCCACTTAATTTCGGTTCTGTGTGTGCGTGTGTGTGTGTCACAACCCGTGGCTATGGGTATGTATGCGTACCTTTGAACACCTGTTTATACAGTCGACAGTTTATACGCATGGAGCTGTGTCACCGGCTCTTTCCTATGTGTTCTGAATATGCACGTGGGTGTTGAGCAGTGTGTGTGTGTGTTTGTGTGTGTTTGCTGGCTTATGGTAGAGGCTGTGGCATTGAGGAGGCCTTATCTGTCGTGTTCAGAGAGGTAGCTCTCACAGGAGATAGAGCTTTCAGCCGGAAGCATGGGTGCCGCTGAAAAGACTTTTGACACACACCCACGGCTCTGGCTCAGACAGCAAAAGAATGAAGCGAAGGGAGATGCGGTGGAAATCTCGGGAAGCAAATTTTACAGTCAGAGGTGGGAGGGCACTTGATTAAGGGGTTTTTATGTGTGTGTCAAAGGCCACGTTTACACGGGAGCAGCCCTGCTGAAAACGGAAAGGTCTTTGCGTCTTCAAAATATGTCCACTTTTACAGAACAACCTGTAGTATGCATGCCAGGCCAGTAGTTAGCGGTGTAACTTTGTAATGACATACCATCGGAGCTGCCCAAGTTGTTAACTTTCTGTTGCTGCTGAGCCCTAAGTAACCACAAATTAAAGAAATTCAGCCGTAGGTTGACTTCTAAAATTATGCTCCTCACAGTCAAATTTGCCTCAATGGACTGTCATCATGTTCAACCTGCCTTGGGTGCACTCTGGAGTGTTTAATGGGAGTTTGGTAGTGGCAGTAGCGGAATGTATTGACTTGTGATAGCATTAGCGTTAGCGTCATCACTGCATTCACAGGCACTCTGCTTGCCAGATTACACGGCAGGAAAGAAGGTTGCGGTTTCACAAGATTCCACTCTGAAACCCAGTTTCAAACGTTTGCAGTTTCAGGGGCGCCGGCACGCCGTTGTCATGTTAAAGGAAGTCCGAACTGCAAGAAAAGAGTTTCGTTTGATGCGAAAGCTGGCGCCGTGTAAACTGCCCCAAAGTGCGTGTGTGACCTCTGTAATATATTAATCTAATGTAAATTAGATTAACCAATTCAAAGAAGCCTGTATGTGTCCATTACACAAGAGGTGAGGTCTCGCTTGAATACATTTTGTCCCAATTTTATGCATTTCATTTATGAGTGCGCGTCCGTCACTCTGCCCTCCAGAGATGGCATGTGCATAATTTACCCAGCAGCATGCGAACTTGTGCGTGCACATGCAGGCATGTGTGTGTTTGTGCGCCTCGGGGGTTGTCCATCAGGCTGAATGTGAGTTTGGGTTAATGTTCTCACCCCTGGGCAGACGAAGCAGCTCTCACTCTCTATTAAACTGCCCTTCATGTTGGAGAAGATGAGCCTCATTATATCAGAGTCCCCAGCTAATGACCACTAATCCATCCCTACTGAGGAAAAAGTGAGAGAGAGAGAGGAAGTTTGGTTGAGAAAGCTAAGCTCTGAAATATAAATAACGATGAATAGAAAGTTAGAGAAAAAGTGAAAGAAGGGGAGAAGGAGCGTGACTCGAGGCAGGCATTAATATTCTAATGTTTGGCTGTTATTGACCTCTCCCTCTCTCCTTACGTTTCCTCCCTGCTCTGTTTTCAGTTGCAGCCGCACACACACACGTCCCGTCTCCTTCGTTCCGTCATGCAGAGATCAGTGCGAGGGAAACGGACTGTGAATGCATTAGTGTCATCATCATCATCAGGGGACAAGAGGCTTCATCTGTCATCATCCTGCGACAGCTCGGGCAATTCTCCACAGGGTGGGCTATTACTCTCCATTACCCACCGCACACATGTGCACGCGTGCACGCACACACATGCATGCACACACACACACACACACTGGGACGGGTAATGACGAGGTGCATCAGTGGGCGTTCTCGCCCTCCAAAATCTGCTACATAATGTTTTTTCATCACTGTCTGGTTAAAAATGTATAAATCAATTTCCTTCCCAAAATACTGTGCCATCGACCAGAAGCCTTAAGAATGTTTTTCTCCCAGACTCCTGCCCCACTTGATCCTGAATGAAATGAAATCGTCTTCTCCCTGCAATACCCAGCCTACGCGGTTACTGTTATCTGTCAGAGATGGGAAAATCCACACACACGCACACACACACACACAAAATGATGAAGATGAGAGAACGATGGGAGAGAAAGGCGTGGAGGAGGAGATGAGAAGAAGACAGAGTACAGATTTTTCAGCAACCGGTATGATCAATATTTCTCTATTTTTCATTCTATTACAGCGACTCAGAAACAATTTTCGGTTAGCCTTCATTCAGGCTGGAGTAAAACCTTCTTTCCCTGCCGCACTCCCTCACTCTGGCTTCATTTTCACTTTCCTGAAGAGGGAACAGTTCTGAAAATGTTACCATTAGTTGCAGAGATAGTTAATTATTGATACTATGTGTCTGTACAATGAAACCAGTGTTTTGTTTACAAAATCTTAAACATTATTATTGTTTATGTTCAATCAGCATCACTTTCTCAGGTGAGTTTAAGAGCAGCTCCAAGTCTCTTATCATTAGAAATACTGTCCAAGTCAAATCTTATATCTTTCAGTCATGTCTCAAGCCATTTCAGCAGGGTTGTATTGAATATTTCAAAGCTTTGAACCTTTGTTCACAACCTTTGTTCACATTTGACTATCATGTGTACTGCCGGACTTGGAGTGTTGTGTGGGTTGGACAGGTGGAGCAGAGGGACAGATGCTGGCAGACGGCTGCTGATGATGATTACACCCAAGAGACAGTCGGGGGTAGATTGGAGCTTCTGGAGAAATAAACACCTGGAGTCACACAAGATTCTGCCCTGATCTGAAGCCGTTTCC
>JAPZDX010000010.1:10453468-10470968 GCA_029783625.1 Naso annulatus | reverse complement strand
TCGGTCGAGAGTAGGCTAAAAAAATTTTTATTTTTTCTGTGGATTTCAGAGGGACCATGTGACAGTGTGCTAGCTTAGCTAACAAGCTGCTAGCTAACAGGCTATTTTCTTCAATTCAGTTGCTCATTTGGATTGTCAAGTGAGTTTATATAATTAAAATTAGTTTATAGTGCTAACACATGAATCTGAAGATATTTATTCTGATATGGTTATGAAGTTACGTAGACTACAGTCAGATCGTCTTTGTCTTTCAGTAGATCAAAATTCAAAATCAAAGACAATAAAAATTCAAATCAAATAGGCCTACAGTCATTTGTCTTTATCAATAATATTGTTCGACATTAGCCTAAATACAGTCAGATATGTCAGTTTGATATTAAATCCAGGCTTAGTCTCTATCTTTCCCTAAGGAAATGCTTTTCCTTGGGTTGGACACTAGCGGCACTATCCGAATATTTATGCATCTATGGACACCAGTCACATGTGGAAACGAGGCATAATAGGGCTTAATTTATTTATATTTCATATAATATGTGATTTAAAGTTACAGTGAGCTTAATCACAAGAAATTACCTCTCACACGGTGTGAGAGGTTTTAGAGACGTCAATTAAGCTAGGCGAGCTAGCGGAACATGCTTAGTTTAAGTTAGCTTGTGTAAATTTTTCCTTATTCTCCTTATTTTGCTCATTCCTTAATTATGAAGTATAAGCTGTATTGCTAACACAGACTAATCGTTTCTCCATATAAAGACAAAATGTTATCACAAGCTAGCTTAGCTAAAATGCTGTTAACTTGTTTATGACAAATTGGACCTTTCTTTGTAAGTCCGTGTGGTTTGGTAATGTAGGGCTGTATAGACGACCACATTGAGATGAAAATGGAAAACACAAGAACTAATATGATATTTTTTAATGGCAGTGACACTGTGCTCATAATTTTTGCTTCTCTCTTTAGCCATCTTTCTCTCTCTCTCTTCTATCCATTTATCTCTCCTCTCTTTGAAATAACTTGTCTCTCCTCTGATGTTTTGCATTTGCATAAAACCTCAGTCCTCTGATTCCTGCAGCATGCACACTTCTATACTAATAGATGACAGGCTTTGATATTTTCTGCCACATTCCCTCGTTTCTCCTCCCTTCTTTTCTGTTTCCTCAGCGAGGGGGGGATTTCAATGTGAGACCCTCTTGCTAAGACGAGGAGAGATTTCAGAGAAAGAGGTTGAAGGGGACTTTGGTCTGTAGAGAGACTGAGATGCTTAATATGCTGGTTGTGTAAATGCCTCTTAGCAGCTCAGGAATAAGGATGAAGGTGAGCTAGCTTTGTGTACAAGTGTGTTAACAGATGCAAATGAGGTATGTGCGAGCCAGGTTTGAGTGTCACTAATGTCAAGTGGAATTTTGATGGCATAAACCACAAATACAAGACTGAGTGTCTGTGTTTATTGCTCACCTGAAACATGGACCTTCATGGGTTTTTACGTTCATCATCAGTAAGAGATTAAAATGAAAAATGTTCTGTTGCACAAGCTAAAGTCAGTTATCTGCAGTCTGTGAAGCATGCGGTACATAATGTACCACACATTTCCATTTGTATTACACTTGGTATTGTAATTTCCAAAGGTATAATTGTGGGCTAATTCTATTCTGCGCACATCAACCCACCCACGCAAAACTGAAATCACAGCGACTGAGTTTCAATGCTGAGAGCTAAAATCAAATCATCCTTCCATCCTCCATGTTCTATGTGTGAATACCAGTGCATGCTTTAGGCAAAAGAATGCAGGGGTCCTATGAGAGGCCGAAACACACACACACATGCAAACACACACACCGCATGATTAAAATCTGTTTTATTATTGTAGCATCCTCGATAGCATCATCCCTCTGTTATTGTCACGCTATGCAGTCACCGGGGAAAATTGTGAGCCACATGCATCAAAAACGGGTATAACATTTTTAAAGGACAAGTTTGGTTTTTTGCACATTAAGCCTAAAAATAAAGATATTTACGATCATATACATTTTTTTACAGCATTATTACAACGAACGGTGCAGTCTTGAGAACACAAGCTCGTTGCTGACATCAACGCTAGCTGAAAACAACGGAGGTGAAGGGGCATTGAAAGTGCTTTGAAAATCTGTTGAAAAACTCAAGAAATTTTAGTTTTAAAAGACGAGAAACTCACCGGATGTTTGGTGGTGTTCTCTCACGTACCGACACTAAAACACAAAGTAAAACAAGGGCATATGACCTGGAAATGGCTCTTTCAGCTCAGGAAACAAACAAGCAGCCGTTTCCAGGTTATAAGTCATTTTTTAAATTCCTGTCTATTTGCTGGAAAAGGCTATTAGATAGTTTACGGGTAAAGGACCGGCAGGTGCCATCATAATTTACTTAGTAGCTGCGGATTTAGTTGCTGATTTTCAGTTTCAAGGGTTATTAAAATGGCTAAAGCCTGAATGTGGCTCTTTATTGACCTGACTGTGCGAATGAGGTTGATTTAAGATAAATTTTTAAGATTTAATTTTCAACTTTTTTTTTTTTTGCCAAAAGCACACCAAATAGCAAGCGTCCAACACGGTGGTTCCCAAAAGGGGGTTGGGACCTCCTGGGGTGTCACAAGACACAACCAGGGGATTGTGGGATGCCTTCCAAAAAAAACAATAAATTTTTAAAATAATTTAAAATTGCATATTTAATCCATTATTGTGGAAATTCTGGTTATATTCTTTCTTAAAATTCTATAAAATAGCATTATGGCTGTTAGGCTGATGTTTTGTGTTGTGTTTGCACAGGCCTAATAGTGTGTGTGCATAGGCCACCTCCAGGGTTGATGGGGGTCGCCAGTCTCTGTCAATGTTATTTGAGGGGTTGCGGGATGGAAGGTTTGGGAACCCCTGCTCTAACACTCTCATCACGCTTGTAACTCTTAATTTATTAACACCAAATAAAATTTGACTAAACCTGTATAATTAATAAAATATTTAAGAGATCAATTTAAGAATACATTTGAAACTTTGCACAATTACCTCAAAGCAGCAACACACTCATTTAAAGACAGACAGGACTCAAAATTAAAGAGAAGGCAATGAAATTGAAAAGAGGAGTAACAAAAATGTGTCACTCCAAGAAATGTATTTCAGCTATGAGCAGCAGAGCAGAGTCCATTGTGCTGCAATGATGCAGTGTGATGTTAGTAAGCAGGAGAGTACAGGATGGAGAGGCTGCACTTGTGCACGGTTCCTTTAGCTTTAATTCCTGGAGGGAGAGTTTGGAAGATACATCATGTGGTAGCTGGGAGGGAAGGGTTGATCCTCCCTGCATGCCTCTTTTGCACAAGTCTTGTGGTGAAATAAAATGAGCCAGAGGAACACAGGACCTTTGAAGTGGCGCTGAGCAGAATACAGCCTGTAACCACAGAGCCACTAAACGGCCCAGCCCCGGCAGCGCAGCGTTGCACAATGACATTTCCATATGATGTCAGCTTCTGACAGGCAGATATGTGTTTGGGCTGTTTGGAGCAGAGACGTGTTGAGAATACAGCCTTGGATTTGTGCTGAGTGGTGACATGAAAGGACTCAAGCGTTTTTTGTCCAACACAAACCTGCTCTAGTTTTCCATTTTAATTTCCTTTTTATCCCTCTCCTCTTTCTGGTTTGCATGTTGTTGCCTCTGTTTCAGCAGCTCACTAACCAACAGTGTTTCTGTGTTTCAGGAGGAGGAGATGCCAGAGGTAGAGATAGACATAGACGACCTGTTGGAGGTCAACAGTGATGACGAGAGAGCCAGCAAACTGCAGGTATACTCCTGTGACTGTATTTATGTCTGTCTTTGTATCTAGACATCTATTTTCAGAAAACCCCAACGGGTTCAGCATGAACAAGAAGCGAAGTATCATGTCGCGTTTTACACGAGTTCACAGCTGTGCAGTTTGTGTTAAATCACGCTCAATGTTATAGGCCTTAGCTGTAGCTAGCGACACATGTATTGACTGTGTGTGTGTGTTTTGAGTCTCCTTGAGTGACAACTGATCTCAGAAATCACCCGCATCTCCAGTCGTATCTATCACTACGTGTCCATTTGACAGATTAAAAAGGAGATTATGCATCTCTGGGGCTTTCCAACAGGGAAGTGGTTCTCCTTCCCATCAAGCCCCTTAATAGATGCTCCGTTTTACAGCAGATATAAAAATGTTTACAGTCTATTAGATAAAAACAACTTTGATCTCTGTAGCTCATTTCTTTGTTCCTGACAACTGCAAAGGGTGTAAATTTTTATAGTTACAGATTGGATATGTTGCATCCAGACATTATCGCTCTGTACTGACCTATCTGCATGGGTTACCATGGTAACAAGGCAGGCGCCAGTATATGTGCTGGTAATCCGCTTTCCAACGCAGAAGATCGATGATTGAAAAAATGTAGATGCATCATCTCGCTATCCGAATACACGTGCTGTCAAGTTGCAGTGCTGAACTTCGCAGCACCAGACCAGACTCAGCAAGGAAACGGCGGGCTTCACTGTGCAGGGACAGGTTTGGCATCAAGCAGTGACTGTTGGGAGCATGTCGTCCTTTGGACATTTGATGATGAGAGGTGCCATGCTAAATTTGTGTTGCTCAGTGGCCATCTAGTACTCCTTGTCCATCAAAAGACACCTTATGCAAGCACTCTTTGTGAAGTTAGGCAGAGACACTCTGATATCCGATTTGAATGAGCAGAGCATCTGGACTGAAGACGCAAACTGTTCGTCAAGACTGCACAAATCCGTTTGGAAACGTATTTCAAACCACCTAACATAGTTTTTTGTTGTTCAGACTTAATGAAATCAATATGGATACAATCTGGATATGCAAAAAACCTGATTTCACATGGATTCGGGCAGACGGCAGGAGACACCTTGTTAACGGCACGGGAAAAAACAAACAGTCCAGTGGAATAGAAAGAGGGCAAAAAGAAACGCATAATGATGTGTTGCTCCAGTGATGTCATATTGTTTACAAAGAATGGAATAGAATACATTTAATGAAATTATTTCATGACCATTATTTTATGTAACTATTCTCGTTATACATGTAGCTGTAAAATGCAGCTTTCTCTTAATTTTCTATTGCAAACTTAAAATAAAAGTTAAGTTCCCTCCGAAACATTACTTTTTGGAGGGCAACCAGCTTTGTGCTGGTTGCCTTCCATGTATCGGCTTTTCGTGTAACATCCTTTGGACATCTCGGTAGGTTTTCAGGCTGTCATAAATACAACCCCAGGTGTTGTCACACCAAAATAATCACCTTCTGATTGTCAATATTTGTCATGTTTTCTCCTTGCATGAGGCATTTGAGGAGTTATGTAACGTCAGGTTGTAAATTTTGTTGCAGTGAACGGCAACCAGTTAAAATATTTTGACGGCAATGCCATCTGCCGTTCATATTGCCGGCATTCTCTGCCAGCCTCTTAAAATTTTACTGTCCTGCTCTCATCCACTTAAATGATATCCGGTTTGCCATCTACTGTCTGCCTGATTCCATGTAAATGCAGCATTAGTCACAGAAACAAAAGTGATACAAAAAACATTAACAGATAGTTTGGGGATGTCAAATTGGTTGTTAATTTTACATTTTATTTTTATAGTTCTAGCGCTGCAGTGCTTCAAAAGCATTGTATCCCTCAACCACTCACTGTTTTCCTTTCATTCCTTTTCACACAGGAATCATTAACAGACTGCTACAAACCAACAGAGGTGAGCATGTTCAGTGTTTCTCATCTATACAATAAAGTGCCTAAAATCATTAATCCTAGCAGCATATGTGTAGACAGACATTATTGATGCCAACAGGCACTATTCGATCAGAGTGCACAGAGTGCAGTATGTTGGAGCATCATGTCCTAGATGTGTATGTGTGTGGCTAATTCATGTCTGGTGACATTCATACACATCAGTTTTCTCTTTCCATGGTCTTCCTGACCTCAATACGGCAAAGACTGAGAAGAACCCGGGGAAGTTGCTGTTTGACAGTTACAGTTTGTGAGCACAGGCTAAGTTTGTTTACCAGAGAAGAGATTAGACAATGGTTAGTTTGTATTTGTGAGTGTGTGAACGTGTGTGTCTGTAGGTGTTAAGTGTTTGGGTATGGGTGAGGGAGGGTTAAGCTTTTATGGTGATTAAAGGTGGTACAGACCAATCACATTAACACTACAAATGGCGACCTCGTCCAGCTTGGACTTCCCATCTGTCATCTGAGAGTGTGTGTCTGTGTGCATGTGTGTGTGGCATTAGCTGAGCCTGTTACGACCACTACAAGGTCATCGGCGTACAAAGCCACACAAGTGTCCGACCAGGTGGACAGCAGCTAACACACACACACACACACTCACACACACAAACACACCCTAATCCCTTGAGAGGGAAGTAGCACAGATGCCTTTTTTGAACACAGTCCCACAAAGGAGGCGTCAGCGGGGAATAAACAGGGAGAGAGCAAAGCGATGGAGAGAAAAGGTGATTGTGACAAAGGTAGGTAGTGATGGAGGCAGAATCAAAAACAAGCACTGTTTATAAAAAGTTACACTGAGAAAATATAAGGGGGGAGGGAGGGTGGGAGTGAAATAAGGAATGGAAGCTACAAAGAAATAGGAAGAGAGGGAGGCAGAAGGATATATGAAAAGACAGCTAGAGGAAAAGAGACAGTGGAGAGGAGGAGGAGAGGTACAGAGGGAGATAAAGGAGGGGATGGCATCAGTAATTAGGTCATGAGCAGTGTCACCCCTGGTAAAATGAGGGGATTATATTCCAGCATGCTCCCCACCCCAGTCACTCTGTCGTGGACCTCTGCGCAACCTCCTGTGTAAACCCAAGATGTGGGTTATCTCTGCCCTTGTTCCTTCCTGCCTCAGTTTCTCCATAATCCACTGTTTCATCTTTGATTTCCAAAGGGCAATACTAGTGAGATTTGATTTTGTTCCTCGTTTGTTTTTACTTTAAGTATTAATTTTTGACAATATTTTTATGCATACATTCAACTTCGCCCGGTATCCTTGTCTCCTTCTAACTTATAACCATAATCTATAACACACATCAAATGTATTTGTCTATCAACATGAAAAGCTGATAGTCCCATATTGCTGCATTAGATGCAAAATGAGTAGATGAGAAAATTAAAACCACAGTCAAGTATACAACTCATGGTTTAAAGATAACACTAGCTAAAGGTTAGCATAATGGCTAAAAACAAGGCAAACAGCTAATTTTCAATCTATCTACTATTTTGTCTGGTTAATCTTAACAGACACATATTATAAAAAGATAATTTTGACGAGTTTATATAATATGAGAAGCGGGGAGCCCGACTAGCTTGTCGCCTGTTTCAATTTTTTGAGCTATGCTAACCATATGCTAGCTGTAGCCAGCTGTTTTAGACAGCGTTGGGCAAGTTACTTTCAAAATGCAATATTTTACATTTTACGAGTTACCTTCATTTTAAGGTAATATATTACACTACAATATTACGGTCTGTGCAGGTTAAAATATTAAATACACTAAACACTAAATACACTATATACTTTTAGTCAGCTACTTTCACCAAGTATCAAGGACACCTAAATATCCAAGATCTTTTTAAATAAACGAATGGCTTTGCAAACAGGGATGGGCAGGCAGACAAAGGATCAAAGTCTGATAAATTATGAGATAGCAATAAAATATACAAGACAAACATTTTTTTTCTGTACCTGTTTTATTACAGTCCATTGAAATTCCGCATGCGTATGATGATAACGTTGATTCTGTGTGTGTACACAAACCCTTTGAACTCGCAAATTTGTGACTTTATAATACATACATGACTGTAGCCTACGTTACTGAAATATTATTAGTAATGCGTTATATTACTTTGTTACCGTCAGAATTACTGTAACATATTACTTTTGTAGTTCTCTTGTCTAACTCTTGGCAAGAAAGCAACCAAGAATTTTTTCCAAAATATTAAATTATGTTTTAAAACTGCCAGTTAGCGGTAATCGTGTTCTTTGCCGTTTCATCGTCTCATCTATCATTCAGTCAATTTGGGCTACATCGAAGAAACAGACAGCTGAATATATCTTAAAATTTTATTTTTGTCCTTTTTTTTTACAATTTTGCATTTAGTAATTTGATTATATAACTCTATAGTACTCATGTTTTACCCGTGTGTGTGTGTGTGTTTTAACTCTTTTTTGTTTTGTTTTTCTTGTCTCTTTTTTGCAGGACTTTGTCCGCGAGTTGCTCGTTAGGATAAGGGGGATGAGAAAACTCAGTGCGCCAAATAAGAAGGGTCTATAATGGCTGATATGTGAACCATCAATCAACCATTAACTACGTCATCTTCGCTCCACCTACTTAATCCACTCAACATGGACTGCCATCACAAAGAATAACCTATCTAAACATTACAGCATTAGTAACTACTCTGCAACCTGCACCATGAACTCCATGCATATAGCCCTAGTCATTCATTTCTCAATCACATAGAATAACAAGGTGTATTATGATGTTTGACTGTTTAAAAGGTACTTAAGTAAAACAGAGCAGAAATGGCTCAATACCGTGCAGCCATGATAAAATGTCGAGCCCTGGAACGTGCCAGAACTGCGGACGTGCTTTAACATGAACACCAACTATTTCCACATTTCAGAGCCATGTTGTGATCTCGACAGCCATACGACTTAAACACAAACAAATCTCAAAAAGGGAGGTGGTAAACAATGTTTGTACTGCAGTAGGTGTGAAATTAGCTGTAGCACTACGTAAACACAGTGCTTCATATTTTATACTGGGGTGTTTTAGTGTTGCTTTAAAAATAATGTACTGTATGTTACCATATATTGTTTATGTGATTGAAATGTTGTCTTCAGCAGTTTTTTGTCCTATTTTAAATCTGACCTCCTTATCCTTACTGAGTCATTGTTTGTAAGGAAGCTCTGTAGTTTTATTTTAAGCACAAGGCATTAATGCATCAATTCTGCATTTTTGTGATATGTAAATTCTGGGAAGAGTGGGTACATTTTAGCCAACAAGGCTAAAAAAGGGTGAAGATTTTTTCTTTTTACCAGCTGTTTTATCATACTGTTTACCACAGCAAGGCATGATGGGTGTTGCGGTTCTCTGTGTGGGACTGTGAAACCTGTATG
This sequence comes from Naso annulatus, assembly GCA_029783625.1. Lineage (NCBI taxonomy): Eukaryota > Metazoa > Chordata > Actinopteri > Acanthuriformes > Acanthuridae > Naso > Naso annulatus. The sequence continues at coordinate 10,461,806 of JAPZDX010000010.1, read as the reverse complement.
ATTGGCAGCCTTTCACTCACCATGTAATGCGATGTTGTTCATTGCTCTCCCTCATCAGAATACATATCAGTTGGTCGTTTAGGTTTAAGCACAAAGCCCAAACATTGTAGTTGTTTCTCACATTCTGGTTCACTTAACTCTGCCTCTCTACTAGTGGTTAATGTTGCCTTCAAGGATATCCAGGATCAGTTCAACCTTTGTCTCAGCACTGAACCTTAACTACTGACAACCTATAAAGGCAAATACGGTTGAGTCAGAACCTGAGGACAACTTGAAACTTTGACACTTAAACCTGTCAGGTCCTGTAAGGGAAGGTGTGCCAAAACCGGGAGTGTTAGATCCTAAATGTCATATGTCATGGAAGCATTGTGTGACACAGCTTTTCCACAGAAAATGTTAAGTTTGTGAAATGTCTTTGAGGTGGGCGCAGTATTTTAAGATATTTAAAACTTTTCCAGGTTGCAGAAAATATGTTAGAATTGCCTAATCCCAGATTGAAGAGGTGGATTTAGTTATTTATTGTTGTTAATGACTGTGAGTGCACGACGTGAGTCTCGCATGTGCAAAAATGTCTGCCATCTTGGACAGCTAGCTACGGCTACACCACCTGGACAAATCACTTGTCACAATCTGAGTTTCATGTCACGATCTCAGTTTGATAGTCTGAATCAGGTTTAATGTTTTAAAACTTCATCATAACTTCAAAGTGTTAGCGCTAGCCAGCTCTGGCGCTAGTGACGGCCTGTATTGTCATTTCAACTTGTGATGACTGGTTAGCTAGCACCCGACAAAGATGCCACCATGACGTTAGTCGCCAACACAAGTTCAGCTAACGTAACTGGTAAATAAATTACCCATCAACAGTTTACCCTCAGTTTACAACAAACCATTGTACTTGTTCCTAATATAAATATGAAGTTGGGAATAGTAGAAAATGTATCAGTAACATTTAACATTAGCATTTAATAATCACATGTGGTTTGTTCAAGTGGTGTAGCCGTAGCTAGCAGTCCAAGATGGTGGGATACTTCGCATACGTGCAACTCACATCGTGTACTGACAGTGACCTTCTGTGCACCAACACACTCAAAAACCTGTAAGCTCTGGTACAATCATGACTCGTGTTATGGGGTCGGGCGCAGTTTCATCTCCGAGCAGTCACTCGTGAACCAACCGGAATGGAGCAGACCTAAACCTGCCGTGTGATAAATACCCTCAGCTGCCAAAGACGAGAGCAGGGCAACGTTCGATCTCAACATAACACTTGCAAAGCACCCGTCTTGCATGCTAACAACAGAGGAAAAACACTGATAAAGATTATAGATATTATAAAATATAATCAAGCAAAAAATACTTTTTTTTATTAGCTGCCATGTCTGACTTTGTAGAACTTTTTTGTGTTGAAACAACGTGACTGTCACGTTGCAGAGAATCCAGGAAAATTCAAAAAAAAAAAAAAAAAAATGGTGCTGTTTTTGATGTTCTTCCCAGGTTTTTGGTTGTACGAGACGCATTTACACTGTCGATTGATGCCGGCGAATTGTGTCTGAGAGAAATGTGTCTGTCTTTATTGATGGGATGCATGCAGGCTAAAGTGGTGTCCCCTTTGCATTTCTTTTCCTCGTTCTGAACCGGGCTGCTCTGGGCTGGATGGGCGTCGCCACACTCAGCTGGCATTAGTCGATTTATTTTGAAAAGATCATGTGTTTTACTGATCAGTGAAATGGAAGGAAATGTTGAAGAGGAAGCCATTATAGCCAGCGAAGATGCATCCAGGACTCTCGTCGAGGTACTCCATAGAATTTTCTCTGTCAAGAAACAGTTCAGGGGCAATAGGCTGATATTTTATAATTTATGGGATTTAATGTGGAGAGTATTTTGAAAGTGTCCATAGAAAGCTTTATGTTTGCATGTATTTTTAAAGTCGCATGTTGAGGGGAACATTTTGTTGGCCCTAAGGTTTTTATTTCACAAAATAAAACACTTTCCTTTTTATACCTTTATTATTATTATTAAGACTAAAATGTTCAGTTTTTCAGCTGCAGTTTTATTTTACTGTACATCCACAATTATTCTTTTTAAAATGTAATGTGGTGTGTGGTTTGTTTTTGCTGATAATAAAAAAGCAGAATGACTCTGTACTGTTTAAACAGATATTTTCCATGTGTATTTGTTATTATTTTTTATAAAGGATGTGTGTCTTTGTGCAGTATTTACAGAAATAGCTTTTGGTAATGTGCTTTTTTGTCTTTTTCCCACAGTTCAATAAGAGGAGCCACTTAGCATTTAGCATGAATGCTTGGGTAAACAGCCAGCCTGGCTTTGTATGAAGAAAACAAATATCACCTACCAGCATTTTTAAGTCTCTATCATTAACGTGTTTATCTTGTTTGTCCAGTTTGTAGAAAAAGTTGAAAATGTCAAGTAGGAGACTCTGTGGTTTAAATTGCCTGTGACTCTAAATTGCCTGTAGGTGTGAATGTGAACATGATCTGTTGATTGTCTCTATATGTCAGCCCCGTGATGAACAGGTGACTTGTTGGGGGGTGTACCTTGCCCTCAGCCAGTGTCAATTGGAATTGGCTCCAGCCCCCACCCCTGCGACCCTGCAAAGGATAAAAGGTAATGGAAAATGAATGAATAAAGAAACAGCCCCCATCTAAATGAAGAGGGATGGAAGAACTTCACAGTCAATAGTCATGCCTCATAAAGCTGGTTTAAGAAGAGCTTCAAAGGTTTGGTGACTTTGCCTCAAAATAAGTTTTTTTTTCCCCCAACAAGTCTAAGTCCTCTGTTATTAGCAAGATTTTATGACACTTTTCTTTCACAGGACAATCTAAAATGCCAGCAACACTGGCTAAATATTTATCGCTTTTAAGGTTAGGCTGTTTCAAGCATACTAGGCAGTTCTCCTGATTTTCCTGGGAAACTTCTGTTTTTTGCTGCCCTCTTAACTACACATGTATACCAGGCACATCACACAATCCTGGAAAAGCGCTACCAACTTTAATGCCGCTGAGGAAAACTTCATCGTCATCTTTACCTCACGTTCAATGAGAAGTCTGCTGCACCGATTTGTCCACTGAGCCTGGGAGTCGCAGTGACGACAAACATAAAGCAATGACTGTGCACCCGCACTGATGTCAGTGGTGTGTGGCTAACATTACAGGCTCAGCGAGGGGAAGGGTAAAAGATGAGTGTTATTAATGTCTATAGTCTATATTTGCTTATCCTGGAGATTCGTACAAGTTCATGCCAGAGAGGCAAATTAATCTGCCCTGCAATATAATTGTTATTATTTGTTAGAATGTTAGAATGCAAGCAAAAAACACCAACTCCCCGGTCTAAAAACCCTCCCATTTCACTAAGTCTCAAGGTTGGCAAGTATGGATCTAAGGCTGTGGTTTGTCTCCTCTCTTCCAGTGTCTCAGTGGAAACCACATGGTGATGACAAATTCTGTTGTTTCCAGTCTTTACACTAAGCTAAGCTAAGCTAAAGCTAAAGCTCTAGCTATATTTACACAACAGAAAAGAAAATGGTATTGATCCTCCAATCTAGCAAGAAAGCCAACTGGCGCATTTCCCCAAAACCTTCTGGAAAAAGTTGCTTTTGGATGGATAAATCATTCTGTATGTGTGTGTGTGTGTGTGTGTGTGCGTTGTCCTTGGTATGTGTGCATTCACGTGCCTGTTTCTGCATATTAGAGCAACATGCTTGCCAATGTGTTCCTGCTCAGAGCCACACAGTGTGGCAGTGGTTTAGTAGGCCAGTCCTGCGCGCTGTCTGATTTTGTAAAGAGCTCATCAGGCTATGACATTATTGCTCAATGTGCGCATGAGTAGCCTTTCTCTGCAGCATGTCTAGCCCCATATGGACTGACCTACTGTCCTACTGTACATTGTTGCTAGGTAGAAAGTGTTCGCTGATCTCTGAGACAAATATGACTGTTATTTGAAAGGCCATTACATATGAATGAATTACCACAAAAGTTGCACGATCATTGATCTGTGATCACTGCAAAGCTCATATATTTTTCTCTTAAGAGGAGTCATGTTGAAGAATATAGGCCAGCTTAGAGAGAAGACAGACAGAGAGAGACACACGCACAGAACATGATAATGAATGTCTTCTAATTCACTGACATACATTCTCATGCAGCCTCGTGGATTTCACTGCAGGATACAGAATTGCGTACACATGCTGCTGCCAGCGCGTCTGTGCAGTGCAACAAGGCTGCGTGTGCCTTTAAATTCCATGACCCACTTTTCACAGCTGGGGCTGGCTGACTGGCTGGCAGGGAGCGCTCGCGCATGCTGCCTTGAATAATTGGGACTGCAAGGTGAATGTGAGGAGAATAGTTAAAGACGGGAGCTCACCCCCGCCAGCCAGCCAGCCTGCCTGGTTCAGTCAGCTGGCTGCACACCAGCAAATCTCACACCAGCACTGTCCTCGAATCGCTGTCGGTCATGCTGTTGTCGAAATATTAAGACTGATGTGAATGGAGACAGTTGTTTGACGGGAGAAAGGGAATTGTGTGGATGCGTGAAATGAAAAGAGACAAGCAAGACTGAGAGAATGCCTTTTTATAAGCTGTTTATACTGTAAATTGCCAGGAAACACAATATGTAATGCATATCTCCTAATGTGAAATAGCCCAGAAGACCCTACTGTAAATTTTTTATCTTCCCATCCCCCTCCGCATTCCTCCATTCTCTCTCTTGATCCTATATATTTCTCTATCCACCCCCCTCATTCTCCTCTCTCTCTCCCTCGTGGATGCAGTGATCCATCATGCCAATACTTCAGAGAGTCAGAGAGAGCACGGAGGAGGCAGCTTAAGAATAGAAAAAGACAGATAGATACTGTATACGACCAGGGTGGTAAAAAGAGAGATGAGAGAGACGGGGTGACACCAGCAGCATCTCTCCGCCCCACCACCCATTCCCCTCAGCTGGGAGATAGATCCCATCTCATCTCCACTGCTGTGGAACCCAAGTGCGGCATCAGACACACGCTGCGGCAACGTGTCACGCTGTTGTGGCCTGCTCATTCATTCACATGACAGGCAATTCAGCCGAACAGCATCACTTATTACCCAGACAGAGAGAGAGAGACAGGGGGTGATGTTTTCTCCTGTCATCCCCATTACCCTGCACAGTAGACCTGCTGCATTGTGGGTAAGGGGGAAATGGCGGGCAGTGCGCTCTGCTTAGCATACCCATCTTAATCTGCATGTACTCTGTATGATTTGGTGGAAATGAAAAAAGGTGAATTGTGAAGAGTAACTTCGAGTAAATTCCGGCGAGATCATTTGAATATTTTATTCCACTTAAACATTAAGTACGACCGCACGCCCGGGAACAGCCCTGCTTTCTGGACCCTATAAATACTATATAACACACAAGCACAGTTTTCACTTGCACGGCATGCATATCTGTGTCTGTATCTGTGTGTGTGTGCATGTGCATTTAGGTGTATGTGTAGCAAAAACTGGCAGTGTGTCTCGTGGGAAAACTCTTTAGTTTCACTACACTTAACTCATTCAATTTTCCAGCACTCCACACAGAAATGTTACAACTCCAGCATCAAAGATGTAGGCGTGTACAACATTACACAGACTCTGCTGCCAACACTGATCACTTCTACTGTTATTAACACTACCTTTTTAAGCTTGAGTAGCGCTAATAGTAATAGTAATAGCATCCATCCATCGGTGCGTCTGTCCATCCATCCATCCATCCATCCATCCATTGTCAACCACTTATTCAAGGTTGGGTTGCAGAGGCAGCAGCTTCAGCAGGGGGCCCCAGACTTCACTTTCCTTGGCCACATCAGCTAACCCTAACTGGGGGATCCCGAGTTGTTTTCAGGCCAGTGGGCTGATGACGATTTTTGCATCATGCTTACCAGAGCGGACCCCTGTGGACATGCCAAGTGGAAAGTATGAATTGGCCTGTAGATGAGCCTGTACTTCCCTGAGGAGGCAACCAGGAGGCATCCTACCAGCCAAAACTACTTCAACTGGCTCCTTTCAACACTACGGAGCAGCGGCTCTACTCCAAGTTGAGAGACGCCAGCCAACCGTCTGAGGAAATAAAAAGTCCAATGACTTACTCCAAGATATCACAGAAAAAAAGTAGTGTAAATAAAAATACTCAAGTAAGGTACAAGAGATTGAAAATTGTTCTTAAGTAGAGAATGTTACATTCCACCACACGTTGTTGTACTAATTTTAATAAAAAAATTATGATCCACAATCAAGAATATGTTTTCAGGAAATAACAACCACACATTGATAATGACGTTACTAGCTAGATAAAATCTGAGGAAGTCCCACATTATTACAGATGCTCTTTGAATTCTGATTTGTATATTCTTGCAAATCATCAGGACGGACACACAGTGGACAATATTCAGCAGGGCAGAGGGGCACAGACAGTCTAGATGTCCCATATTTGATGCTTTACTGTTCAGTATCGCTCCAGGCCTCCCAGCACAATAAACGCCTGAATATGAGACAGTAAACACTGCTGTTTAAAACGCAGACAATACCACTGTGACCACCGGAGGGATTAATTGCAGGGATTTAGAACTAATAGCACTATTTACTTGGGTCACATTGCCATATGTCTACTGGCCTGTTTGCGCATTAACTACTTGTTTTTTAAGGTTTGTTTTCTTTGTTGCGATTGGCCCGTTCTGCGCATACCCAGAGGGATGAGGCTGCTCAACTGTAAAGGATCACATACCTAGATGAAGCATGCAGTGAGCAGCTGAGTGTGTGTGTGTGCTAAAGGCAGAGCCAGGCTATTTAGACAACATGGAGGGAGTCCTGGTGGGGGATCTGTCTATCTGCAGGGGGCAAGTTCAGATCATTCTCCATTATGCCATCTGTGTCTTGTGAATTATGTAGAGACAGAGATAATGAAGGAGGCGATTATCATTATGCTACCAAAACAACACAGACACGCTTAGCAGCCTTATTTGTGTGCAAACAACAACAGAAATGTTGGAAAACAGGTGAGCAATTTTCAAGAATTGGTCTTATTTGATTTATACATGATTTCCTCTCATAAAGATCTTATCGAATCAAAAGAAATTAAAAAATAAACGCTGGCCTATATTTTTAACATAATAACAACAGTGACCAATAACAAAGCACAGGATGTTTCCTCTGGGCAGGTTAAAGCAGCATGAACACTCTGACTCACTGATTTCCTTTGTTCTATGAGACACGATCAGGACAAAAGAAGAGTGAGGCTACAGAAACTAGTCTGTGCTCAAATGTTGCTATGCAGAGACGGTCCCGTCTGTCTGCTGCTTCAAAGGTAAAACAAGGATAAAGAAAGGGGGCAACTGTGGCAAAAGTAGTCACAGACACAAAGAGGCAGATGGAGTCTGAAAGAAAAAGTGATAAAACAGACCTACAAAAGTGAACAACAAGGGCAGGTAACAGTATAAACTGCACTGTGTGGTGTAAACATGGCAATGACATTAACAGTTAATCCTCTGCCTTTAAATCTCCCATAAAAATGCAGAACTGTCACAGCAAAATGTTAAATGAAAACAACAGTATGCCAATGAGCTTCATTATTAATTGCCAGATTGTGTGATATCATCGTCATGACAGCAGCATCTGCAAAAATGAATGCATAAAAAAACAAAAATCAAGCACATTCTTGTGCTTGTGAGGCAGTAAACACGAGACGATTACAGCAGACGTGCTGCTAAGCTGTGAATATCTACGGCTGAAGTGTTATCACCACCACACTGACATCTGCTCACTGGATGAGTTGGTTGTTTTGTAGGTGGCAATGTGTTACTATCATTAACATAGCAGCATGTCTAAGTGGGTTTGTGATGAATTTTTGCGGTGTATGCATTGTTTTCCTCATTATCTCCCAGAAATTTTTACACTTAGTCAGCGCCTCATAATTAGCTGTTATGCTGCCTTCATTTGCTATCAGAAATGTAAATGCTGGGTGCATTTTGGCATATGGAAAGTCTAATTTTACAGACACTCCGCATTTAAAGATGTGGCTTTCTCACCTACACTAAACTGTTCTTCCTTCATTAGATTTTATGGTAGTAATTCATTATTTTTGTTATTTCAGATATTCTCCAATAATTCCAAGAGTTTACGAATATTATTTTGTTTATTTGCCTCCCTCTTGAGTTACAAGACAAGAAGATAGATCCCATTCTTTCAACTGTGCATGCAGTAACAAGGAAGAGACGAGCAGAGCTCGCCCACTGCCAGTTAGCTTAGCTCAAACACTGGTAGTCAATGGGAAGTGCTAGCCTGCCTCCACCTCAAGTCATCAGATAAACTTTCCA
>JAPZDX010000010.1:10259046-10273023 GCA_029783625.1 Naso annulatus | reverse complement strand
CAAACGGTAGACCAGGCACCCCATGTACAGAGGCTGTGTCCTCGCTGCAGTGGCTATAGGTTCGAATCCGCCCAATGTCCTTTGCTGTGTGTCATTCTCTCTCTCTCACTTCCCCTTTCCTGTCCACCCTTCAGCTGTCCTTTCAGATTAAAAAAAAAAAAAAATCTTTAAAAAAGTACTAACCAGACTAATCTATATGGTAGGTGCTCCATTAAATCATCTGTTGGAATCTGATGCATATACAGATACATCTCCAGCTCTTTTTTGGAATTATGTTACGACTTGTGATATAGTGACTTTTTCAGGTTTTAGTAATACAATGAAATTTAATAAACCATAATTTTGCAGCTACTTCACAAGACCAATTTTTGGTTTTGTAAAAAGCTGGTGAAACTCAGTCCTGGACTGCAGATTAGCCCTTGTTGCTGGGGAACCAGCTCAGGCTGACATTTACTATTTATGCTTGGACTCTTCTTCTCCCATAAGTTTGCATCACGTCTTTATTAATTCACATGTAAAAGCAGGAAAAAAAAAACACTATAAGAGAAATAAGTTTGGCTTTGGGCATTACTGTTTGAAAAAAATGCATATTTTCCTTCCTTTGGCTTTCATGTATCACACTGTATATTTGTTTGTGTGCTCTTGGTTAATGGAGTGTTAGTTCCTACTGACAGCTCACTGTATATGAGAGTAAGCGTGTGTGTGTGTGTGTGTGTGTGTGTGTGTGTGTTGGGAAAAGATAATCCAGGCCACATCCCCCGGGGAGACAGACTGAGGCTCATATCCAATGCTCTTTATGAAAGAGAGCTGTCCCCGCCGTCAGATCCCTCTCTCTCGCTTCTCCCTTCATCTCTCTCTCTCCTCCTTTATATTCATCTCTCTCTTCTCTCTCACATCGACTCACCCCTCCAGCACACTCCCCTGTATTTCATTCATCTGGCTCTCCGTATCTTTTCTCAGAATCTAACAGGATTTCACTTTGAACTGGTTCCCCCTCTCTCTCTCTCTCTCCGTACATGTCCACAGCATTCAAAATGAAATTGAAATTCTTGCCTTGCAGCTAAAACAGGCGTCTTGGCTCATGATTTATCTTTAACAATGAATAAAATCACTGCACAAAGTCCTGGAATTGGTCTTGCAAATTTTGGATGATTAGAAGATGGGTTAATCAGATCAGTATGAATATGGACAAATGTAATGGTGAATCATTCAGTGATGCTGCTCTTCTACATCTGTGAACACGGGAGAATTTTCCCAGCAAAAGTAGAATTTGTTTTCTTTTTTTTTTTTCCCCCATCAGTGACCAATATCAGCCTGTCACATGATCTCAGAGTTGAAGTCCTCGCTGAATTGCAAAATGACCGATTTCCGCACTTACGCAACTTTGAACAGGAGAATGTTGCCTCTCTGTCCTTTTAACATTTCTCATCTCTTCTCCCTCTACTCTTGACCCTCTCAAAGTGTTACCGTGGCGATGGGAGGTCAGTGGTTGCTCATTGGTGTGGCGCCAGATAGGAAACAGCTGACCGCTGTGCAGGAAGTGGACAATAAAGGACACACTGAACTTCATGCAAGAAAAAAAAAGTGTGTGTGTGTGTGTGTGTGTGTTATATTTTGCAGTATAAGTATGCATGTAAACCATGTTTTCAGTGGTGGAATGTAGAATAGAGCTAAATCTAATTATCTACAGTTCACTTTATCATGGACACCTAAATAAAGTGTTATAAAGTTCAGTTTGTTTACAACAAACAGTAGCACAGTGTGCTAATAGCTAATAAACATATTTAGAGCATTTTTAAACCTTTATATGATTTCTGCGTAGTATTCCCTCAAACACGTTGGGTTCACATATTGTAAATGACTACCAAAAGGGTTAAACCAATATTTTACCAACTTGTAATACCTGAGAAATTAAAAAACACATGATTAAATAAAAACTACATAAGGTGTGAGAAAACATAAAACTGCATTTTAGCTTGGACATTGTTCAACTCCATTCATATTTGCATAGTGATATAGTTAAATTATTATTATTATTATTATCATTATTTTTTTAATTTTGGGGAATTTACTATGAAGCTACAAACTACAAACATTTTTGGGCCATTAAAGGAAAGAAATGAATGTTTATTTTAATTTTTCCATTGCTTCCCTGATGGAACCTGATGAGCACAAATTAGCACAAATGAGCACTTTTTAGTTTCTAAATCAGTGGCATTTTGGTAACACTTTACTTAAAGCATCCATCTATAATACATTATGAACACACTTATAATGTGTTTGACTGCACTTGTACTGTGTAATCACAGTTATAAGCATAGTTAGGATTAACACTATCCATAGTCACATATAATGCATTATAAGTGTGTTCATAATGTATTACAATGCATTAGAGAGACAGGCTTCACAGAAAGTGTTCCCACATTTTTTGCAGGCATGTGACTTTTTTGCATCATATTTTGTTATTTCATATCACACGCAAAGTGTAAATTTGATCATTTTTGACAAAGTAGTTTGAACTACCTTTTCCGAGCAGCTTTAGTTAACCAAACTAGGTTTCTCTCTTTGCTTTTTAAGTTGCTAATGATCTAACATCTAAGACTGAGATCATGGAGATTTTTTTTTTTTTTAAAGCAGTGCATGGGCTCCATCACACACGACTACCTTACAAGGTATTGAGTAAATATAAACTGTGATTTCATTTAGACGCACACATCAGGCAAAGGGAAACGATTGGCATGCCATGAGCCGCCTGCCAGACAAAAGGACAGAAACAAAGCATGTCTGTAAATAGTGCTGCTCTCTGTGGCTCCTGCAGACTTCCTTATCTGAGAGGCATCACTGGGATCGCTCCTGTGAGGCCAAAGCTTCCCATTGTTCCTGGAAAGACTGGAATTTCGCAGCTGGTTCAACGGGACTGACAGAGAGGAGTGCACAGGGTGAAGTAAAGGTTTGATGATGACCATACATGGAAGGAGAACAGACAATGGGAAAAGTATTGCACTCAGTGTTATTGTATTTTTTCTGCTATTGAGTTACCTCTCAGCCAGCTGTGTGTCAGCATATAAAGCTTACATTGGTATGAAGTAATTTATTTAATTAATTAATAGAATTACAGCAACCAACACACAAGAATAACATCAATTTTCAAAAATGGATAAAGGGTTTTCCAGGAGACATTTTCAGTTCAACTGTAATTAATGAATTTCTTCAAACATAAATGTGTCATAAAATGACACCACTGAACTACAGACAACCAGATAATCACAACAAAACATTGCTTGCGCTAGGAGCCTACAGTAAGAGAGGAAGATTTATGATTCACTTTATTTTAAAAGCAGAGACCTCACAGGCTAAATATATCTACTCCTCTGCCAATCCACTGACTTTCCCTTGAAAATCACTGTTTAGCAGACTTTAGAAGAAGAAGCAGAAGGATCAAAATTTCAAGGGTGGGGAACCCGTCCCACATGAGTTGAAAAAGCACTTTTCATCTCTCGTGTGAAACTTTACAGCTCGCTCAACTTTTCACTCCTATAATTTTTTCAGCCATTAAATTTAGTTGAGATGCATGCAAAAGTTGGACATTGTAGATATAGAATAAGATATTATATTATCTTCATGACTCGTAATAAGCCTGTGCTGTAGTGAACAGTGTTCTAGCTGAAGTCAAGTTCATAGAAATCTTGGTGCTGAACTTGGCCTTCTAAAAATGGAGCACACATGTGCAGAAAGCACCGTGTTATTGTCTGCACTCTCTCCTGAAAATCAATTTATAAATCAATGCAGAAGAAAAGAAGCTCTGCATTTGGAAGTATGATCAGAGTAGCAGGCTTTATGTGTAAGGGGGACTCATGCATTCTACTGGGCAAAGGTAAAAAGATTAAATAAGACACTTTGGCATTGCATCAAATTTTCTTCACTGTAATGGAACCCTTTTATCATGTTATCATCATGTTTTTATTTCCACTCAAAGGGCTCTCTAAAAACACATCATCATGTTTTCTCCACTAAGAGGGCACTTTAGAAAAGTTTTCAGCATGTTTTCTTCACTAAAAGACACCCTAACATTTTATTGGGGTTTAACCAATCAAAGTGCATCCTAGAGAAGATTTCATTACATTTTCTTTCATCAAAACTTTCCATTATAATTTCTCCATTTAAAATCCACCTTAGAAAACATTTCATCACGTTTTTTTATTACTCAAAGAGCATTATAGAGAACATTTCATCATGTTTTCTCCACTAAGGGGGCACCTTAGAGATCACTTTCTCACATTTTCTCTACTTAAAAAGGCACTCCAGAGAACATTTTATTGGGCTTTTGCCAATCAAAGTGCACCCTAGAGAAGTTTTTATGTTTTCTCCACTTAACAGGAACCCTTAAAGAACATTTTATTGTGTTTTCTCAAATCAAAGGGCACCCTAGAGAAACTTTTCTACATTTCTAACCCTAGCCTTGTCTTTTTACCTGTTGCCCAAATGCATTTGCACTCTCTGCTTATAGGACCTTTTTTAAGCTGAAGCTAAAGCAAATCATCAAAGCCAGAGTTGCAGCATACATTAGACAAATAAGTGTGTATATCTCTCTATTTCTGCTGTTGAGTTTTCTATGCAGAATAAGATCAGTATCAAATCAAATATGAAAAGATATGATAAAGTGCCCTTCACTCTGTGTCCGTAGAGCCATGACTCTATTGTGGCCTGTCTTTGCACCCATGTGTGTACAGGAGCAGGTAATATGTATTCCTGTCAATCATCCATTGAAGAATGAATCACTGAAAAGGTCACAAGGCTCCTGCTAAAAGACAGACGGATGGAGAAAGAACTGAATAATTTATTTTAATTATTGGATGACAATAGACAGAGTGAGAGGTTTGCACAAAAGCCACAAAAAGCTGAGATTTAAAATACTGAACTTGATTTCTTTTTTGTCTGTGAAAAATAATTGTTCATCTCTCTGATGGTTTGCCTAATCATGTGTCTTGCAGATCAGAACTCTATTAAGAAGATGCTTGACAAGTTTCTGTTCTTCATTCCTGGCTTGTCCAAGTCTGCCTATAACAGAATGTTTCTTTTTGTTTCCTACCCAACCTGCTCCGCTCAGAATGTAGAGCGAGTTTCTCAGGTATGTAGCACCTGACAAGCACAGCGGAGGGCCGGACGTCAGGGCAGCTGTCTTCCTCAATGACTGAGATTTGTTCAAGAGATTGAGCTGTTGGCCAAAGCAGACAAGGTAAACAGGCGCGGCAGCCAAGTCACAAGGCGCAGCAAATAAAATGCAGGGTCAAATATGGAGCAGATGTTCTGCACTGTGCCAAATTAAAGCTGGCCTTAGTTTTTGTTTCAATCAAGTGATTCTTTAGAATTGTCTTGCTTCAATATTTCTTCATTTTTGTTTAATTTTTTTAGCTTGTATGGTGCAGTTAGAGTGTAAATGTCAACGGTCTGAAAAAATTAGGTCAATTAGAAGTATATAGTATGTAGTACTGTATACTGATATACAAAGTGACAGATTTATATCAGTATGTACTGCATTTAATGTCAAACATACCTACGTATACAATACATACTTCACATACTGTACACACGTTATGTAAAAAAATTCATTTAAATAGTTTCTCCAAATATTCTTAACCACACAAAATAGCAGTACATTCAGTGGTAATTACTTAACAATACAGTAAGCTTTTCAGTTTAAAAAAAATTAAAATATTTAATATGAACTTGTTATAAATAACACAGATTCACAGAGTCATGAGACACTTGCTACTCATAAGAATGAACACGCCACATGGTTGCATATTCTTTTTGACCAATGTGCATGCTTGACTTTTTTACAATTTGTATTACGGTTACGGAGTCATAGAATGAACTACAAAGCATACTGATTACATTTTTGTGCAAAACTGTATAGGTACTTCCTGTTGTCTATCAAAAGATTAATATAATGCAAAACATTGAGCATGTACAAATCCTTTAAACAGCAAATGTTCACCAAATAAAAAGAACTGTAGGCCAGGGTAATAATTCGTCTATTGCTGTATTAGATTATTTTTAGGACTGTCACTCAATTTAAATATTTCATGGTGATTAATTCCACGTTTTCTACAGTTAACTTACAGTTAATAGCAAATTAATTACATTTTTTCAGTTCTAAATGAATCTTTGAGGGATATTTTTAAAGTTTTTAATACTCTTATCAACATTAGATATGCTCATTTTATGCAAATGTATGTTTATTACTACTGCAGCAATCCGAAACAATGCGTTAACATTATTGCATTGACTTTGACAGCCCTTATTAGTTTGTATTTGTCCTGACCTGTCACATGATAGATGAATTCTCATGGCTCCTGTTATTCCTGTCCATTCAGCCCTCATGTGATTGACTGAGAAAACTGAAAGTAGAAAAAAAATAAATAAATTGCAGCCAAACACTCCACATTCCTCAGTGGCTGTTGTTTTCAAAACCTTAGGATGAAAATCACAAGATGCTAAAACCTCAACATTCTTCTGTGCTCCTGACAAGGTACAGTATTTGCTGCAGGACATCTGTCTGGAACACACACACACACACACACACACACACACACACAAACACAAATTTATGTACATATCCATATCAGTGAAAAACAGAGCTGATGTAGCATCTCCGTATATAATAATATCCACTGCGTGAACATTTTGCACAACTTTCAGTGTAAAACTTCAGATTCTGCACTCACACACTGTACAAACATGACACCAGCAGTCACATACCAAAACATATGTCACAGTCAGTCATCAGATGTTGAGTGTCAGGTGAGTGAATGTCAGGTGATTCAACCCTGACACCCATGCCTCCAATGCGGGACATATCTCCCACATGTTGTGACAAACAGTTTGCTCGTTATGTGACTGGTAATGAAAAACTCCCTCATGTAGGAGGACAAAGCAGGAGGCGGTCACAAGTGTGAGTGAACTCCATATTTTAAACAGGATGACTGAAATGCATAGTTTTCTTATCATTGCTCTGTGTGTCAAATACTCTTTGTTGACTCTGTGATGTAATCAGTCAATGTCTGAATATACAGCCTACATATGAAACATCACAAATGATGAAGAAAACAATCTCAACTCAAGGTCACCTGACAAGTTTTTTGATGAATTTGCATGGTTCTCTACAGGAGATGAGCAGAGTTTGAGTTGAGATTCGTTTGTCACTGCCATTGTCAGGAAGAAATTGTAAAGATCAATTGTTGAATCGACACGGATGAAAAAGCTGCTCAGAATCATTTCTGAATAGGACCACCTGATTATTTTAAAAGGTCCAGATCAAGCAAGTTAGTGAATCTTGAGTTTGAATCGTTTTGTCAACTGCTGTTTCCAAAGTAAAGGAAAAACTTTCAAGCTCAACATTTATGCTGCGTTACGTAAGTTGGAAGTTGGAATTTCCCATCTGAAATTTCTGATTTGTGACATCCAAGTGTTCCAGTGCACAACTCAAAAAAACATGACCGACCATTTTTAATTTTTTAACAGCTTTCCAGGTTCACTTTTGCATTATCATTGCAGAGATTGCTAACCAGCAAGCTACCCAGTAATATTAGTGACATATTTTGACATCAGTGTACATGCTGAACAGGTTTTATACATGAAGGTTAGATGTATATTTTTTAATTGAATACATGCAAAATATACTTTACATTGATCTTAGTTGATTTATAATGTGCCTCGCTGCCTACATGGGCGCTGCCATTATTGTGTGACATCAGACAGCTGAAGTCTTGGTACATGGAGTAGTTCACAAGTCAGAACTTCAACTTTGAGTAACATTCTGGTGCACTTTGCTCACTGTTAAGCTCCCAGTATTTTATCTTACAGGCTTGCAGACATTTCGATCAACAAGATCTGTGGCAGTGAGCAAAACATTTATTCAAGTGAAGGTGGCAATCAGACAACCATTATCACCTGCTGAACAAAGAGCGAGGACAATTAATTCAGACACCTCAGGGGACCACAAAGATACCTCAGGACACAAGAGACAACATAAAAAGTACACACTCTATTAAAACAGCATTTCCCACAAAAAAAAGCAAAAAACTATTCACAAGAAAAATCCCTTTAAAGACCCCAACCTGACAAAATTGCTTAGAGAGATATCTAATTATGAAGTCATATAAATTGCTCAGAACTATCGTCCAATGTTGACAAGAAAATTTTTTTATATGAAAAACAATCAGAAACATGAGAAAAAATACACCATCAGGTCTGCACACATACATTATAGCAAAGATCCTGTGTGAGAGAACTTGACTGCATCTTTTTTAAAGCAGTCAAGTTGCTCTTTTGTCAACAATACATTTTTTCTGGATGTGCGCACACTACCTTTTCACATATATAAAAAGCAAACAAAATAAAACCCCTAATCTCTTCAAATAATAAAATAAGGTTTTGCAAAACTCTCACTGGATAAACTTTACAGCTACAAAATTGTTGCCACTTGTTGCTGTATAGGTTGAATTCACACAGTCAACACTCAGTCAAAGAGAAAACCTCCAATGATCACTGAGGTGTGAGAAAGTCATTGCCTTTGACATTCTCTCGCCTTTGCTATTAGAGTGACATTATCTGAATGTTTGTGTCCCAGTAACCTTTGTATCTGTTGTAGACTGAACCCAGTGACATTTTGCTTTCACGGCTGAAATTTTGTGAAATTAGCACAATGTCTTCAAATACAGTAATCTGTGCATAGAAAAAAAAGAGGTTGTGTCCCACTCATACAAAGATGACATGTTCAGAAGCAGGCAGTGCTGCTCAACAGGTCGTTTTTTATGTAATGTGTTATGTAAAACCCTTTCATTGTTGTTGTGTTTGAAATAAGTTGCACAAACAAACTTGCCTTGTCTCGTCTGAACAGGTTTACAGGTGGTGGACAAATAACAGGAATTCTTTGATCAAGCCGCTCTGCCAGTGAAGTGTTATTCCTTTTCACATATAAATACTGGTTAATCGCAGAATCATGTCAGCACTTTGCACTCTGCACTTCGCCCTTTCAAACATGTAGCACACAACAGTTAATTGTCAGATGTGGCAACATACTGTGTCGGGTGGAGCCGCTGCTACGATGGATTTCCACTGAAGTTTGCCTTAAAGCCCAGTGCATCTCATCCGGAAGCTTACGGCTATCGTGTGAGCGTGCATAACAGGGGCTGACAGAGACCTGTATTTGTACAAGAATGGGCTTTTATTAAAAAAATTTTAAAAATGCAAAAAATGGCACTGAAGGTTTTTCTCAGTGGAAAAGATGTTTCACTTTTCTCCTGAATGGCTTCGGCAAGAGTTTGATTTACATCTTTAGCTTCATTGATCTGATTGACTGAGGTTAGCCAATAATTGACAGATGGTTCAGCCAATCATGCCCTCGTCCAAACAGTTTCTAGGTAGCTAGGTGTAGTAAATCATGTGACATGTCAGGCATTCTTGCCAACCCTCTTGAGTATCCCAGGAGACTCCTGTTTTCACTGCCCTCTCCCTGTGTCCCCCCTATTTCCCATTTGTCCTTATTTCTCTCGATTTATTGTTCTATCTCCAAACCGCTTTTTAACATGGTAACCGTAAAGTGTGGATAAGCCTTTCAACTCTAATGTTTCCACTCAGATAACGACACAGATGCACCAGGCATGTCATGGGATTCCCAAAGAGCGCTACTAACGTGGAGGCGAAAAAGCGGTTGTCTTTTCCTCATGCTGGACGGCGAAATCTGCCGCCGTGTTTGTTTTGAGAGGAAACTCCTCATTATTTAAAACTATGCAATATTAACTTAAAGGAATATTTCACAAGACGGAGAACAAGCTTGGAGACGCAGCAAGTAGTTTTTTTGTAATTATTGCTCACAGGGAAGAATAGGAGCCTTAAGGAGTCTTTCTACAGATCTGTGTGGTGCTGATATGAGACTCAGCAGCCTCGGATACAACACAACACAACACGTTCAAAAAAAAAAGGGGACAAAAGCACTAAAACTGATGTCAATAGCTAATATCAACACACAATATTACAACATCTATGTGACTATTTATCAGGTTGATAAAAAATTCACGTTAATAGCTGCGCCCCTCATCTGTCTGTAGGCTGTAATGATTCGTGTCAGCTTCCAGGTACACAGACCGGAGCCGCTGTCCTCGGCCCCTTCAATGAATCATCGCATAAAGCCTGCATATGAGATGGTTGTGATTGTCAAGTTTTTGGACGGGTGGAAATGGCCACGAATGGGAGGGTTCCCGGACCCCACCCCCCAGAAAGGTTGGCAAGTATCATGTCAAGCTATAAAATATCAACTTTCTCCTTTACCGTCAACATGGAGTCACCTTTGATCCAGTCAAGTCTGATACCATCGAAGTTTTGACTCGAGTCCAAGTCACATGACTGGACTCCACACCACTACAAAGTACAGGAACTAAAAAAATAATTCTGGAGTGTCATGGTAAAAAACACATTATGAAAAATAAAGTCGAGGGAGTTTCACTGATCCCGCTTCTGTTGTAGCTGACTGAGCACAGTGATGAGAGTCGGCCACTGAGCCGCTGTAATTGGTTCTCTCCTCTCCCATTCTCTCCCCGTGTCTCCTTAACTCAGCACTGCAGAGTTGTCAGTCCCACCGGGAGTTGTTTCATGGCTGCACTTCCTCCCACGCACACACACACACACACACACACGCCAACACAGCACTGCACCCAGGCAACCAAGAAATATACAAAACCTCACATGAGGCCACAACAACCACCGGCACGTGAGGATGTGTGTGTGCCCCAAGAGATCCTCAGATCCCGCTCCCCTTTTTGGCAAATAACATCACAATGCACATAGGCAGCAACAACGGGCACGTGAATGTGTGTGTGCTGCTCATTAGGCTCGAATTTAGGCCCTGGGAGATCCTTGAGGTAGAGTGTACCTAATAAAAAACACATACACACAAGCACAGCCACGCTGCCAAAGCGGTGCTGTCGCTCAATTCATTAGTCTAACGTGGGTGTCAAAAGGGATACTAATGTTGTTTACTTAACCTGTCTGAAGTCTGCATTTGCTTGCATATGGCAGCTTATTCTCACTCATCCTGACACCAACACACACACATACACACACACACACACACACGCACACAAACACAAACACTTCTGACATCAACTTATACCTCCATCCTCACGCGGTCTAAATCAGATGCTTCCTGGGATTAGTCACACCAAATAAATCCTGTCAGTTTGCATGAATGCTAACAATCTCACACCCAAGTATGTGCCAACACAATGCACACACACACACACACACACTTAAACAGAGACAGAGGTGCACACTTCTTTACCAAGTGAATCACATTTGAAGGAAATTGGGCGCTGTGGCAACACGTGTGCGAGGCAGGGTTACTATTTTCAGCGTGGGAGAGAAGTTGCGACTGAGAGCGGCGCTTCTCCCTGCAGATGCTGTTTGCTGCAGCCCGTGAAAGCAGAGCAGGGATATGGTTAATTTATGAAAAGGAGTCAAGAGCAGCTTCTCTGAAGTGAAAGACAGTGACAGAAGGCAGTGAATGTGCCTCAGTAAAAGCACCTTTGCACAACAGAACAGAGATGCATGCAGTCTGGTGCACACAGAGGGAAATCAGCGCGTGGTTCCTAAGGATGAGCTCACCTCCGGGCGCCAGCGGCAAGCCTGTCCCTGCCCAGAAAAGACTCAACCTTGGTGAGATGGCAGAGCATTACTCTACCTTTCTGAGCTAACAAGCAGAGCTGAGGAGGACAGCGGAAATCAATTGTGTTTGATGCAGAGTGGAGACAGGTCAGAGGGTAAAGACTAAAATAGCGAGTGAGGGGAAGACTGGCAGGCAGAGACACATCTTTTCATCATCTGCTCATCTGCAATGTTGATTTGCTCTTTTCTTGCAAATACAACTTGCTGTAAATGTGAATACTGCTGAACTGACTGTGGAGATGGAGACCTCTTTGCACTGTGTATGGTTTGCAGGATAAACAAAAGCAACATTGATTTCCATTGATGATATTTTGCTGCTCTTTACACTATGATTCATCTTTTGGCTACAGATCCATTTCCTTTTTTTTTCTCCAGTGTTTAAAGATTCAACATAAGTAACCAAAAAAACATCAGAAAAATATTTTCTTACCGAATTACTTTTGTTTTTGCTGTTCGTGTTGTCCGATCCTGTCCAGCAGACTTGAGGTGGATTGTTTCTTGTACAATCAAAACATGCCTGGCAAACCTCATTTGCAGTCTGAGATAGTGAGTGTATATTACCTCTGACCATCGCATGGGCCTAAAACGACCTCACTTGGCTCAATATTAAAAGTTCTCAGTCTGAAATGTTCTGTCTGATTATATTGGGTAAATAATAAGCATGGAAATGCATGTAAACACCAACAACCACATGTCATGTGGAGGTCACTGATGGAGACTTTTTTGAGGAGGCGGTGCTTATACATGTTACTTTACTGCATCTGGCTCAGTTTATGGGAAATTCCATAATTTATTGAGTTTGCGATCAGTGGAGCATTTCTCTGAACCATTTAAGAAACCTTGTTATTAATTATTTATTGGCTGCATTTGGATCCACAAGAGCAGAGAATGTTTAAATCTTTTGGGAGATAACAGAATACTTTATGTGTCACAGAGCTATATTGTATATTTGAGTGAGAAACTTGCAGTTATGTAAGGGAGTCAGACTCTCTGATAGCACCCTGGAGTCCCTGCAGCTCTATGAGAGATATTTTGGCAAACTAGGTTTTGTCTCCTTTTAGTCTTATGAGTGGATTCAACAAAGAAAACCACTGGAGCTTAAATGCTTTGAGCCAAAATAGCCTTTTTCTCCTTTTATTATATTGACCAGATGCAGTAAAGCAGGACAAAAAATGCACCTAACAATCTTTTACAGCTTTTATTTTTGCATAACTCCAATAAAAACCAGTGGAAGGCTCAAATTAAAAGCAACCCAAAGGACTTGGCTAAAGATGACGTCTCAGTCAACATCCTTGACAAAACCAAATGAAATATCTGAACTTTTACAGGAAGCAGTTTATATTTTTAAGGAAGTTTACCCCCAAATGAAAATTCAGTCGTTATCTCCTTACCTCAGTGCAGACAGAAAGTCTTGGGAAGTTTCTAGGTCCACAAAATATTTCTGGAGCTTCACAGGACAGGGGCAGAAAATTAAAAAGGACACCTACTGCACAATATGGGGCCATGGGACACTCCATCTCTTTTTTGTCATTCTGGAGAGCATTTTTCTTGTGCTTTTTCCTACTTCATGCACTTCATAACAGCACCATTTTCCATTAGAAGGGTACCTTACAGGGCACTGCATCACATTTTTGCCACTAAAAGGGCACCCATTAAGACACATTATCATATTTTCTTGTACCAGAGGGCACATCATCATAATTTATTTAAGGAAAGGGCACCCTAGAGGGCACTCGGTCATGTTTTTACTATATAAAGGACAGCCACTCCCTCCGCCCACCCCCTGAGTCCGCCAGTGCACTGCAGTGTTCTTTTAAGCAGCTGAAGAAGCTGTTTGGTTGTTATGTTGATACCAAAAATGGATCAACCAAATTCATTTGGTTCATTGGTCAGAAATTACATCAGTAGTAGTAATTTCTCCAATAAAAACTTTGATGATAAAAGTTTGTCACTGCCTTTTTTTCTGATTAAAAGGAGACGTTAAATAAATAAAAACTTAGTCAAACGCTTGACAAAAACTGTGAGGAAATCTACTAACACTTTCAACAATGGAAAAAAAAAACATGACGAAAACGTTTGGAAGGGACACATTTTGAAAGGATCCATCAGAACTAATCTGTCTATGAGGTATGGCTGTTGGGTTATATTTACCTAGCATTACCTGGAAGCTAAAGAGCATGCATGTTGCACACATGCTGCAAACAAAAACACAGCATGGGGGATATAATAATGTGAATTTAACCAGAATTTTCA
>JAPZDX010000010.1:10090987-10101312 GCA_029783625.1 Naso annulatus | reverse complement strand
GTCGGACCGGAGTCGGAACGGAGCTGTGACGGATGCTGTGGAAATTGGGGGTAAGCTAACTGGTACGAGAAAGCATGCAGTTTATGACTGTACGTGTGTGTGTGTGTGTGTGTGTGTGCTTGTGTGTGAGCAGTTCCCGTGTGCATATACAGTCTGTCTCTGAATGTGTTCAGTGAAATCTTAATGTAATATATCATGGGGAGATTCCCAGCTGTGAAAGCATATTGCCGTTGATTTGTTATTCATTCAGAAATCACAGTTCATCTCATTTCCCTCCTCCTCCTCCTCCTCCTCCTTCTCCTCCTCCTCCTCCACCCTGCTGAAGGTCTATGGAAATGCAGGACCTAGCCAGTCCTCATAACCGTGTGGGAGGTGGAGATTCAACAGACTCCAAACTGGACAAGAACAACCTCGGCAGCCCCTCCATCACCACCAATGGAACAGGAGGTGAGAGTGTGTTTGTTGCTGCTGGAATAAATTGACAGCTGTGTCTTTGGTGGTGAAGTTAGTTTTAGTTTTCAAAATAAAATTTTTGCCTTTAATGTTTTATCATCTTTTGTGGGTCAATACTTTTTTTTTTATTTTGCTGTCAGTCATCAATCCTAAACACTGGAAAGACAAAATGTGCACTTAAAAGAAGTTGTGCGTGTTCCATTTGACAGGAATAGTTTGACATTTTAAATATATTTAGCCTACTCTCTTGCCAAGAGTTATACAAGAAGATTAATGCCACTTTCATGTCTGTATAATAAACATAAGCTACAGCCAGTAGTTAATTAGGTTAATTGAAACAAGTTTTGTCTAAATTGCAAACAAAAACTGCAGTGTATAGATTATAGTGTTTCTCAACCCATCACTGCCTGTAGTGACCAGCTGCTTCAATTTGTCAGTTACCAGGTGAGGCAACATATTATGCACCTCATTGTTATAGTCTTAGGATTAATTAATGTGGATTAATGTTCATATAGCATTCATAAGCAAATGTTCTTACAGAGAAACTGGTCTTCCTGACAGTATAGATGTACTGCAGAGCGCCTGAGTCCCACCCTTCTACCTCCAGTCTATGGGACCTTAATTCAGAAGAAAAGTGAACCTATGATAATGTTTCATGTCAAAAAAAATTGAATTTTGTCATCAAACAGTAAAGTTAAATGTATTTGTGAAACCACTCAGTGAACTACATCTCTCGTCTCGCGCAACATACGTCACCAACACTAACATGGCTGTAACTTTAGCACAGTTTCTTTGGTTCCTTCAGAATGAAGGAAAATGAATTTAAAGAGGTAAAAATCATTCCTAGCATGGACATGTTGAGAGCTGCAGCTCAGCAAACAGAGAGTTTGTCGCTTCTGTCAGAGATCGTTGTTATGACGTCACTTACCTGAAGATCGGGTGTGTCATCTTTCTAAATACTGTACACATTTTCAGTCTTGTACTTCGGCATTTGTGTGATAAACTGCGACTTTCCTGACTTGCAAAATTGTCTTTCAAATTGATGAACAACATTATAGTTGCGTTTGGTGTTACATTTTAGAATCAAACGTAATTTGTCCCTTTGCATTGAAGACCATACATGTTTATTACAAATTTAAGGTCCCATGGGTTTACCTGAAGGGGCGGGACTTAGCCACTCAACAGTGGAAGTAGACTGCTGTGCAAAATACACGGTAATGCCTGGTGCAGCCTATAGACATTTAAAATCTAAATGATTTTAAAAACGTCTATAGGCTGCGGACAGGTTTGACCAGTTTTTCAAAAAAACAAGGGTCCAAACTAAACTGTTTTGTGAGAAGTCCCTTAAATGATTGTGCAGTCTCATGATTTCTTTTTAGGTGCGCTGGCTTTGTTAAACTTGGAAAAGACAATGTCTCCATCCTCCACATGTAGTTTTTGTCCTGTTGCCTGTAATTCCCACACAGAGAATGTATTTTTGTTGCCTGTATTTCTCACAGAGCAGTGATTTCAGGGCTGATGGAGCTCACAAAACTCGATCTAACGGGACATGGAAGTTGCTTCCACACTGAACTTGTGTGGTTTCCAAAGAGGAGTATAATATGGACAGAGTCATGTTGGAATCAGCATGGCTCATACAAAAAATTTTTAATTGGGTCACAAATAGGGCAAGTGCAGGCTAATGCTACAAGCTGATGAGTATTCCACTTGCAGTTCGGGCCAGGTCGCTCTTTGGGTTTCGGCTCTGGCTGTTCCTTTCAGACAAAGTCACATTTGCAGGAGAAGGAGCTCTAAAAAATTCACGTGAAACCCTGAATTAAACTGAGATGTAACATGTTAATTTTTGGGCTTGAAAGGATGCTGGTTGGGGGATTATGTTACCTGTGGGCAGAGCCAAGCCAACTTATTCCACATGATTCCAGTTTATGCTAAGCTAAGATAACCCATGTGCTCTGGTGCTTTCCATTCTTCCCACAAACATGAGAGCGATGTCAATCTTCTCAACTCCTGATAGGAAAGTTAGTGAGAATATTTACAACAATGCAGAATCATTCCTTTAAGTGTGATGGATATTAATCATCGTTGAAAAGAGTGATGATCTCTCTGACAGTCACTGTGAAAATCCACTGTTTCAGACTTCATCATGCTAGCACTCACCAGGGTCTCGTTCCTTAAACTACCCGTCAAGAAAAGAGGGAAAGCACATAAAGTGGAAGCACCTCTCCTGCACATGCTGTTCTTTGTTTGTTTGGGAGAGATGCTCTTACGGTTTTTAATGACATCCTGCTCTTGCTCCAGCAGAACTTTTAAAGTGCATGTTGTAAATCGTTTAGTGGGAGAGCAGTTGATGAGTGTACTGTCATGTAATGAATTCTGCTGAAAAAACACGCGTCAAAACGATTCCCAGGATGCAAAGATAAGTTCTTTTTAAGGGGTTTATAGAGACGGTAGAAGCACACATTCAAATATACGCATACACACACACACCCACACATCCCAAGTTGGCATGAGGACTTGAGTAAACCACTGCAGAATGTGTGTAAACACAGGGTGAAGCACTTGTGCTCTCTTACGCCAACTGCTTGGCAAATGTGTGTATTGTGTGTGTGTGTGTGTGTGTGTGTTGGAGTGTATATATGCGAGAGTGCGAGCCTAAAATCCTGCTGGAAACTATTTCCTCTACAAGAGCATTAAAGCATCGCCGCTCTCTCAGATGTCGACACCAGTGAGCCCCCATCTTTCTCCATCTTTTTCCTCATCTTTCTCTTCTTCTTCTTCTTCTTCTTCTCTCTCTCTCTCTATCTCTCATTGTCCGCCCTCTGCAATCATTTTTAACAGAGCAGTCTGATGCACAGCACTGGATGGAAGTGCTTTTGTTGAAGGCGATCGTTTGATCTACTGCTGATGTAAAAGGCAATGAGAACCACTTTTAATAGGAATGTAATGGAAAAAGTGAGATACTGCATTTCAGTCGACTTAATGTGTCAACGCACAGGCTGTGCGCAGCGTCGACTTAACGGCGAATTCAGACCATATTAGAGCACATTAAATCATTTTTGATGAGCTCACAGTTAATGGTTTAAGCAGACAGAGCCAGGACTACACACTCACAGCCAAAACAAACTACATACCCAACATTCCCCTCACCTGACATCAGTCGGAGCTCAGGCCCGGAGGCCATCTCCATAGCAACTCATCTGTCTTCATTAGGGCTTGTCTGATGGATTGTATTGCTCCCCGCGGGGATTAATGCAGTTTTCCTGAATCAAATGGTGTTCTGAGACGGCCGCGGATGATGAGTTTTAATGATGTTCAGAGAGAAACAAGGACAGGAAAAAAAATCATGTGCAGGATGTGAACAGGTTTGCTTCTCTTTTAAGAATCGCCCCAGAAATACATTTTTTTACTTTTACTCTCTTGAAAGTTAATTGAAAGCATTGATATCTCTGTTAAAGCAGCTAAAGCAGCCATCGGAAAACGACAGAAGAGGCATAAAATGTTATTACAGTATCAGTCAGGACATTTTATTGCATTTTTGCGTTTTATTGCATTTTCAATCAGTGCAAATTTAATGACATTATCAGGGAAGTATTGCATTATAAAGTGTTACAGCTACTGCTATTAGATGAAGCCCTGTTACAGGCTGCTTTATGGTTGGCTGGTTTGAAAAAGAGTGCCGGTAACATCACCAGCGCCTTTCTAAGAGGCTGAGAATTTTCAACTGGAAGCACTCAGAGCGACCGCAAAAAAAGATGGAGCGCTCGGAAAAAAGATGCTTGGCGTTGTGCTTTTTCTCTGCTGCTGCAGATGCTCTCTACTCTTAAGAACTTTGTTTTTTTTTAAAAAAAAGGATGCTGGCGCTCAGAAAAAAAAAAAGCAAGATGGACACAAGCCCAAACGGTCTTGCTGAGCTATTGCTAATGCCAAAGCTGACATATTTCCCAAAATGTTTAACTATTCCTTAAAAAAAACCTTCTATAACACAATGACTACATTTTAAAATCATCAGCACCATGTCCATAAACATGGGATCCAGTCCTCAGTGTGTTGTCTCCTCACCGCCTTCCCACCTTGCACTCCCTCAGGTGAAAACATGACCGTTCTTAACACAGCTGATTGGCTGTTGGGCTGCAGCAGCCCGCCCCCTGCCCCGGGCTCCAAGGACTATGGTACAGAGGTGCATGTGTGTGAATCCAAAGCAAAGCAATCAAACAGTACTGCAGTGATTCTCATTTGCTGTGCAGTTGGATCAGAGTGTGAATCTATCACAGCGTGTGGAGTTACCACGTTTGCAAGGTTCCCAACTAAGAGTGATGATGACAATAACAAAATATAAAGATTAAATATTGATATTGTGTTAATACTGCACATATAATAATACTGTGCAAGTAATTACGGCACCACTCAAATCATTTCTATCTCTTTGTGTTCTTGGCTTGTCACAGTAAATGGTGGTAATGCACCTTAACGCTGCCACCTGAAATAAATTAAAATGGAAAAAGTTTATGAAGTGTAATTGCTACTTAGAGTGTAATTCACACAAAGCATACAAAACACAAAGCTAAAGATGAATTTGACTGATAACATTTCTTTAAAAATGTTGTGATATTTTTGTTATAAAACTATATTAGATCTTGCTCAATTATATATTTAAAAGTTAAAGGGATATTCCTGAATTTTTGACTTAGGGCCTCATTTTCAACTTTGTTAGTCCTATTCCTGCTGATAGAGTCCATTTTCAGCGAGTCAATGGCAGCAATAGCATTCTCTGCCAAACTCTGACTGATCACTCCACGGTGCCCCCAAAGCAAGTTGAATATGACGATAGTCTATTGATGCAAATTCGTGTAGAATTTAAAATAATTTTAGAAGTCAAACCACAGCTGAATTTCTTTTATTTGTGGCTCTGGTGAGGGATAACAAAGACAGGAGGCTGCTCAACTATTTTTTTCCTGTTGCTACTAAGCCACAAATTAAGAAATTCAGCCATATTTTGACTTCTGAAATTATTTTACAAACACTCGAATTCACCTCAGTAGACTGTTGTCATATTTGAGTTGGTCTGGGTGCACTGGGGAGTGTTTAATTGGAGTTTAGCAGAGAATGCTACTGCTGCCACTGACTTGCATTAGCATAAGCATCTGTGCAAAAACATAACGCACATGAGCTCCGTACTGCATCAAATGAGCTGAAAATAGTCTCTATCATTAGGAGTAGGACTGGAGAAGTTGAAAATGAGGCACCGTGTCAAAAATTTGGGAATATCCCTCTAATAATTACACAAGAAAATGAAAATGATCATGATGGTGTCTTGATTTGGTTTTACAGGATAAAAGCCATAGAAAGGCTTACAGAGGGAACCCTGCACACAGCATTTACTCTCATAGTGGAACTGCATGTCAGTTTCCTGCTCTTTTCTCAGCAGGGTTTTCTGTGTGTGTGTGTGTGTGTGATGTCACCTCCATGCCGGCCTCCACTAACACCACTTCTTTTTTTGGTCTTCCTTAAGTGAAAACAGAGCCCATGAACAACAGCGATACAGTAACTACTACAGGCGACTCAGTATTGGACACATATGCAGGATCAGGTAACACACACAAACACACACACACACATCTTCCCATAGGAAGGCTCTCATGTACTTTTTTTTCCTCATTGAGAGGAAAGAATAAAATCATGTCTAGCTGTCAACTCAGACACGGACAAACACCATCATCCATCTCAGCTCAGTGGTCGCTGCGCTGAAAGTTTAATCCCATGAAGAATTGCCTGTCCTTGGATTGCGTCATCAAAGGCTGGCAGAGGGATGACAGAGAAAGAGAGACATTTTCACACTTGTCTTTTTATTTTGGACTCACACACACACACTGACACACAAAGCCATCAGGCATCACACAGAGAGGGACTGGAAGCAGCGGGGCGTTTGTCAGCATTGAGCTCTGACATCTCAATGACCACAAACACACATTGTGTTTTACTCTGAGGCCTGCTGGAAGGGCTTCGCTCTCTAAGGGGAGAGAGGTTGGCTCCTCTCCATTCAAAATTATGTTTACTTAAACAAGCGGAGGCCGTGAATTGTGCTCTTCAGGAGTGATTTTGTTGCATGTGAGAGGAAACAGAAGATTTGAGTTGACACCGTTCATAACCCAGTGTTGCCTTGTTGTTTCTGATTTTTGTGCTGTTTTTAGTAATCACTAGCAGCGGGTACAGCCCTCGCTCAGCCCACCAGTACTCCCCTCCCCTCTACCCATCAAAGTGAGTCTGGCTTTTTCCAAGAATCTTTATCCGCTTAGCTTCTCTTTTGCTCTTGCAACACAGTTAACTGTACTAAATATCACCATTCTACCTGCTCTTTCAGTTGTCATCATCCTTTTCTGTCTTGTTCATTCCTCTTCAACTCCAGGCCCTACCCTCACATTCTCTCCACGCCAGCGGCCCCTCCCATGCCGACATACGCCGGCCAACCACAGTTCAGCAGCATGCAGCAGTCGACCGTCTACACTGCTTACTCCCAGACAGGACAGCCATACGGACTGTCAACCTACGGTATCAATAAACACACAGATTTACTGAGCTAGAACTGCAGGTGTTGAGTCAAAGAAATAAAAACATTGCCTACCCCAGAGGGATTCTTTTAGAGACGTGAGCGTTAACCACAAAAATACAGAATTCAAACTAAGCTAGAAAAAAGAGAAGAAATGCACCAATTCAAATGTGATTATTACCTTTTGTTTTTTGATTGGCTGTAGCATTTGCAAGCAAACAAAACTTGTACTCAGAATGTCTAAAACATGTCTTTCAAAGTGTAGGAAGTCTTCGGTTTCTTTTCTTCAATTTTCTTTACTCAAGAAGGTTCAGCAGTACCTGTCTGCAGACCATGCAGGCAGACATCTTAACCTCTGCCTCCACAACTGACAGAACGTCACGTGATCTCAGTAGAGGAAGTTCATCTTCTTCACAATTCACTGATACATTTTCTACTATTCCGAACTGTATATTTATGTTAGCATAGCAAATTGAGTTAGTGGCAAAGGTATTGGACGTAAACTGTTGATAAGCAATTTATTTGCCAGTTGCATGATCTCCATTGTGGAAGTTCGTCTTCTTCGTGCTGTTTTTGCCCCCTAACTAATCTCTGTAGCGGAAGTTTGTCTGTCAGTACACATGCTAATGTTAAATGTTACTGAAACCTTTTCTACTATTCCCAACTTTATATTTATTTTAGCATAACAAGTTTAGTCGGAGGCAAAGGCATTTCTTGTTGTAAACTGGACGTAAACTGTATGCTAGCATAAACTGTATGCTAGCGTCGTTGCCCAGTGGTAGCTAACTAGCCACCACAAGTTAAAATTATAACACAGGGCGTTGCTAGTGCCAGGGCTGTCTAGCCACAATGATGAGAGCCTGTTGATAATTGACATATTGTTTGTATATTGTTGGATAATTTATGTGTCCACTCCACTCCGAGCCAAGGTAACGTAATTTCATTTAATATGTGCACTGATGGTGTGTTTGTTGAATGACAATAAAGCAAGTCTAAGTCTACATACATCCTTTGAATAAAGAATTTAAAAAAAAAAAAGTGTGGACTATGCACACGCACGATGGAGATGTTCACACAAAAAGCAACATGGAGAAGACGAACTTTCACTGAGATCACGTGACCTCTGTCAGTTGCAGAGGCAGATGTCTGCCCCTGAGGCCGTCACCTTGTCTGCAGCTAGGTCCTTCTCAAAAAAAGTTTGAAAAAATTAAAAAATTCTTCGAACGCAAATTAAATATATAGTGGGATCTTTTCAAGCCAAACCAACATTTGGATGGATGTAAAATCCAGACTGGAATCAGTGATTACTAAAATATGTTGTTGCACAAAAATAAATCGTTAGTATTAATTTTAGCAGTAGGGTTTGCTGATGTTGCTAATGCAAACATCCTTCATTTGTTGTCGCAGACCTCGGTGTGATGCTGCCGGGCATTAAGACAGAGAGCGGCCTGGCTCAGAGTCAGTCTCCTCTGCAGACGGGCCTCAGCTACA
Source organism: Naso annulatus (assembly GCA_029783625.1). NCBI lineage: Eukaryota > Metazoa > Chordata > Actinopteri > Acanthuriformes > Acanthuridae > Naso > Naso annulatus. The sequence continues at coordinate 10,092,824 of JAPZDX010000010.1, read as the reverse complement.
GCCCAGGCTTCACCACGCCTCAGCCCGGACAGACCGCATACTCGCCCTATCAGATGCCAGGTCGGTTCAAACACAGACGCATTTCCCCAGTATTTTATGTTCTTGCTCAAAATGGTAATAGAAGTTTTATTTAACTTTCCAGTGCACTTTGTGACTGACTGCAGTTTGAGTGTGTTAAATGTTTTTGTCTCTATTTTTCTTCTCTGTGGTCTAATTTTTCATCTTTTGTACCAAGGTTCCAGTTTCACTCCTTCCTCTGGACTTTACTCCACCAACAACTCAGTGTCCAACCCCGCCAACTACACTGCCACACAACAGGTACCTCAGTGTGTGTGCGTGTGTGTGTGTGTGTGTGAGTGTGTGTGTGTGTGTGTGTGTGTGACCCATCCTGCCTGGAATCATACAGACACATTAACAACAAACAAAACATTGCTGCGTGTCGTAAGAGAACAGATATGCAAACGAAAACGCAGCCACCTGAACACGAAAAAACAAAACTGGACAAAACAAAAAAATCACATCTACATCCACAAGTACCAAAATAAATGAATAAATGAATGAATAAAAAATGTAATACTCGATCCAGACCGTAAGTCAATGATCTGCAGACTAATTTTGCAGAGGTTATTTATCACACGTTATTTCTCTCCTTTTTTCCCTGAGCTTTATAAACAGATTCAGAAAATACAAAAACATTATCAAAGAGGCATTTAATTAAATCTCCATCCTCAGTACTTATTCAATCCAAATCAGGAACGTGAACTTTTTCAAACAATGTTTGTCTCAAAGTCATGCTATAAAGACAGTATAAAATCAAATTAATCTTGCTCTCCAGCTCGTTCAGCTCGCAGTATTCACAGCTTCCCTCATCTTCAGGTACCATCCTCTGTGTCTTCCTGTTTCAACATGCAGTGGTAACACACATCGTAACTGTGCACATAACCATCTCTGACTTTTATGCTAATTATACCGCACACATTTTTTACATCTATAATCTTTCTCAAATAAACGATAAGTTCTCAGTTTCGGCTTCCTCCAGATTTCCTCAGCTCATCACTATGAGCTCGGACATTTTGTTTGAACTCCTCCACTTTCACCGTCACTTTTCCGTAGTAACTCAAACATTTCACTGGCACATTCACCTTTCACAGACAGATCCCAAAGTAAGATTTCACTGGCTCTCCTGCTGGATGGTCGACTCAGCAGCCTGCTCCACAGAATCACCACGCTCGCCTTCCAACGCACTTTTTTCCATATTTCATACGCATTGTTTGGCTTGTTGTAGAGTGAAATGAGAGAAATCTGGATGTTTTATCCCCAAACGATTTGTTTTCCCTCAGCAGCTACACTTAGGCCATTTGGCTTTTTGCTCTGTTTCAGATTAATTTTCAGAAAAATGTATTTGGACGTCATGCTAGTTTCATTCTTAAACAGAGTCCCACCTCATATCACTGTTAAAGGCCAAAACAGGTGCATATTTTTGAAGTCCCAAAAAGAATCAAATTGCCCGATTATGAACATTTTATTTTCTTAGAAATCTTTTGTAACCCCAGACTCCTGACACATCATCTAATATTGGACATACACATTTTTGTTAGAGCTTGGAAAATGTAGAGTAGCCCAAATCCCTCAAAATTTTAGTTTCACCTATAACACCTTCCGATGCTCTGCTGGTCAAGTCTGCGAGAACTGTTGCACCATGTAAAAATGACATGCTTTCATCTAGAAAAAAAACAAGTTATTTATATTTATCTGTAAATTTGAGTTGTTTTTCACCCACGTAGAACTGAAAACTTCTCCTTTCTCTACCTGGCCTACGAAAATGCATAATTTGTGT
>JAPZDX010000010.1:9952983-9968727 GCA_029783625.1 Naso annulatus | reverse complement strand
GCATGATTGATAGTCCCTGCAAGGGTCTTTGACCCGGAACTCAAACAGCATTAATTTGTAGAAGACAACTAGCATGAAAACAAAAATCCCATAAGCACGAGGGGAAGCCTTCACTGAATTTGTACCTGGCGCTGTAAAGTTGTCCATGTTTTCACAGTTAGACATGGATTCTGCTAGCTGCTTGATAACTTGTTTGTAGCTTGCTTGGCTAACCAAAAGAAGGTCCCATAGCAACCAACTGAATGGGGCATATCGCCGCCAAGCATAGCGGAATTCGACAATAAATTTATTTTCCCTCAATGCATGTATACTGGGACAAGGACAGCAGTCCAATTAAATGGCCTAATCGAACTTTAACCATACGAAACTTCACTAACTTAATGCTGCAGTTTCTGCTCTCTTTTGCTCTGTCTCTCAATGAGTTTGTAGTAGTTTGTAGATGGCAAGTACCACGCAGCCTTCGCCACGGGAGTTGGTAAGAAGAAAACAGCAAGAAGACTGTTTGGAAGTATTTTGCATTTGAGGCAGATGAACATGGACAGCCGAAATACATGAGTAAGCCCACACCGCAGACACCGTAGAACAGCTCTCACCAAAGGTACTGACACGAGCAGTTTAGCAAAAACATTTAGTGAGCTGACATGCCAACTATTTACAGAACTTCCAGAGATTGTCGTCAGTTCCCCTTTCCATACAACTGATGCATGAAACTAAATGACCCAGTGAACTGTGTTTGATACATGATTTCCTTTGTTTCCTTCATTTGGAACATACTGTAGGTTGTATTCTACTGAGTTGTTCATGCCCTGTTCAGTAAAAATACGTATCTGGCAAAGATTTGGTTATGTTAGGAGATATGTTTCATATTGTTTTCTGTAGGAAAGAATTCAATTACTTATGTTCAGAGCTTGTTGAGCTGCATGCTGAGCCTCACTTCAGGAAATGCACTTATTTTAATTTTATTTAGAAGAATTTAATTACTTATTTTATTATTTTAACTTAACATACACTTTTTACCGTTCCAAATATTATAAATGTTATTTGAAGATAAAATAAATTGCATTCAATGGAAAAAAAAAAAAAAAGTTGTTGTTTTTTACCCAGACAGTTCAAAATAACATATTTTCAAGCTCTTATCACAATAATATGAAACCGTGATATTTTTGCCTTATGTTATCATACCATCAAAATCTAATACCGGCCCATGTCTACATTTAAACATGCTGAAAGTTTTTAACAAGGTTAGAAATGAATGTTACAACATTTATCACTCAAACTGTGGCCAAGCTGACTCTAGGATAAAGTAATGTTTTACTTAACATTAACATTTCCTACCTAAAGTACGGGCTGATTGCTGCAAGAACATTTCGATGACATGAGAAAGTCTTGCCGTGGTCCACTTCTACGACAATGTCTGTGAGCTGTGCTTCATCATACAAGGCTTTGAGCTGCTGAAGGATGTTACAGGCATGAACAGCATCTACCCCGTTGTAGTTGGTGCTTGGAGGTGTCCCATTTTGTACTTGTAACAGCTTCCCTACCTCTGAACGACAATACAAAAGAGAAAAAAAACAAGATCAGCATAGCATGTTTTGACATAGACAGGACAAAACACAAAACACTCAAGACTTGATCAGACGTCTTTTTGAAAAATTGATTTCATAGAGATTCATAAAGTTCTATTTTTTTTAATAGTACTTCCTGTAAGAATTCTAGAACCACTGATTCAGTAATCGCTAGGGCTTATTTATTTTTCGTCACTTGACACATTTGATAGTTGTCACTCGACAGGAATGAAAGAGGAGTGTGACATTTTCAGTCTATTCTTTGGTGAAAATTTTTAGTTGTTTCCACGGTGACCAATTTTAACACAAACGCTAGAAATACCAACTTGTGAGTTAAGTTAAAACTATCTCCATAGCAACATTGACACTATCCGATCTCATTCCGTAATGAAATATGACGATGTCTGGGACAGAAACCAATTCTCCAGCTACGGGAAATGAAAGTGTCGAGTGACATATTTTGATAGAAATTAAGTCATTTTTGCCGAGCAACACATTAAATGTGTCAAGCAAAGAAGCATAAATTGGCCTTTACTTAACTGTACAGTATAATGACAAAAGTAAATGCAGCTTGATAAACCTGTACCATACATTTTAACAAAACACAAGAAAATACAGAAGACACAGTTTGAGATGACACAAAGGTGAGGACTTAAAATACCGGTTATAGTTATTACAAATCAATACCATGTCATAATAAAACTGTATGTTATAGTTTTTGTCAAAGACATTTACAGTAAATGAACCGCAGAATTGCTGAGGCGGTACATATTTTAGTAAAGAGGTACAGTTTATATTCTGGATTCAAATTGCACAAAATCAATGTTCATTTAGTTAATACATTTATAGTGTGCATGAGCAAAGAGTATATTTAGCCCAGTTATATCAAATGCAGTGGCAACTCAAAAAACTTCTCTTCACTGTTTTTTCTAAATCTGTTTTTTTTCTACTTCTGGAACAAACTTGTTCAGGTTCTGGCAGGCAGCTCAGCACGTTAAGTATAACATATGGGCCTATAAACTCGTGGTTTCTGTGGTTCTTCCCCACAATACAGTGAGCTAAATGAGCATCTTTCTAGTCACACGTCTTTTGGCAAGTTCCACAAGTGACACCCCGGATTCATATCTTCTGTATTCACGACAGTATTATGTTCTCAGCTGCTTAAGAAAAAACTTTCCCAACAAATACACGAGGGGAGCTACGCTAACTCCTTGACAGGACAAAGGCTCGCGGTGAGTGTATATACAAACTACTGTCTCCCCAGGTGGTAGCTAGCTTGCTAACATTTCAGTTCCTTGCCCTTTGACTGCAGTTAACGTTAATTAACTGAGAGAGTGTGTGTGGATCCTAGTTAGACTGAAAGCCACTTCGAAGAATACAAATCATGGAGCTATAAGCCTGTGTAATGGTTCGTTGTAATATTTGATGGTCGTGGAAAAACAGCAATGCTCGCTGTTACGTTAGCTAGTTGACATGTAAGCTTAACTTTTAGCAGACAGCTAGGCACCAAGCTAATGCTAGCAAGCTTTCTTTGACATAACATTGTGAGATACACAGGACGATAAAAACTCAATTTTTTCCAGTCCTAACGTGTCTGTCTCGGAGAAACAGTAGTAAGCGATGTCTAGTGCATTACTATCAGTGGCTGCAAGTACAATTACTACTTGTCTATCCTTTGTCTCTTGTCATAAACAAGTGTTTACACAATCAGCTGTAGGTAGCGAGCTAACCGGCCGAAAGTTAGCCAGACAGCTAACATTAGCTGCATAGCGAGGCTAACGGTAACTAACACTTTTGAGGAGTCGTTTAGAGCCTGACTTCTCTTAGCCAGAATGCAACATGTCATTACTCTTTACATTAGTCGGGAAAGCTATACTCCACGAACACATAAACACCCAAATTATAACTTAAAAAAAGCGTTATTTAAGTCTGTTTACTATACAAAACAATGAAGATCTTGCTAACCTCCACTGGCAGCCATTCTCTCCGGTCTATCTCGGGGCAGACCGAGAAACGTCAGTGAGTGCACAGCGGAGCCCCGGAAACAAGGAACAGCCAATCACAAGACAAGCACAGATCCCACAACCAATCACGTTCCTTTCATCTGAAATAGGAAAAAAGTTGATCGCTGCATGGGCAAATTATGCACAGTAGCGGAGTCACAGAATACGCTCAATATAATCACCCAGAGAAGTCAAGGCAGTCCATTTAACAGGTGAATACAGATCAGTGCGAGGCTGAGAGAAAGCACTCTGAGTAGAATGTCCTGTTCTGGTGACATGTTAGATGGAAGGTAGGTAGATAATACTCTCTGGTAGCTGTGGGAATCCATTTCCTTTGATTTTGTGCTGCATACATTAAGGCGAGGAAGTAAAACAAATGGGAATACATTTTACTATATTGTGAATAGGGTTGTTAAAATTTATTGTTACACTTGTGTCAGATTTGGAGGTTTATTTGACACCAAGGTTCAAAAATTGGTAGCCTAATGGTATTCTTGACTGGATGTCTAAAAATGTTTCTGACACAAAATGTAATATATCAGTTTAAATGCCATTCTTCTGTTTATTGTAGCTGTGACTCAGAGCCCTGTCATATGTACTACAACATATTTTTGTTATTTTTCTATTAAATAAACAAGGTTCAACGGTGGCAGAAAATGGAGCGGTACTAACAAACATTCAGCCCACTCAAAGTGCTTTTTTTGTTTCAGACCACAGCCGTTGGTTGGTTACATGAAGAGCGCATACCCATCATTATAATGACATGTCACAAGTAAGTTTCTGGCTGACATTTAAACATAATGTCTGTCAATTTCGTGTCACAATATACAGATTAATAAGTTGCGTTCAGCAGGTCAACAATACAGCATTACTCGTGTAAGTAGATGTACAGGAGTTGTTTCGTTTAAACAGAAATGAAAAACCAAATTTATAAACTTCTCTATCCAAAAGGAAGATTTAAGATCATATATTAATTTGTGTAGTCGTTGCTGGATATAAGAATTGTAGTCTACCAATTAACTCTATCCTGGATGTTTCATTTAAATTCTCTATTATGATCTCAATTGCATATTTCAGGCTCTTCACACAAACTGTCAACAATAATGAGGCAGTGCCCTCTGTGGCATCGGCAGTTGATTATTCATTGCAATTTGAGTTCTCCATCAGTCCAGAGTCCAGTCGGGAGATTTTGCAGCCTTGGTTCTATTGACATTCACAGCATGTGGCAGCACCTGCAACCTCATGCTTATTGGAAACAACCATTGCCATGTTATCCCCATGAAGTAGCATGCTGTCATTTAATATCAGTTGCTTTTTTTCTTCCAGAATTCATCCATCAGTGCAATAGTAAGAACAATCACACAAGCCTGTTTGGGGATGTTTTTGTTTTGCATCACTACTTGTGGTTTTATATACCTAGAGCATTAGTCTGCTGCTCATGTTCCACTGTTTTCTTGATGGTGTGATGTGTTTGTTGCTTATGTGAATGGAGAGTCTGAAATTAAGTTTGCATTAATGACTAACAAGTAACATCTGAAATGAAGCTACAAAATTGGATTGATTTATTTTCTTTACCTGTTCATCAACCCAGAGTTTAACTCTTTATTAACACGAGAGTTTAATTGCTTTTCAGTGATTACACTGCAATTGATATGTGTGTCTGTGGCCCTAGTATTAGCAATAGTTTCTGCCCTGTTGGCACTCTTAAGCCCAAAGCGGCAATCTCGAATGGCCATTTGTGGCTTGCTCCAACAGTGGGTCAATCCTGATAGACCCCTATATTTAAAATCCCCGACTTTACAGAAGAAATACACGTTTTCAGCCTGGTACAAAACCAACTGGTCGTCTCTGTAGCCAGTTTTCCTGTTTATGATAAATGTGTATGGGTAATTTTTTGCATAAATCACCCAATTAAATTTGATTAAGGCTTAAAGTCATGCATAACTAGGGATGTGGCTGTTTCCACTGACAGCAGCCTCTACCTGTCTGCTAGGTGTCACACAGTCATGGGTAGTAATGTGTATCCTCCCCATCTCCACTATTCGGTATAAACATGGTCGTGTTTGGCTTCAAAAAACCAAGATGGCGGTGGCTGTAATCTATCAGCCAGTGGGTGACTTCGTGGTGGTTCTGTCCACTGTTTAATATACTATGTATGGTCAGCCCTTGTATGCTTTTTTTTTTTTTGTGGTTGATTGAAGGTGTTGAATCAGCAGTGCCACCCGTTGTCCAGAGAAATCCCTCGGATTGCTTTTTTCAGCTCCGCAAATCAGTGCTGGAAGAGAAACAGATGTGAGAAAAGCAAGCGACTAAAGGTACGACGGCACGCACTGAAATATCCTTGATCTGAAAATGAGAGACAAATACTGCTTTATCATAACAAGTCCTTGTGTATCAAGGATAGTCAATTATTAACACAAGATCCCCCACGCAGTGCCAATAGTGTGAAATGGTATATACACTTCCTGTCTCCTTAGTGGGCGGAGTCAAGTCTCCTCTGTGGACAGTTAGGAATTACCATCCCTCCACCCTGTCTGAAAGTGTTATTAGCATCCTGTGACTGGATTAAAGCAGATGGATTTTGCATCCCATGATATTTTTTTGATGTAAGTTTCAACTTTTAATTCATTGTTTCACATGTAAGACCATTTAAATGTCTGTTTATGTCCATTACAAAGCAAGCTCGGAAGCACCAGTTTCCAAATCTGGCAAGAATGTGTTGCTGAGACAGAGACGGGTCTCTTGGACAAAGTTAATTTTCTCCTGAGTTGTGTGTCTGAAAAATTACATTTTTGTGTCAGAATGTTTGGAAAATATGTGTCTTGTGAAAAATAGGTCCAATATGTGTCTTGGTGACGATGGGGCAAAAGAATTTGTCATAATCTGTGATCACGCTCATTTCTCCTGAAAGAATGAACGGACTTAGACTCCTCCTAGTCTCCCAAAGGGGCGGGGTCTTGTCGAAAAACCATGTGACACTGATATAGGAAATGAACGGTCGGTGAGAGGTCTCACTTTCTATTAACTGTCTCTGACTGAACCACAGTGTTGTAGTCAAGACCACACTAATGGAGACGAATATTTGACCGAGACCAGAGTGTGCCGAGTCAGAGTCAAGACCAAGACCTTAAAAAATTTTCCTGTGATTTCGAGGTGGTGATAGAAGTTTAATGTTTCCCTGCTGTCTCAGTGAGCACTGCTTTGAAGAACCTGCACTCTGCCAAGTGTTTTCTCTTGTGTGTTGTTTTTCACATGAATTCTCTGTGATTAAGGGAGCCAAACTTCGATGAATCAAAAAATTAACAACTAATGACTTATGTTATTGGCTGCATTCGAAGAAGAAAGCTTTACAATCAGAGTCATTATGTTAACAAATAAATCTGTTGTGGTCTTGATTGGTCCTGATTAAAAATCTAGAGTCCACTATGTTCGAGACCAAGACAAGACCGAGTCAAAATGCGTTTGATTCTGAGACGAACTCAAAAAGTGGTCTTGGGACCAAGACCAATCTTAAGTACTACAACACCAACGAACCCAATGACTAAGGTCTGCCGGCCAATATCCCACCTTACTGCAGTGGAAGAACACTTTCCAAAATGACAGAATATGGTTTTAAATTTTTCATAAAAAGCATCTTGTCCCACTTTAGCAGCTCAACTCACCCTGACCCTCGGGTAATTTGAGTCAGAGGAGCTGCTTCAGCTTGTCTGTTCATCATTTTGGCAAGAAATCCACGCATACAGAAATATGTGCCTGTAAACCATGATCTGAGTCTCCAACTCATGTGAGCTCGGTTGAGGTATTGATCTTTCTTCTCCTCCTAAACTCAGTGCAGACCTTTCACGACCCTACAAAGCACACTCAGAGCCTGAGACAAACCAATTGCACAGCTGTGGAAGAAGCACTCCTGAAGCACATAAAACTATGCAAAGCTTGAAGTTCCACTCCAGGCACAAGTTGAAGTCTGCTATGATTAATGCTTTGTATAACATGTTTTACCCACATCTGTTCTTTCTGCCTCTAGATCTATGAATCACATGCCTCGTGCCCCGCCTACGTCCGCTCCTTGTGCTAGACTGACCTGTGAGAGGGGCAGAGCGCACAACATGGCTAACAGTTAGCATAGCAGAAAACATAAGAAGGATTTTATCGTTTCGTTTGAGCGTCAGTCAGAGACAGACGTGAATAAGGAGTCAGTCGTGCACCAAAATCATGCTCAGACAAAGCAGAATAGTCAAAGTCTCATCTCCAGCCTGTAGGAAGAAGATGCTTCGTAATCTGTTGGTGCAACAACTGTTACAAAAGCCCATTGTTACATTAGGCTGCATTCAGATGAAATCAGGTGATCCAGCGAAACGCTGAAGGGTCCGGCAGTGGGAGCATCACATAACAGAACCCACTGTGTGATGTCAAGTTGTGTCCTCTATTCCTCCAATTCAAGGGTGGCGACTGATCGCTGGAAGACGTCCCCTTTATGTGATTGGCTGCCGCAGCGTGATGTAGAGCCCGGTTTCTCCTAAAGTTGAGTCAGTTCAAGTTTTTACGCAGCTGCCACAGCTTAGACAGCCGCAGCAAAAACAGACATCGTTCCAATGAATGAGAAAACCTGTGTTTTCACCAGATCACCTGATTTGGTCTGAATGCAGCCTTACACTCAGAGCTGCACAATATATGAAGTGTATCTAATTACGATTATTTTAACTGATTTATTGCAATTGCAATATGATTTGTGATATTGGCAGGAATCATATTTTTTTTTATTATTGTTCTATTATTCTAACATCATAAAATCAGGGATTTGTGCCAGCTATATTAAAGCAACAATATGTAACTTTTCCACCTTCGCTTAAAATAAGAGTTTTAAAATCATTTTACTGTTAGAGTGATTTGTAACAGGTTGACTCGGCTCTCCGCTTCCCTCCTGCCCTCCTGTAGCTTGTTTCTGTCCTATGTAACTTCAAGCTGCGACCTGCAGTTTCCAAACCGAACTTTAACAATTTATTTTTCCAAACTTTGTCATATTTTATGGAGAAAATGTCCTCTGGTTTTCCCTCAGATGTCCTATGACTGCTCTGCCTCAACTCTGTGATTCAAAGAGGTTACTGAATGCAATTTGAAAGCTGCCTGCAGACTGAAGCTGCAGCTGCAGCAGCAGGGAGCGTTGGTGTTTATCCTACTATCAGAGAAAGTTTTGGTTGACGGTGGATGGAGGTCCAGTGCCGGAATGGACACCAGAACCAGAGCTGAGTGAGTGGGCATGTAACTGAACTCAACAGCTTTTACTGACTTCATGACGGAGGTGCAGATACTGTAAAGAGGTCACTGATGGAGGAAAAGAACGAGCCAGAGTTCTCTCAGACTGGTGCGTAGCTGTTGAGGACAGATTCGCTGCAGACACAAAACTGGACTTGTTGATGTTGAACAGAAAGTAGCTGCTTGCAAAGTTTCACGTCATGTGATGTGGCTCTCACTGGATGTTTGACACATACAAAAAAATAACTGTAATGTTGCGGAAGCGCCAAATCACACATGACTGACCTCTTACATGATGTTGCTTTAAGTCTTTAGGATGTAAGCACAGGCCAAGACAACTCAGCACCACAATATGTGTAATAAAATAGTAACTTGTACAATTTGTGTTAATTGTGCAGACCTAACTACAGTTATTAATCTTACACAGCCACAAGTTTAAACAGGACATTAACTCGTTATTTACCCCCAAACAGGTCTGTAAGATGTTTACAACAGGCAGCAGTGGTGCACATACAGCTTTTGTCCACAGGGGTCGCCAAAATCAACAAAAATTTAAGTTCCTCATAGCTGCTTTGAGCAAGATTTTTATTGTTTGTGGATTTTTTGTCCTAAATGTCAAGAGGATGCTGGAAATTTTCATCACCAACCTGCACAGTCACAAATACATCCTACATTCCAGCACGCTGTAAAAATGTACAGCTTGCAACTTCCCCAGCGATGTGTTGAAGGTCACACAGTCACTGCACATTACAATAAACTACACTGATAATTTAAATGAGGGGAGCCACAGTGATTCTAACAAAAATGGAACCATAATAGGTGAAACACACAGCTGAGCTTTTATATACATTAGATTGGTTATTTATTGCAGGATAGGGAGCCTCCAGTTAAGAGAAACCTCGCCAGGGTTCTGGCATTTTGCTTTGACTCATAACTGTTGTGTGTTTATGTACATGTCTGTGGGTGTGTATGTAGGTGTATGTTTTTCAGAAAACAAATCTAGACAAATATCTGTCCTAAGATTAACCGTATGTGGGCTGTACACATGCAAGTATGAATGCATATGAATACTGGATGTTTTTTTTTTTCTTGCAGGCTAAAACTGCTGCAGATCTTCTCATAGGATAAGAAGTTATGGGTGGGTGGAAAACCAACAGGTTTTTTTTTTTTTATTATTTCAAAAAAGGCGTAAGGATCAACAAGGAAAAAAGTCTCATACAACGTGATTTCATGATTCTTTGGCAGCCGCTTGGAGCACGGCTTTAGGAGCGGGTGGGGAGTGAAGGAGAGAGGAAGATCAGTCGGAGGAGGAGGAGGAGAGGAAGAGTAAGTAGGACAGAGATGTGTCGACCTGGCTCTGTAAGGACGGTGGCTCTAATCAGGACTGAGCAGCTGCTTTTTACTCTAGCGCTCTCGCAGGGAGAGCAGCGAAACCCTACTCATGCTTTAACATCAGGGAGGGAAATCTAAATGAGAGAGGCTGCTGTCAGACGCAGCACACAGCTTTGAACAAACAAAATGGATTATCTCTTGTCTTGTTATATTAGGACATTGTGAGAGCTGTAATTAATTATTTGATAGAATTGACCTGCAGATAGAAATGATGAGAAACCCTCTATTAACTTCACTCAGTTGAACTCTGTTGGATTCAGCCTGGAAGCAACGACTGATCGAGTTAAACCCTTCACAGCCTGTCGAGCTTTGGATTTCTCCATGTGCCAAAGCCAGAGAAAAATACTTTTCATTTGAAGAGCTTTGAGTTTGTCAGATTTTTTAAAAAATGTACAAAACAAAAAATACAACAGTAACGATTTAAGGAACAGATATAACAGTGAGGTTATCTGCTCCGGGGTAAGCTGCAATTGTTAGCATGTACGTTAACTAGCTTTCAACCAAGCCCCCAAGAAATGATTCAGTCTTTAAAGCCACTTGGTGGCTGAACCGTGTCACAACAAAAAACACATATACGTTGTTTTGATTAAGTTTTTATTTTAAAATTAGCAAGATATGAAAACTTTAAAGTCAGCCAGAGACAGTGTTTTTAACTAACTCATGGTGCTATTATTAGCTTACATAGCTATCTAAAGTAAAACAGTGACCATTTTCGTGTTAATTGTCAAAATCAATTGACAGCTAGTGGCTGCAAATGAAAAGTCCATATTTTTCTGCCTCTGTCGGAAATCAATGTGTAACTTTCTAGTGTTTCAAAGGCTGCCACAAATTGTCCAGTAAAATGGTGATAGGGTTACCAAACATCCCAAAACATTCAGAACAGTCCCGAAATACAAGAGTCTGTCCCGAATCCTGAATCCTGTCCTATTAGGACCTAAAATTAGACTAAACCATAATTTTGATTAGTTATAGCCTAATAAAACATGAAATAGTGAAGGTTGTGAGTCACTTCTTTGGTGTCACCCTGCAGCTGGCTCTGCACTGACTGCTGTAGTTTGTTTCTCACATGAACTATGACTGTGGATTATTTTTAGCTGCACAGTAGTGCTGCAATTACTGCTACTGCAAAGGCGACGTTATGACTAGAGTTTGGTTCTGAAAACTGGTACCAATATGGCACCAGTTACTGCATAACTGGTACCTACGAGACCAAATCATTCCATGTCAGTTAACTGACAGAGCGGTCGATTATGCTTTCCCTCTGGTGCTGCACAACCAACGTTACTTACTTAGGCTAGCAAGTTCTGTTACTTACTTACCAATGTCTTATTTATGCGATTATTTTTAAATGTTAATATAAGTGTTTTGTTCATATTAACGTATACCTTAACAGCACCATATCGTTAAATTTCAAGTTCTAATTTGCCTGAGCAATTAAAAAGGGGGTCCTTTAATTTTAGTGTATTTCTGTGCTTTAAAAAAAAAAAAAAAAAAGTATCGATTGAGGCACCGTTTAGGCACTGGACCAGTTTTAAAAGTATCCATTTTTGAGCTTAAATGAAATCGCCAGAAGCAAAAAGTTATTAGTCTGTTTTAACTTCTGATTTCATTTAGTGCGCTTACTTTTCTACAAAGCTCTCTCCTCTTAGACTGACCTGATCTATCTAGATATTATAGCTCTAGGTTTTCTAGCTAGATATAAAGATGTTAAATATTTTGTTCCACTTTCACGTGATGACATCTAACTTTCTAACAAACACTGTAGTCTCATTTAGCCACCTGTTAGCAATTGCCTTTTTTAAGACATGCAAAATCCTAAAAGTTGAAAAACTGGGTTTATACTGGCTTTATGTTGCAGAAAAAAACGTCTTCATCTCTTTAGCCTGTGTGAACCACAGACCTTATTTCAGACATTTAATGGAAAACCCATTTAAAATACACACAGACTTTGAGACGAGGGAAGTGCAAAAATGCAAACTCCGCATTTAGGACTCATTACTTCACCACTATATCATATGAGCTTGAACAACATAGCAACAGTAAAAGAGGGGGCGGAGCTTGCAAACAGTCAATTAGATGTCAAAATTATGCCCATTTCCCAAATGGAAAACGTGGAAAAATGGAGACATTATTTCTTGAAATGAGGAAATTTCTGTTCAAGTCATCAAAAACTTACTTTTCATTCAAACTTCTTCACATCAGCCTCTAAACAACACACAAATTGTTTTTCATGCAAGTCACCAAGCCCCTATCCCTGTAGCAGACCCTGTAGCAACAACACCCACCAACACCTCACACTGAAATATTAAATAGCAAATGGGAAGCGACAGTCTCGAAAACTCAGCACATTGTGGGGAAAAACAAGCTGTCAATATGAGCACCCTGGAAGCACATGAAACTTGAAAGAAACCGGGAGACAGTGACAGAGACGGAGAAACAGAACGAGAAAGAAATAGAGAGGACACGCTGACATCTTAGTCTCCTTCTCTGTGAGTCATGGTGCTCGTCTCAGGAAATGTAAGCTACAGTGTGTCGGTACCTGAGTTCACCCAGGAGGCCGTGCAAGGTGAAAACGCTTCTGAACTCTTCTCTTTGCTCCTCTAGGCCACTGCGCTTTAAAAATTGGGAAGCTAGAAGTGGTTGACCTTGAAGTTTTGAAGCAATTCAGTGACAGTATTGGAAGATTTTCTGCCTACTAAAGGGAATTAAAGTGTGCAACCACAAAACACATCCAGTAAATCAAGATTTTATAAAGGTTTTTTAATATTTGAAAGGATAGTTTTGTTTTTTAAAATGCAGGGTTGTATGACTCACTTATGCCTAGTCCGTGTATCACTTGCTGTCAGAGGTGGGAAGTAACAAAGTACAAATACTTTGTTACTGTACTTAGGTAGATTTTTCAGGTATCTGTACTTTACATGAGTATCTATTTTTCCAACAACTTTTGACTTTTCCTCCCCACATTTGAACACAAATATCTGAACTTTCTCCTCGTGACATTTTCCAAACAGACTTGTTACTTTAGTTTGGATGCGTTTGTCTTGTTGGCTGAGCTCANNNNTTTACTTTGATACTTTGAGTACATTTCACAACCTGTACTTTATTACTTTTACTTGAGTAAAGAAGTTGAGTCAGTACTTCTACTTTACTAGAGTCTTTTTTTACACAAGTGTCTGTACTTCTACTTAAGTAAAGAATGTGTGTACTTTTGCCTCCTCTGCCTGTCTGTGAACGTTACCAACACATCTTTTTTTAAGCCAACAACAACATCACCCACCCAGTGTATATAAGTGTACGCTATATTTTTAAATTTCTTTTGCCCTTTACATTGTTGTCAGGAAGTCGTTTCCTTCGGTACTACATTCATTCAACCACACAAGGTCCATATTCCTATGCAAAACCACACCTGTACCTGATAGTCCTAAGAAAAACAGCTGTCTGACAGCAATGTACGGTGCTAAAAATTTTAAACATGTAGTGCACTGACCATTATCAACTGCAGGTAAGACAATGACTAGGCATAAGTAGGTATGTAGTGTGAGTTTTTTTTTCTCAAATTCTGTTTTTCCACTTTATTTTCCGCACTTGCTTTAGCAGCAGCAGTAGCACAGTGTTTTAACTTGTTTTTTTACATGGGCTTTAGACCACAAGTGGTCTTTGCATGTATTTACACATTTCCAACTGACAGTGTGTTGATAGAATTTGCAAAACAGCATATCACCTGAAGCATAGAAGTTGCTCGGAAACTGCTCGTCTCTGTATTTTGGAGTAAGTGACGAGTTTCGCAGTTTTTTTGCCAAGTTTGCTGGCATCTTGGTCTTGCTGCTTCGACATGCTTGCATTGTGTGGGAGGGGAGCAGGAGTGTTTGTGAAGTGACGCACAGGTGGTCCCACACATTAGCGACCCCCCGGAATGTTCTCCCCTGATAAATGTTTCTCTTTCTCATGAAAACACAATTTCAGTCAAATTACGGTCAATTCTGTGATATTCTGTATTTAACAATAGATTTTGTTTTTATTGGCCAATTCTGTGATTCTGTCCTCAATTCCTGGATCGCAGAGATCATAAGGCCTTACATAAAAGCCTCATACAATCCCACTTTAAAAAAAACAAACAAAAAAGATCTCTGTAACAAATAATAACACACAGAAAGGATTCTGCACCCCAAAAAACAGCATTTAAAGTCATGAGTCAATATGACTGATGTAGCCCATGACTCCTCCTCTTGCCTGCCACTTGGCGCGTAGATGAAGCAACATTGTAAATGTTTTTTACTTTGATGAAGCCAGACAACAACAACAACAACAGCAACAACAACAGATGGCATCATTTTATTTTAGTGTGGACGGCATTGATCACCCATGAACCATTGCATCAGTTCAGTCATCAGATGCATCAGTCATGCTTCACAATGAGTGGCTCATTCATCAGCTGCTCAGCTGACTAGTTACGACCGTTCATGTGTGCGCACAGTCTGAACACTACAACCTGATTCTGTCCACCATTCTGGTCGCTTATTATTCTCCCCTCATGTACCAAGCTTCAGTTCCTCGAGCAGCGTCATCACTGCTGCTCATATTTTTTTGAGTGTTTTTGCAAAATCTAACTGCTTGACCTTTTTGCTATAAATGTTAAAATTCTTGACATGACTGAACAGCATTTTAGACAACAAATATTCAAACCAAAATCCATTCATGTTAACAGAATAAAGTCCAGATTTCAATAACTTTGATATCCAAATTCAACTGTGGTTCACCTTGACAGAGCTTACCTTTCAGGAAATGGAGAGAACCAGAATTAAATTAACTCTATCATGTATTTCAAAGTTCCCTCCAGCCATCTTTGGATCTTTTTCACAAGTCAGTATAAAATTAGGATTCTGAAAAGTCATGACAGATCTCTGACACTTTTAAATAAAACTCTACAGTACACTGGCTATGGCTCATAGTCTTTTACTGAAGGTAGCGGTGAGCCAGATGCCACACCTCCTGCATCATGTTTAATCAAATTATCACTGAGCAAACATGAGGCCAGCTAATAAACTGTATGCCATGAACAGACATCAAACAGCTGCATCAAACAAACAAGAGGTTACGACGAAGAAGGGCCTAGTTAATGAAAAAGCTAATTCCCTGAACCTTATTTTGTTGCTGGTGCCCCGTTATAAGGACTCCCTCTGTGCCGGGGTTGCAATGCATCCCAAAACTAAACATCTGGGAGTGGATAATTAGCTAGTGTGTGTGGATGTGTGTGTGTGCATGCTTATCTGTGTTTGCACCCAGGTCACCTCCCCAATTCACATCAGACCACATCAAACAACCGCATCTCAAGTCTGTGACACACTTCCATCAAAGGCAGCACACAAGAGAGAGAGATGTCCTCAGAAAGGCTCAATATGTTACGGTCGGGTTGCGTTTCTAAAGAAGGCCAGGATGTAAGCAGCACCATAAAGCACATAGCATGGCACAGAAACACACACACGTGCACACACACTCCCACTTACACAGTGCACTTCCTTAAAATGGAGTTA
>JAPZDX010000010.1:9927869-9940201 GCA_029783625.1 Naso annulatus | reverse complement strand
TTATGTTAAAGAAAGGAAATAATTTCAGCTGTGATCAATAACTCACATGTGTTCCATCAATATCAGGAGCTATTTTGTGTAAATGTGGACCTACTTTGGTGTAATTTGTCTTTGAACAAAGGCTGCCCCTTGTTTCATTTGTCCAGACAGATGCAACACAACGTTATAAACTTGAATTGTTTGTTATTGTTGTTTTTATCAAATTTATCTAACAATACACTTCTGCACATGTAACTGCAAACATATTATGTCCTTTATCTTAATTTAAAAAACTACTAAATGTAATTTCTACAACATATCATGTGCATTAGGATTTTTTTAGCCTATTAACACACTGTGTCTGCTTAAATTCCTACTGCGATTCATACTGGGTGATGTAAAGTTAAACATAATGCACTTTAAGACTGAAAAAGACAAGGTCAGCCAGTATGTTATGCTTGTATAATTACACCCAATATGCTTATCACGCTTATTGTTACAGCAGAGAAACGAAAGAAACAGCTGTTTCAATCGTCTTGACAGTGTCTCTTGATGGTTAAACCTGGTTTAGTTAAATACTGACAAACTCTGACATGTTCCCCTTTAGGATGTGTTAAAGCACTAATTCATTGGTCAAATAATCATAACAATGACATGAAAAAAACTTCATTCAAAAAAAGTTAACACTTGAGTGAGTTTACCTAAAGTTTCACTTCTCGGTTAAGTATCAGACTTGTATAGGCTCAAAGTAAATCACTGTGTTTCTTTCATCCTGGCTCTCTCCTATATTTAAGTTGACTTTTAATACAGAGACATTGAATACATATCTGGACTCAAATATGGACATTTTCCATCTCCATTAACAATCATGTTTCCTCAGCGGCTTGTTTAAACAGTGAACCCACAACAGTCAACCAAGACCAAATTCTGTTCTCTGTTTATTTTTATATGTATATATAAAATCATCAGCATTTTTTTATGTTGATGACACACTGCTTTATTTTCTGTTTTCTGCTATGCAAAATTACCTGTATCTTACATCTGTTGTTTTCAACCACATCGCATTTCAGAGAATGTGATCCTTCTTTCAAAAGGTAGATTTGGAAAATTTCATCCGTGCTTATATTTTGTAATGCCTTGGTCACTCGTCTTACCAAATCTTCTCTCTCTCTCTCGATGTGAGCTGGTCCCAAACTCTGCAGTAAGCGTTTGTAAAAAGACAATAATCCAGGATTCAATTCTTTTCATAATCTTCCTTTTAGTAAAAGTGCTTAATTTATCATTTTAGCAGACGAGGCATCATGAGCTCAAGCTCCTCTATATGTACAGGAGCTATTGTGCCCTTCAAGCTGTTCAAAGGTCAAGTCTGATAACTCCAGCTGTTAGCTGTCACTGCTCTTTACAACAGCCTCGCCCAAAGTATTGCTTGCTATACGTTCAGTCTGAATGTAAAATAATCTAATTAAAAATGTCACACTATGTCTTCCTGCAGAGCCCAACTTCACAGCAAAGCATCAGATGTTTTACACCACACCATATGAGATGCGCTGAGTGCTTCTCAACACTCAGAGCGTAAGGTAAAAAAAAACAAAAACGCTCACACCTCCAATGCATGCAGTCACACACACACGCACACACGCGCACACACACCGGCATACAAGCACATTTACACGTGTGAGAGGCAGGTGGCTGAAGTTATAAGTGGCGATGTTATCGTCTTGTCTGTGTATACATGTACAGTATAGAAGGGGTGGTGACATAAGTGACATCAGAGAGGAATTAATGCTTTTGCCTGAACACACAAGCACATGGTGCATTTAAAAACCCTGCAGGACCTGAAACATACAGGCTGTTGTTGATATGTGTTCCCTCTGAGGGCAAACAGACACGGAGTGAGGATGCAGTTAACACAAAACGAGAGATAAGAGAAGAAAAACAGTGATGGAGGCAGAGGGAGGAGAAGGTGGAAATAAAACAGAGGGAATGAGAAAATACAAATAGAAACAGACAGACAAGGGGGCTTGAAGAGGAACAAAAGTCAGAGAAGAGAAAGAAAAAATAACCAGGACGCAAAGAAAACAGGTCGGAGTTTCGACATGTGAAGCACTCTCGCTGTAGACCTATTCCCCGTCAGGCCTGAAGAGGTGGTGGTGTGTGACATCTAACTGATCACTGCTGGACTTCTGAGCTCATGACCTCTCGGCTGTGATGTTCCCCTCAAGAACCCAATTTAGCTCTCCTGGCTCGCCACGGTCACCTGAAGAAAAGGAAAAAGCCACCCAGCCACAAAAACGAGGAGGAGAGGAAGGACGCACGAAGGACAGTGATGGACTGCTGAGCAGGAGGCCTGAATATGGGCCGTCCTACATATGACGAAGCCCCAAACATTATGTGGCCCAGATCAGACCTCAGAGGGAATGTCACATGTAAAAAAAAAAAAGAAATAAATAAAAAATAAAAAAAATTCAAGAGTAATTTAAAACACCAGGATACATGATGGGTCACTACACTGTAAAAACTGTAAAATGTGATCTTTTTAAAATAAGAGCACAACATTACATCATTTTAAGCATTGTATTTTCTCCCTGTATTTGGCAGCGGGCCAACACGGTAAGTTTACGCTTAATAATACTGTATGTAAATTCCACTACAGAAGAGACTTGATGATCTCTGCAATCTGTATTAGTATCTGTCATTGGCCAAGTAAGTCGTAAAATATCGGCATATTGGATATCGGCAAAAATTACAATATTGTGCATCCCTAGTTCTCATATAATTTTAAGATAATTAGGCCAGCTAAGAGTAATGGCTGGATAGCTAGCTAGCTCTACAGCAAGCTAATATTGCTATTATCATAGGTCTATTGTTACCTTAAGGGATGGAGAGGCAATATGTATGTTTCCCAATACTCCATTAAATACAAAGTGCATAGTCTATCTGCATGTAAATCCAATTTCTACATGTAGAATCCATATTTCTACATTATATAAATAACATAGTGTGTACAATTTTCATTCCTGTCCAATCTAACTGATAATACAACAACAAAAACTCTGCAATACAGCACATGTAACAGACACACATATACTCTCATTCATATCTGATAATCTGTTGACACGGTTTCTAAATACAGAATGTTCTCTTTCTGAGTGATTTCTAATTGACTCTTCAGTTCAATACCAGCTTGGTGTGTGTTTACGTTTGCATGTGAACAAATTTGGAAAAAAGCTTCAGTGGGGGTCTGACTCTGTTGTCTCACTGTCACAGCGTTTGCATCATTTTGTCATCACATCTTCTCACTCTCACATTAGCATGGTGACACCCTGCTTAGTGTGCTGAAACGACGTGCACGCTTTGCACAACAGCACCGATTTTGTGAAAGCAGCGGGCTCTTTTTTCTCTCTTTTTTTGCAGAGTATCTTCATATAGCTCATTTCTCAGCGAGTGTAACAGCTCACTAAGCAGGGTATCACCATGCAAATATGAGACTGAGAAGAGAGACGCCTGCGAAACCCTGCAAGTGTGACACGGTGAGAGCGAGAGAACTAACGGGACTGTTCAATTATTTATAAGCAGAGATTGTCTGTTTATCAAACTGACGCCTGGAGCGTCGACCATGATTAGACTCAAACAATGGTGGTCTTCTCTGAGCAGTGCTGATGCAGCTTCCAAAACGCAGCCCAGATATGATTAAAACACAGACAACATCAAAAAGAGCTGTGTGTGTGTGTGTGTGTGTGTGTGTGTGTGTGTGTGTTTGTGTGTGTCTGTCTGTCTGTTGTCTACACATTAGGTCAGAGTGTTGAGAATGTGCATATATTTTCCTTATTAGACTTGGTTTGGAAAGCTATCATGTTGTTAAGCATTTAGTGACTGTTCAATTTGTTTTGGATGCTCTTTCCAGAAAAAATATTGACATGTACATTATCATACAACGCTATTAGATCTGCTCACAACGACGCAGTATGTTTAACTATGTATACTGATGATTAATGTTGAATAGGTGGAGCTAACGTACAGTGATGCTGTCATGATTTAAACAACTACAACTAGGGCTGTCACAATAACTGCAGAAAAATTGTGCAAATTTCATTTGTACCTACAGAAATTAGGCACTTTGAAAAATAAAAAAATATCACAATATTATCAAGCCAACTGCAGAGCATGGTAAACCAGCATCATAACCGCAAGTGACGTCACCTCAGCTCACGTTCAGATTGAAACTACAGCACCTAACAAATGTGTAAATCCCTCAGACATACACACGTGTATATATCTCTACCTAAATCCAACCTTACTTTGGAAGCATTTTGGCTTTCAGCCAAATCATAAACCTTAGCTACTTAACTCTGTTTTACATTATCTAACTACAACAAAATGTGATTATGTTTTAGTAGAATGAACATATGCCAGTTGTCTCACAAACTAATGAACCCCAAAGTATTAATGTATGTTAGTAACTATATGGCGCTTGTTAAAACATAATGTAATTATTATTGGCCAGTATTGGCCTGTTGCAGGTATATCGGTATCAGTGTTTATGTTCTCTGATATAGGCTGTTGTTAAAACTGTTTTCCAAGGCTGGAAAAAATGCTTAGACTAGTGATTTAAAATGGTGTAACAACACAGTCGGTCCAACGGAGGGCTGTTGTCGAACAACTAATGTGAAAAGTGTTTCCTCTTCAGTGCACCGATGTTTGGAATAAAGTTTGCTAAAATATAATATATCCTGCCTCCATTACATTGTAACCACAATAATCACATTCAGCGGATGTTACATAATATTGGACGTTGCATCAGATACTGGAATTTTCTTGCTCAATAATTTAATCCAAAAGTGTATGTAAACATTGTTTTGACTTGAGCTGAAAAGTGGCTGAAGTTAGCACGGCATTGCTTCTTGAGGCGTCAATTCTCAGTGGAATCTGCAGCACCAGCAAGACTTTCACAATAAATGAGTAATTTGATTCAGCAGTTTATCAAATATTGTTCAAAGCACCTTTAAAGAACCTTTGAATGCTGGTTATAGAGTTTCCCTTTTTGCAGTATTTTGTATTGATTCGCTCTATTGTGGGTAGTTTTTTAACACAGCATAAAAAATGCCTGTGCGAAGCTGCAAATCAAAAGAAATAGCATGGAGTGTAAGAGCAGGGCCATTAAGCCACAGGTTGACTCATGAGCTGAGGTGTAACACTTTGCTGCTGAAATGAGATGTTTTGTCAGAGAGAGGGAGGAGAAATGAGGGGATGGCAGAATGTGGGAGATCCGAAAATGGGCTCTGGAGGGAATAAAAGATGGGTGGTATGGCAGGATGAGGGAGGCAAGGAGGCAGCAGCCAGATGCTCCAGTTTCCTTGACAGAAATGGAGGTCAAGTGTAGCTTTATGTGAAGGCAACACAGGGAGAGAGGCACAGACATAAAGAGAAAGATGGAGGTGAGGGAGGTTGTATGATGACTTTAACTAGTGGTAAGGGACACAGCATTTGTGCTCACTGTGTAAGAAGTGCGATGGATCTAACTGTAGCAAATAAGGAGAGGATAAGAGCACAGTGTGGTGTCTCCTTCCAAGATGGATGGAGGGGGATAAAAGGCTTTATGGGAAGCCTAAGATCATTAATATGTGTAAATGATAGGGAGGGATAAAAATAAAAACATATGTTAACTTGGCAGGGAGGACGGATGGTAATGTGGCAGCTTCAGCGTAAGAAGAGCACTGACAGAGAGACAGTAGAATGTAGACCTCACCTATGTCAGGAAAAAGGACACCGTCTGGGCCAAGGCAATGATTTTCTATGAGTGGAATGTGCAGTGGACTAATGTGAACATGCACAATGTCTTTGTTTCTTGCACTTCTGCAGGAACTCAAAGGAAAACTTGCAATGGGGCAGATTTAGATTATTTTTCTGAGGAGAATGGAAATAATAGACAGCTGCATGGAGGATTGGGAATTGAACTGGTGCAGCCAATATAATTGCCAAACAGAACCAGGCACACAACACATTGCACAAACAACAGACTTCAAAGTCAATAAATCCGTCATGGTCGGGAGCCAAGTTCCACAAGCATGCAAGCTACAACTGTAGCAAGCAGAAGAGTGTAAACATGTTAACATACACAAGAACAAATAGAGAGAATACTCTGAATCTGGAAAATGTGTTATATCTAAAAGATAAAGCTGTTTTATAAAGAATCAATATGATAACTAGGGGCCAACCCATATGGGATTTATTTATAAAAATTTAAATATATATGTATAATCTACCAACTCGGTGGCTTTGTGGGTAGAGTGTCCACCCTGAGATTAGCAGATCAGGGTTCTACTGTGGCCGAGTCATACCAAAGACTATAAAAATAGTACCTGATGCCTCCCTGCTTGGCACTTGAATTGGATTGGGATAAGACTCTGCGACACACCAGCATCATGTCCATCTTGTACTTGTACTTGTACATCAGGCCTCCTCACACTACAGACACAGGAGATAGGCTGCTGCCCTATGGGTCTTCATGGCTCTCAAAGGCCATGAAGGCCCATACTGTATGTATGAGCTAACCTATATGTGTAACTAACCCTATCTTATATTTTCACAAACTTCAATCAAAACATCAGTGCACTGAACAGTAGGGTTAGGTTATAACTTGTTAAATAATGGCGGACAAACTACATAATAACACCTTATTAAATCACTAGTCAATCATTTTTTTCCGGCCTTAAAAAACAGTTTGTCACCATGAATGGCTCAAACTCCTCCCCTGCTTTAGTCAACCTAAATGTGCCTCAAGGCTCTGTGCTAGGACCCCTCCTTTTCACCATCTACATACTCCCACTTGGTCAGATCATCTGCCATCATGGTCTAAATTGCCACTGTTATGCCGATGACACCCAACTGTCTCTCAGCACTTCACCATCCACTCATCTAAAGATCTATGTATCATCTACCCTACTTCGACTAAACTGTAAACAAAAACAGACTTCATGTTGGTGGCACCCAAGGTGCTGCTCCGGAAGGTTGAGGATTTTCTTCCCCAATTCGACTGCTCCTTGCAGAAATTCACAACATCCCAACCGTGGACATTTTAAAAGCAGCTCTCAAAACCCACCGGTTAACCAAGGCCCTTGGCCTGTGGTTTGGTCAGTCAGTGAGAGTCAGAAACATGTTAGTTCTGATGTTACCTTGTTCTGGATTGTTCTGTCATTTGTCTGACTTGTCCTTCTTTGTCATTTTGTAAGCTGAAGGGGTCTATGTAAATCTAAGTTATTATTATAATTACATCGGCACATATCAGAGGACATATATGCCAATAACGATATATCTGCAAGAGGCCGATATTGGCCGATAATATTGGTCGATACCTAGTGATAATGGTTCCTCAACAACCTCTAACCACCACCACCTGTCTGTGCACTCAGCCCCAAACCCAAAATATTCTATCAAACACTGAATCCTTTCAACATGGGTTACAATTAGACATTTATCTTCAAAATTACTGTAATTTTTAACATGCATTCCTTAAAATAGAGCTAATATTGCTTTTTAGTTGGTGCTATTTTTAGCTGCGGATTAATCCACATTAAGTGTTCTTGTGTTTTTGTAAAAGAATCAAAATAAATTCCAGTGCCCATGTTTATTACAATAAGCAGACATGTTATGCAGCACACTGGTGTGGCTCACTGATGTGTTTTAATAGTTTAATCTCTCTGCTTGGAGGGAAAGCGTGCAGTAGATGACTTTTCGTAAAAAAAAAAAAAAAGTGAGTGAGCCAGTAGAGGGTGAGAGGAGTTCATTGTCCACTGACTGCACCACCTCTCTCTGATCTAAGCGCCTGAAGAAACAGGACATGGAAATGTGTAATTCTGCCATGGTGTGTGTTTTTGTGTGTCCGTGAGCAATAGAGAGGCCGTGATGCGAGACTGCATGTAAGGAGGTATATAGAAAAAGAGCTACTCTCGACTCCCCTGAGGTGTGTTCTGTGTGTGTGTGTGTGTGTAGGTGTGTTTGTGTGTGCACGTGTGCACATGTGTATGTGATCTGCATACAAATCTCTGGTGTGGTAACCCATCTGCCCCTGTGCTTCATGTTCCATCATGGGTGCCAGTGTGTCTCTATTTGTTGACCAGTGTAAAGAGGCAGCAAGGATCTAACATAAGGGCCTTCAGGCTTCTATCACAAAATATTGTTTTGCTCAGGAGGCAGGCCTGAGGCGGTGAAATCAAGCATCATCATAGGCTCTTTATCTTCATTCATTCAGCCTGCACTGAATTTAAGAGCTCTCTGAAATAACAGCAGTTTTAATGCCGGTAGCTGCCATGTCAGCTACTCATTAAAGCAGGGTTTTACCCTTTTATATAGTGGTACGGTTGCCAAGAATTGTCAATTCTTGACAATTTTCACAACATTTTAATGGCACATCTGTTTGTTTATGTAGAGATGAAACATCTGTATGAAAACAAACACCGCACACTGAATCAGACCTTTTCCATCAAACCTCTCTAATTCAGAAACCCAGCTTAAACTCCAGTCCTGATGACACCTGCTGAACCAAAACAGCATTCAGTGTTCTCTTTTCAGATCTCGCTCTCTTCCTCTGCTCTCTGAAAAAGCTGAAGCACGTATTTCAAGCTTTCCATTTCTTTGCCCCCAGCTGTGATTGGTTCCCAAGAAAGGCGGCATTTCTCGCATTTTGATGGGCTCCTCCGTCACATAATTGGGGGTTTTCTCTGAGCACTGAATTTAAAGGTTCGTCCCCTGTTATCAGCGCTAATGAGAAAATAAGTAGCGTTACTCTGATATGTTCCAGAGCAGCAGCGGAAGTGTAATGTGCTGTCTGTGATGCACTCCACAGAGTCAGATGTGTGCTTTGATAAACTGTCTGTGTGCTCTTTTCATCTTTTTTTTTCTCTGTGGAGTAAATGTTTTTTGGGTTAGTGTTACTCGAAGCATTGTCATGTGTTTGTTGTAAAATAAACATCAAGACTCGTATTTTCTACACGATTTTACAACAACTGAAAGCAAGTGGCTTTTTAAAGGAAATTCCCAGACTTATTTGCTCTGCCAGCGCACTGAATAAATATCTTAGCGAGAGCGGGTCGTCTATCATTCCTTCCCTTCACTTCAAAAATACTCCAGTGCCTCCACTGCAGAGGGAACAAGATGTTCCAATCTTTCGCCCTTTTAAACTCTCAATACATAATTGTATGGATTGTTACCAATTTATCCAAGCCTTCATCTGTTTCCTCTTTCACCCCCTCAGCTGTTTTTCCTTGACAGGGCAGCTGGTTGCATTGTATCATCTCAATGTCTCGCTTCACCGCATGTACAAACCTTTTTTGGCAACTACAAGCAGCCCAGCCAGCCAAGAGAGGCTCGCGTCGACTCCTTCCCAGTCTGTATTAATATTTACCAGGCTTGGAAACACAGGCAGATGTCAACCATGAGGCGATTTCTTCGTGTTGCTCGGTGGCGAGCCCACTCTTGTTCAGGATTAAAGTGTAATCCAAGCATCAGATTTGTGGTGTTCAAACATTTTGTACAATTGCACGGGGGTGGGGGAGTCCCCGCTTCTTTGGCGGATGCAGAACTAGAGAATTTCTCAATAGACAAGATGAATGTACCATTTCAATGAGATTGTTACTGTGACCCTGATGCATACTGAATATGTTCAGTTAAGTGGCCAAAAGTGTAATTAATTTTGGCACTGAAATGGAGCATGATATGTTGTTGTATTAACTGTCACAAGAGCAATAATATAGCCCACACACTCCACATAACATCATTAAAAACAACAGGAGACAACACACATCTTTCTCAAGAACCCTACTGAAACCTGAGTACCTACTCCATTGGTTTTAATGGAAATGTATGCAATGACAGAAACTCACACTAACAAGGACAACATTTCAGCACAGTTTAATACAAATACACAGTCAAGAGTTGAGTTAAGGTGTTAAAATCTGTTTCAGTCTTTAAAATATGTAGCAAGAGTCCAATGTGCACTCAACACAATACAGTATTAAAGCTAAAACCGTTCACAATCTCAAAACATGACACACATCTTTAAGATATCATCTTCATTGTGATTAAAGTGCCGCATGACAACCGATGAGACAGTATAAATCAGTACAAACTCTCATGTACACAGGCCCATGCAGGCCCCTCAGCATGTTTGAATTGTTACAAGGCTACATGAATTTTGAAAGGCCGAGAAAATGGATCAAAATGTATCCATGCAGTAAGTCAGAATTTCAGCACTGGACAGCTCCT
Organism: Naso annulatus; assembly: GCA_029783625.1. Lineage (NCBI taxonomy): Eukaryota > Metazoa > Chordata > Actinopteri > Acanthuriformes > Acanthuridae > Naso > Naso annulatus. Next base: position 9,929,962 of record JAPZDX010000010.1, on the reverse strand, counting down.
GCAAAGAGGCCGAGAGTACAGGAGCGTTTTCAGGAGGGACAGCTCCCGAATCTTACTCAATGAATTGCATTTGAACAAATAATCACTAAATTCTGTTGTGACAAAAGACGACCTGCAGGCCACCACACCCAGATCGAAACACTTCCACACTCTTCAAGTTGCACTGGTCAGAAATTAAAAAGACAGCCATTACAGCCTTAACACCTGTTTTCCAGATGCAATACTCCCCATGAGGACTGAAAGAGCAAACCGCACTTCATGTTTAATATCAGTGGTAATATCAGCCCTTTAAAGATGAAATAGTTTAAACACATTGAAATGTTGCTGACGGTATTTAGAGGTTGGTTTGAAACTGCACTACAGACATGTGATGTTACAAAGCTCACTGCTTAGTGTTTAGTAGCTGCCATTGGAGTTTTCACATGTTTCTCGGTTTGTGAAAAGTGAGTGAAAATTGCTTGTTTTACAACATTTTCAACCCAAACCACAAGAAGTTAAAAAAAGGAAGAAGAGGATGACAACCCGCCCAACTCTGCTGGGATTTCCCAAAAACAAGAAGCCTCCAAAACTTTCACAGTGGATTTCCTGAGGGCGGCCGGAGATGGATGCAGTTCTTCTCCACTCAGACGCTAATTTGGGCTTACACTGATTAAGCTGTCCATCGTGCTGCCAGGAGACCTCGTTGTATGTGTGATCCACTGTGTGCCTGAGCGTATGTGAGCAGAATCTCTAAAGCTTAAGGGGACACCGCCACCGTCAGCAGCAGCAGCAGTGCCAGTGATTCACAGGGAGGACAACATGAAAGAGCTGTGGAGAGCTGGTGACAGTGGGATTAGAGATGGGAGAGGAATCCTCCCCGTTCAGTCAGCAATTAACAAGGGAATAACAGCAAAACAAGCTTGGCGATCCTGTCATCAGCTCAGTCCTCAGGTGCACAGAGGGAAAGCAGCTAATTGAATGTGGAACTGAAAGTAGGACTGGATAATGAGACATGATGAGACAGTGTTTTTGACTCCTGTCAGCACTTCATGTTGATTTTTCATATTAAAGATGGCAAATTACTGCACAAACTGATGCTGCAGCCTCCTGTTAGGAACGGCTGTGAAAGCTGCTTTGATGCACAGTCATGAAAACTGATTATTTATCCCTCACACAGTGTTGTTGAATGCATCATGAAAACATATGCTACCTATTGGCAGTTTGGCCTCTTACATTGGCTAATAATCTCTGTATCATGTGTTCGCCCCGTGGCTTTCAGGTTGTGAACTCTCACTAAGCTGACAAGAGCAGCTTTTGACCCTCAGACCCCGAACCAGCAGCCAGGCAGATCATGTCCGAAGGGACACAGTGGCCTGACAAGGATCGCTCGCCTCAGGCTCTGTGCTGTCACAACATACATACCAACACATTATGTTTACTTGAGTTCCCCTATAGGCACATTTCAATGCACTTGTTTCTGTTTTTTTTTTAACTTCAGTTTAGTTCAGTTTGGATCATTTTAGGTCAACTTTCACACATGTTAATGTGAAGCTAGTGGTAAGAATTACAGCTGTGGTCCTAATGTGCTGCAAACATAAATCACTGTAGGTATGAAGCGAGTCCTGTTTCACACTACTCAAAGGATCATTATCTGTTAACGCTGAGTAAGGTGTTGTTTCAACCCACAGATACAGTGCCTAAGTTATTAGCTTGTGAATATACTTAATTATAAAGACTGCAACACCAGTCGCATAACTGACGTCATAACATTTTCCCTCCTCTGACAACAGAACTGACTAACTCCCCCTTCAAGTAGTTGCAGCTCTCAGCATGAGCCGATTTATAACGGTTTTCACCTCTTTTAATACTTGTCCCCTCGTCCCTGGAAAAACAGTGTGAAATCTGCCGAGCTGACGGCCATGTCTGTATTGATGATGTATATTGTCCAAGACGAGACATGTAGTTCACCGAGCATCTCACAAAAAACGTTGTGTTACTGTTTGATGACAAAATTCGACTTTCCTTGCATGAACGTTTAAATTGCCAACCATCATATGTGTAATTCAGGGCACAAGCCAAACGGGATCAAAAAATAATATTCCCTCTCCATTGAC
>JAPZDX010000010.1:9866985-9884142 GCA_029783625.1 Naso annulatus | reverse complement strand
CCCAGGAGAAAATGCATCAGTCTGATGCACTTTGAGTTTAAAAAAAAAAAAAAAATATATATATATATATATATATCATCACAGATATTTTTCCTCACATTTCATGATTAACATGAATAATGACATTTATTAATTTATTTGTTTGTGTAACATTTGCTGGTTGTAGCATCTTTAATGTGAGATATTGCTGCTTTTCTTCATCGTTTCTGACAGTAAATGAAAAGTCTTTGGGTTCTAAACTGTCTAAACTGAAGATGTAACTTTGGGCTCCTGGCAGCAGTGATGAATATTTTCATAATTTTTTGACATGGCATAGACATAAAGATTATTAGCCAATCTCGTCAATAATCAGTTCACAGCTTCATTTTTGGATTTTAATGTTTATTTATTTGTTAATACATAACCGTCGACGGTTACAGAAACAGTCTCTCACTAAAGTCACGTAAAATGTATGTCTCTTATAACCATAATTGACTTTACACATGAGTTTACCTGCATTCGGTGGCAACTTTCCAACACTGTGGCTCTGTATCAAACTGCACCAAGTTGCACTGCAGCTTTTTCTGATGGTAGTTCATTTGCTTGGACACTAGAGGGAGCTGCATGACAACATTTAGAGAGACTCACAGTCATACAATCAACATCTTTATTAGCACTGTCCTGGGAAATAACACGCCGCAAATTTACTGCGAGATGTTTTATCTCATCTGTCCTTTAATTATTTATAGAACCTCAACCAGAAGAGCACAAAGGATTCAGCTTGGAAGAAAAGTCCAAGACGTCCAGAAAGAGGGTCCATTACATGAAGTTCACCAAAGGTGGGTTTCCTGTTTCGGCAGCCGACAGTTTTTTTACAGCAGCGGATAGAGAGCAGAGGGACAAACAGGAAGGTGGACACACAAGGTTTCTTTTCTTACTCGCAGCACTTTTTCAATTGATTATCAGTTGGATTGCGTCGACTGGTCATCAGGCAGCAAAATTCTCCTCTGAAAATGTATCGGCTAAAAAAAAATTCAGGGCAACAGTTGATTCAATCTCAAAACCTTTGTTTGTTTGTTTTTTTTTAAGACAACAATTCAGTCTAAACCTCCGATTCTTCACACACACACACACACACACACACACAGACAGATGGACAGCCTCCTTCACCCCTGGATAAGCCTTGTGCTCTTGGCTCAAACCACAGACGCTGATCGCAGCTCTGTTAACCTGTGCTGGGTCATTCGGCCCGGTCAGTGCTATGGGAGTTTATTAATAAATCATCCTTCCACTTTCATTACTCCTTTAGACGTCAGGAAGTCAAGATTTGCTAGTCAAGGCCGGTACACTGATAGGCACGAGGAGGAATTTCATGTTCAGGTCCACTGGAGACCAAAGTGAATAACCACTTGCTCATATTTTCCTGTGAGTTGCTCTACGTGGAACACAGATGAGTGATTACAGGCACAACTTCTTAATCAGAACATCAGGAGTCCTTCTGCAAGAAAGTAGTGCACACTCATCAAATATGAACACGTGTTAGAGTCATTAATCTATAATCGTTTTTGTTATCGGGATCTTATGATCCTCAGCAGGTCAGCACGCATGGGAAAACAAAATATCTCAACTTTTGCCTCACCTGGAAGAGCCCTTTACATTTTACGTCATTCAATAGAGACTTCCTGTTTCCTGTTTGGGGCATCTGGCATGTCCATTTACTGCCCCCCCAAAAACAGCACCTCCCAGGGGCCGTGTGACCCGTCAGATGACCCCAGCAGATACGGCGTGGCCTCGGTCTCTCCCCCAGACCCTCTCAGTCTGTTTTTGTGATCTTAATTTGGAAGGAGCCAGAAAAAGGGTGAAGCCCTGATGGATGAGATGCACCGTGCAAGGACGCAAAGGTGTGATGATACCTTTTGATATTTTTTTTTCATCATTCTTCCATGCACCCCCACTGACACTGCAGTTAAACGCGCAATTGTCTCGTCTTTTAAACAAGCGTTTTTCGATGGATTGTCGAGGCGCCTGGTTTGCCCCTTCACTTCCGCTGTTTTCTGCTGGCGATGACATCATTAAAGAGCTCCAGCTCTCGTGACTGCACCGTTTGTTATAATTATGCTGTAGAACATTGTATATGATTGTAAATATCCTTATTATAAGGCTTCCTGTTCAAAAACAAACTTCGCCTTTAAGTCTGTCAGATATAATATTTAGGCCTTGACAACTCTGCAGCACCACAATATTTGAAGTATTATGCTGTTGACACATTTCTTCTTGAACAAATAGTGCGCTTCCTGCGATGCAAAATTTGCAGTAGGCCGTTTTTTCCTTCGTGGCTGGGCATCGGACTTAAATACTTTTACAGTACTGACCGAACTGCCTCAATACTACTGAGTATTGAAAAATGTCAGGTATCAAAATGTGGTATCCAGTGACCTAAGGAGTTAATCTTATTAGCATCAATGAGCTAATAGTAATAACAGCATGCTTGTTGTGCCAAGATCTAAATAGTTCTGTTTATTGGCTGTACACTTGTGTTTTACAGGAAAAACACCAGATTACACTGAGAGACAGGCTGACCATTAGTGTGTATAATGTCATCTTTTGTTAACCGGAAGTGGTATCAAAGTCAACGTATCGATGCTGGTATCGGTATCAAATTTTTCTTGAAGATGGCCAGCCCTAATCATGATATTGATCAGATTTTGGTTAACTGTGCAGCCCTACACCAAACTGAGCTTATGGAATTGCTTACAGCTTTGTCCTTCCACCTAAAATCAACCTCAATGACCTCATGAAAAGCTCCACAAACAATACTTAACTCATGAGCCAATTCAGCAGCCACGTCTGTCCGTCCTTCAACACTGTTGACTGTGAACTTGGGCCTCTTTTATCTTCTTTGCATTAGGACTCAATTCTACCCCAACCTGCCCTCAGCTGACAAAGGCTGATCCTGCAGGACTTTACGTTGTAATCCATTTTAGGAGACGATCCCGTCCATCGTCATTATCAGCTGTTTATAAAAGTCAGATGAAGCTGCTGTTATATAAAGACTGTTTTTTAGTATCTTTACTATCTCAGACTGCCAGAAGGCGGAGAGGCAGGAGGTTTAGGTGTTTGGAGGATATGCAGGTGAGAATGTTCTCACTGGAGTTCGATCTCAAGTCAGTTTGTGACTCTGCAGGCAGCCGACGTGTAGATCAACTGTTGTTGGCAACATGACACCACCTAAAGAAGTTTTCTTCTCAAAGAGGCTGCAACAGTTGTCATGCAACAGAGGGGACGCCGGCACTACTCGTTTGTCCATATGTGTCTAATGACTTAATTAGAAACCTGAGAGTCAAGCGCCTCGCCTGCCAGGTGACTGACAGTCATAAACTTTCAGTGCACGCTGACTTTGAAGCTGTCAGCTTTGAGATGTTTAAATGTCGTAAATTTTGATGGTCGTCTTGTCTCACAGCAGTAGGTGGCAGCTACGGGAAGTCTTGATTTTTTTAATGTTTTTATTCCTTCCTCTTCCTTCTGTTCACGTTGCCTGACTCTGTCCTGCTTGTAGTTTGGGTTGGCATGGGCAACCAGAGAGTTACCTGGCAGACATAACCTGCCACGCCTGTTTGCATGCTTCCACCGACTGCTCCGATGGCGGCTCCCCTCCCTGAGAAGATGTTGCCAAGTTGAGGCTTGTTAATAGATTTAGTGTCGCTAATCTCATTACCTGTAAGGTTGAAGAAGTCATGTACTACACTCATCGTTCAGGATGTGCACAAATCATCTGTCTGATTTCATAACAAGTCAGATAAAAAAAAACAGTAAGAGACTGCACAACTCAGACTAATGAACACAGCCTAACTTTTTACACTGGTTGCACTTGTGCGCTTAACATTTTCATTTTGGAGCACACAAAATTTGTTGGTGCAAAGTTGGTGCACCTTTTGGCACCACAGCTACAACTGTTAAACTTTTCTCCACAGTCAGATCTTATATGGGTTTGCTCGTGTCTTTCTGCTTAACTAAAAAAAAAACCAAAAACATGTTTTTAGCATGCAAGCTCAACTGAAGCACTTCGTATTACTTTTCTGCTTATATTAAAGGTGCTCTGCAAATTAAATTTGATTGATTTAACAGATCAAAGAATTAGGAGCTTCATTATGGCCAGAAAGCAACACAGGAGCACAGAAATAATGTAATTTTTAACATAAAAAGTAGTTTTTGCACGCAGTGTGTGTACTATTGGAAATTATCATGTCACATCTAATGTTATGTACACCATAATGCTCTGACAGCATAGACCACCTATGTTATGTGCACAATTTAAAAAGAGGATTTGGCGTGTAAGCTAATCAAAGCACGTTTCAGACTGGACAAATGATTTTTGATCTGGTGTTTAGGCTTGTGTTCCTGCTGTTACGTGGTGGTGGGTCACACACTGATTACGTTACTTGACTGCCGGCAAAGCTGCTGAAGACACAATGATATTTCAGTTGTAATATGAGGAAGGCAGAGGATTAGTGGTCAAAGCAAAACGCAAAAAGCACTTAACTAGTTACTTCAAAATATTTCAGATGCCAGCGGAGAACTTGGTGACTTGATTGACAGAGGAGTTAGCTCACCTGCAGCCTGCAGCTCTTAATCTACCAGCTCTGTTCTTGTTCCCTTCCTTTTCTTTATGAAAATATTCAAAAATGATCCGCTGTCAACAAATGCTGAAAACCACCGTTGTTTTGGTCTGAGACCATGTTTTTGAAACTCAATAGTGGTTAATAGCGGTTGTATTGTAGCTAGTTAACACATTGTATTTTCTGTGACTAGCCTCCTTCAAAATAAAAGTCAGTTTGTTCAGCCGGTTAAATACCTTTAATGTGAAGCTGTCGCTGAAGGAAATGTTCAGTTAGCATTAGCAGAAAACACTGTGTGCCACAGATGAACACCTGAACAGACCAGCTAAATGCTAGGCGCACTGGTGCGACCAAGGAAGATTCTCAGTTGCATTTCGTAGACTAATGGTTGCATCTGCGGCCACAGCGGTTGTATCCTCGAGCCCTGCAACTATTTTGTTTGCATTGTCTATCACTAAACACTTTTATTGAGTGATTGGTTAAGTGCCCTTGATCCTGAATCTGTAAAACACGGCTGCAAGAAATGCCGTGGCCATAGTTGCATCTATGCTTCCTTCTCACTCTGCTTTTTTATTGATATCCTGCTCAGGCCGGTTCCCTCACTGCCAGCACTGAGGATTGATGGTCTTTGTGTGCAAGCAAAGGCACCAAATTCTCAGCTGCGTAGGTCCGAAGGCCCGCAGCATAAACCAGTAACCCAGTTTTAATTGCTGCTTCCATCTGTCACCTGTCACAGCAGCAGGGGAGGTTGATGCAGGATTTAACTACAGCTCTCGAGCCGACGTTGCTCCAGTGGTTGGCTTCATCGCAGTCTGCCTCACTGGTCTGCGTTCTGCTCTCTGGTCACATTGATACGAGTGTACACCATCAATCTCATTGAGCGTTTTCAGTAATTTGTTAATTTTCTTTATGGAGCTTTAGTGGATTGTTAGTCTGGTTTGACGAGTTATCTGTGCTGACAGTTGTTGGCATTTCAACTGTGTCCTTGGAAACCAGCGTGTGTTCACAAGCACTTTCCACTGCACGTTAGCAGCGGCTGTGCTTCATCCTGCTGAATGGCTCTCAGTCACCTTTTGAGCGTCTTTGGGAAGAGTAGGGTTAAGCTGCTGCTTCTTTCTTTTTTTTCATCAGATCACTGTTCATTGCACTTTCACCTGAAAGCCTGAGAATTTTGACAGGTACTTCCTCATCCAAACAGCAGAGAGGTCAGATTGGGCATAATTTTACTTCTGACCTGAGTTCACTAGAAGACAACACAACAGCCCAGCCCCCCCCGCCGCCACCGCACCATTTATTTTAGTTTTCAACATACTTTCTTGGTTTTACTTCTTAGACCTGCATGTGCAGCGACTTTCAAAGCCAAGAGGAGGGGAGATAGAAGTTTAAAAGCAATAAATAACCAAATGTTATCAGAGCCCCGCTGAAGGAAGAGGATGCAGCTGTACGAACAGGACCCAGGCTTGAGACGGGCCACTGTGTGCTTCAGGAGTCTTTGAGGCCCGGCTTGAAAATGGGAATCCGGAGGCGTGGCGAGGGAGGCCTCGTCGTCGGTTTATTTTTCTTTGCCGTTTTATCCCAGGAGCAAAAAGAGAACCACGCAAAGCTCCCTGTTTCTTTAGTCCAGAGACCACCTCCTCCTACCTTCTAACCCAAACACACACAGGCACACACACACACACACACACACACACACACACTTTGAACTGCAACTATTGCAGGCTGATTAGATATAGAAATGGCCTATAAGTTATTTGCATTTTGAATTTTGAATTTGATTGTTTTGTGCGTGGGTGGGTGTTTGGGGCTGCATTTATTAAAAAAATCCTACCAGAGTATTTTTTGGGGGCGGACTACTACTCCTCGTTCATTTTATCAGTTTAAATTAACCTTGTTTGTGTGTGTCGGAAAAATCGATTAAAATAGAGCCCAAAATTAAACTTTCTTTATATTTTCTGCACAATTTCTAAATTGGGGCTTCGCGACATGGCCTAAAAGTAGAATCCCTGATTTTTTTTTTTTTAATACCACATTTGATTTTTGATTTTAATCACTTTTTTTGTTAAACTACAAAAGACAAAGGAATTATTTCAAATACATTGTTTTTTAATTCAAATAAAAATGAATTTCTCTACTGACAACAAAGTGCAAACCTAGCATTAACCCGACTAAACCTTTTTTAAATAAATGGTTTGATCAAACAAAGATGAATCCCCCTGTCTGGGATTAATAAAGTGCCAGCCCAACTTTCACCAAAGTTCACTTACGAAAAATAATATAAAAATTTTTTTTCTTCCCCTCTTAAATGTAAGGATCTTTCCTCCCGGACTGAAACAGATCTTAACTGCATCTTTGGAAAGAGAGCCAAGAGAAGAGACCAAGAGCAGGTAAGACACATGAAAACAGTTTACAGATGAATCATAGCCTCTCTGCCTTCAAGTAAAATTTCACCATCAGTTGAGCGTCATATACGACACTTCTTCCCCTTAAAATGCAGTCAGGCTAAATACACAAGTGTAAACACACACACACACACACACAAAAGATCAAACTATCAACAGCTTAAGGAGCAGTGTTAGGCATATAATCAACCCTTCGCTAAGCCACACCCCCTTAGTTACTGTTGCTATGTCTGTCAAGCTTTCGGAGCTAGCATGGAGCTCACACTGTCACTATCTGCACTCCCTGGTGAAATATTGTCTGATTTATGTAAAAACAAAAAGTGATTTCAGACAGAAGGTCTGCAGTGAGCCTCTGAATGATAAATACAGGAAGTTAAAGTGACTCAGCAGTGAAAACAGGTTAGAGTTATGAATATAAAGATACATGCTAAAGCCTTCAGATCACAGTGCAGCCGCTTCAACTTGTGTTTCACTTCATTCTTCAAACAAGAAAGGACTCTTGTCATGATTTAGGACCCGCTTAGGACAAATGGAGGACACGTCTCTTGATGTATTAACGTTAAAAATGAAGTTGGGCTTTTTTGTCAGGTTTGAGTTTGGTTTACCAGTGTTGCAAACTGGAGAGCTGCTTTTTCCAGCCTCAGGCGTGCTGGTGCTCTTATTAGATATAAGTAACAAAAACTATCCAGCTGATATCAACCAATAACATTAAAACTGTGAGGGGTTCAAGGGGGAACAGTTTTGCCCGCAGCTTAATGTTACACTTTTCAGCATTTTCAGAAAGTAAATCTCCTTTGAAACTCGCCGAATAACAAACATCACTTTGAAAAGTCTCCTAGACGCAACATTTAACCACGATGAGCTGGAAAACCACGGATCCACCTTAAAAATGACAAAAGTCTGAAAAGGTTGGTCAGAACTGGCAGACGCTACGCTCTGATTGGCCTGTTTGCCTTAAAATTTAAACTTACACACATGATTTGGAGTGTGTTGAAGTGAGCTTTTCTAGTGTCATATCCAACCACGAAATAGGATCAGCGTGCCTGACACCTTCAGTTAGTGATAATATTGATTAGATCCAGTCAGTCAGTCTGTTGTGTCAAAGTGCATAATATCCAGTTATAGAGGATGTGTACTCTTAAGGTGTGAGTTCCTGTTTTTGCAGTGAAACAGTCGTTGTCTAAACTTGGCAGACCTGTGATCAGTGTGAAATGTGCAGTGGGAGGGGGGGTGACATACCTCTGGCCAGATGGCTCCAGCTTATCGGCCTCTGTCTTGGTAATTAAGGATGACCACTAGTGCAGATGCCTCATCAATCGCTGCGGCATCATGTCATCCTTCTGCTTCTACAGGGCCCAAGCAGCCCGTGGCTCGAGATTAGCCAAGTCACAGCATGCAGCTTTAACACTGCCAACAGGCCACTGATGGCGGCAAAACACCTAAATCCAGTTAAAGGATTTGCACTCCCAACCCCCTGCTCCTCTCTTTTTGCACTTGCTCTCTTCTCTACTTGTGTCCTGCAGCGCTCACATCAGGTAGTTCTAACGCCAGTGGCCATTATTAAAGGCAAATCAAAATTGGGTTGAGGAGTGCAGAAATCTGAAATGATGACGCTTGCAATAAAAGTTGTGTTGTTGCTCCTGGCATTGGTGGCTGGTCACTTCAAATGTCACTTTGCCATTCGGCATGATGCAAGCTCTCATGCTTTTGAAACGTAGCTTACAGGCTTAGACAGGTGCAAGTTATACCTCAGACATGGTTAGTTCCTTTGGCCAACTCGCCAAAAACAAAACCTTATTATTTAAGATCCTTTCCACTCAAAAGCATGTTCTTCTTATCTTTATGTCGCCAAAAGTGTCTGCCTTTGACTTTACTGGCTTACATCAGTGCAGTTAGTCACTAGTGAGGTGTTCTTACATTCCTCTGCTGAAGGGGGCGACATCTGTGCACTTTGTTAAAATCTATGGATGCGCTCACACTTTTCCCGATTGCCCCGCGCCATTCCAATTGCCCCCTGTCCCCCATCCCCCTCAGGCCTGCACTCACATTGCTCCAGTTTAACTGGGCCTGAGCACGCTACCTGATCTATGGAGTGCAACCCATATTTTCAAATACTGAACTGTCAGTTGTTTTCATCTTGTAATTTTTTATTTATTTATTTTGTTATCTGGTATCCACAGTCTAAAACACTGTTCGTATGATGCAAGTTTTTGCATCAAACAAAACACTTGTTGCGGTTTGACCTTCCTTTCACATGACAACGGCGTGCTGACGCCCCTGAAACTGCAAACTTGTGAAAGTGGGTTCCAGAGTGTAAACTTTTGAATCTGCAACCTTCTGTCTGGCTGTGTAAACTGGCAAACTGCCAAGCCTGTGAAAACAGTGACAACACTAATGCTAATGCAAGTGCAAGTCAGTGCATTCTGCTACCACTACCAAACTCTGATTAAACTCTCCACAGTGCAGCGAAAGCAGGTCGAATATGACGACAGTCCGTTGAGGTGAATTTAAGTGTTCGTAGAATAATTTTAGAAGTCAACCTACGGCTGAATTTGTTTAATTTGTGGCTGCTTAGGGCTTAGCAGCAACAGGAAGTTAACAACTTTTAGCATCTCTGATGGTATGTCATTACAAAGTTACACCACTGACTGCCGGGCTGGCACACAAACTACACCGCTTTCATTTGTTCATGTAAATGCAGATTTTTTTTTAAAGACACAAAAGACAGACTTTTCCTTTTTTAGTAGGGCTGCTCTCGGCTAAACGTGGCCTGAATTTGAGGTGAATTCTCCACAAACAGTCACAGTGATGTCGGCGCTCTGCGCCTGTGTTGGTGCGTGTGAATCCATGCCGTGCCGAAGCCCACCTCTTCCAACTGTGCCAGGGCCGACGGGGTACGGAGCGCTCACGCTAGTCAAACAAACTGTGCTTTCGGGATCAAACGTGCTCACCCAAGGCAAGTTAGGTCACAACTTTAAAAGTCAATTGCAGGCAAAGAGACCTGACATGACTACATAACAGACTTGTCAGTGAAGAGAATAAAAGTTTAAGAAGTGACTCAAACAGACTGACAGCTTCTGTGTATTTTGTCATGGCTGAGTAAATCTTTTTTTAATAAACTGGTACTTTTAGGGTCCGAAGATCTGCTGACCCCATAAAGAAACAGAGGAACAATGACGAATGTCCCTTTTGTACTCAGAGACACAGAAAAGCCTCCTGCTGGCTTTCTCTGTTTATCTCAAGCATTTAGCTTGAAGAAATTGGCATCTTGAAATCCATAAATAGCATGAGAAAAGCCTCCTCTATTCCCCTGCAGGTGCCGAGCCATAACATCACAATGGCTTCTGCTCCCCAGCTGATTAACATTGGAAATGTGAGCAATACACACGGTCATTTTCTCCCTAATCGTTTGGTTATGGGTTGTTATTTTTCAGCCAGGAGGGACACCATTGAGCATATCGAAAACATTGAACACAATTACAATGACTTCCCATGAGGCCTTGTGCTGAAGCCCAGCTACATCTGAGGTTGCTGGGAAGAGGTAAAGAGGGTGATGAACCAATCAAGCTTTAGGCATTGTGCAGGGTCTCTTGTGTGTGCGGTGACACTGCCAGTAACCTTTGGTGCACCTAGATGTGTGCTTACTTTACTGTTTCAGCACATAATACACTCTGCAGTAAAAACTCGTAAACTCCCCTCAGACTTGTATTCCAGAGCAGTGACTATATCAGCATTAGGAGCTTTGGTTTAGCAGTTTATTTGCAGCCACAAGTTGCACATATCACGTGTCTGCATCCTGACAAGGTGAGGCCAGATGACTCGAACGAAATCTGGATCTGCTTCTCCAAAGCTGCCCTCTTTCCCACTCATGAATCTTCCAGCACTTCACCCACCACCCACGGCTGTCTCTCCAGCCTCCCTTTCCACCAGTCCCCCACTGCTGGGGTTTTCCTTCCTCCTGCAGTGATGTGCTTCCTGCTTGCCTCTTATCGCTGCTCACAACGCTCCCTGAAAACGCAGACAGGCAGACACACACATACACGCACACACTCAGCTGTCCCACATGCCTGTGTTCATCAAAGGCAGCACTGGACGGGATGAAAAGACCACATGAGCACATGGGACATATTATTAACTCCTTTATAGCAATAAGTTGTATACACGTCACCACTAAGTCTCATCCATTATTGTGCCTCACCTTAAACGGCGTCTTTAAATTATGTGGAGCTGTAAACCTTTTTTGACAGTAGGGCTGTGATGGAGATTAAAACGCCTTTGTTTCATTAGTTTGAAGTTTTTTAAATTTAAATATTTTCCAGTTGAAACCGAAGGGTAGATGAAATGCTTTTGATATTCAAAGAAAAACAGATGCACCTGGAAACATTAGAAACAAAAATTCAAAACAAACAACTCATTAAGAAAAGTTCTCTGAATTAGATCATTAGATATCTGATGGAAGAATAATGAAATAAGCTAAAGTAGACCTATCATCTGTTTTGAAGACAGTATTCCAAAGATATAGAGGTCTAGTCCTTTCATAAATTAAAAACTGAGCATTGATGACTAGAGTTTTAAAATCATATCAACTCCTTTCTTCTCTTGTGTGACGGATGGAAGGAATATTAAGCACAAACATCACACATTTTATGGTGCCTTTCATGTATTTATTTTTAATATTTTTACTAATTCGTTAATATGTTTTTATGCTGACTACATAGATAGAAATGTATTTTGTACTCGACTGCTTTGAACTGGATGGTGTTTTTGAAATTCTACCAAAATTAAAAAATATTCAGCAAAATATATTCAGTACAACACAGCCAGTATGTGTGACCTCAATGCTCAAATATGTTATTTAATAAGTTACAAAGTGTAAAAAAATAAATAAAACAAAACAGTATCACTAGCCATGTTTCCATTAATTATGAAGTGAAATATAAGTGAACTTTTGTCACCTTGCAAAAAGAAAATGTGAATTGTGCGAGTTTTCTACAACTGGTCTGGAGCAAATTAGCCAGACTACAAAGTGTAGTTTGGTCAGAAGGTGGCAGTAAAGGCAACGTTACACATTGCTGAAATAAACAGTAGAAGAAGTCGAGGTTGCGGACCAGAAACAAAAATGGTGGCATTTCATTTAGGTTTTCCATCTGAAGTTGCTGCTGTGTTCTTTGGATGAGATCTACAAACACTTCGGTCTCTGCGTCGCTCCACACATACCTGTTGTTGTTTTTGTTGTTGTTGTTGTTGTTGTTGTTGTTGTTGTTGTTGTTGTTGTTGTTGTTGTTGTGTTCAGCCGTGTTTTCACATGTTTAGGGAATCAGCTTCTTGTAGTAACAATTGCCTACTGCTTCTTGTGGGGAGTGGACCTAGCAGATAAATATTCACTATGTCACAATTTATTCAAAACTGCTGTTTCCATCTCCCATACTGCTCATTACCTTCTATTCGTCAAAGACAAAACACCTGCTCATGTGAGCGTAAAAACTTTTTTGGCAAACGTAAGTACTGTTTTTCGAATTTTGCTGTTTCCATTTAACATTTCTAATACGAAATCTCAAAATGCGCATCAAATACGTTTATGGAAACATGGCTACTGCCACTGGCAGAACAGCAGTATTGGATTGCATTAGACTGGACAGGTCTATCTAATTAAGTGGCAGAGTGTGCAGTCCTGCATTCTAAGTTTATTACACTAGTGCAGAATTACTTGTTTAATACAAACTATTATCTAAAAATTAAATGGATGACCAGCATTTCACCCACGCCCTCGTTGCAACGTAGCCTGTAGCCACCTGAAAATGTAGGCTTAGAACTGTTACGTATGCTCCCTGACCGCTGAGGGTTATCAAGTCTCAGTGAAGCACCTGTCCATCTACATGGCTCTCTGTTATCCATCACCCATCCTACGCTTGTGAGCCTCCTCCATCTCCTGCCTCCTCATGCGCCCCTCAACACAATTACTCACGGCATGACAAACGACAGGCCCTCTCTGCCGCGATATCAAAAAGCCCCGGCCACTTCTAAATGAAGGCACTTTGGCAGC
The DNA here is from genome assembly GCA_029783625.1 of Naso annulatus. Taxonomy (NCBI): domain Eukaryota; kingdom Metazoa; phylum Chordata; class Actinopteri; order Acanthuriformes; family Acanthuridae; genus Naso; species Naso annulatus. The sequence continues at coordinate 9,871,105 of JAPZDX010000010.1, read as the reverse complement.
CCTGTGCTCCCCGTGCTTATCGGCGGGCGAGCAGTGCCCCTGGCCATCCTACGTCCCCCTCTCCTTCCCCTTCCTTCTCCACCACCGTGCCCTTCTCAGGGGGTTTAGTTAGGGGAGCCACATGGAGGGCCAGCCCAGCTTGATTTATCTCCCTTGCCCCTCTGCCCGGCCACTCAGGCAGGCCGAAAGAGCCGACGAGGCTCCAACGGGCCTCAGCTCGAAAGCCCGGCATTAGCTGAAATAAACCATTCTGCCGCCCAGTGAAAAATGTCCTCTGATTGGCTAATTAATCAGTCAAAGGGGAGCGACGCGGCTTGTGACTTGAGGGACCCAAGCGGGCGACCGCAGAGGGCCTGCTGATAAATAGACTCCCCGCCGATTCATACATCAACAAAAGTTAGTCATTTTTTAAAGCCGCCAGCTCAGATGAAAGGTGGAAACAAGCCGTAGTTTTATTTTCCACCTACGTTTTCTCCCACATTTCTTTTTTGGTGCAAGTGTGATTTGAAAAAGTTAACACTAGTAAAAAAAAAAAAAAAAAAGGCTATTTTCATTGCGTTATTGTGACTGTAAAATGACCGCTTTGTTATTGCATAATATAAAAATAAAAAATAAAATATATATTTTTTTTTTTTTTTTTGAAGAATAACCAGAGTAATTTCTGATGTCACGTTACTGAAGCATAATGCAGTCACTGAATTGAATTTTCAGCTCAGTGATCCAGCTTCTAAGTCAGCACAGTAAACATAACGTTCACATCTACGTTAAATATATATATATATATATATTTTTTTTTTTTAACTAACAGATACAACAATTTAAATATTTTAATTCTAAGTTTTGTTACATTTTGTTCTGTCTGTCAGGGAAGAAAAATGGTTGAGTATGATTTGGTCCAAGGCTTGTTTTGATGTCTGAACCCTGCAGCCAGACAGCCGGTACGGCGCACCCCGCTCTCGGGTCAGCATGACCCCTGCGGCCTCTCCCACTCCCACTCCTGCTCAGGCACAAAGGGCCGAGGATCAGGCTTCATCGGGTGGCACCTGTTGCAAGTTTTTCTTGCCCACGCGTCGTCCACATGAAGGATCGCACGTCAGCGGGGGCTCCCCTGACACCAGCATCCTAAGGAATATGGGACAGGGGCAGTGCGGGTTGGGGGCTCGGGCGTGTGGCAGATGCGTCGGCGAGGCGCCAGGGAGCCGAAGGGGGAAGTCGGGCGGTGAAACTTTGCTGATTGCGCAGAAGCAAAATGTGTTTTTGGTTCAGAAATCGTCTAAAAACTCTACGAGTTTCACAGGTTGCTGCTGAAGCCTGTGAACACTGAAGTGCCCGAGTGTTGAATTGTATTTTGAAAGAGTCACAGTTGATTGGGCTGGTCAAAACAGTTCCGTTAACATGTCTTTAGTTACTTTAATCATGTAAAAGTAAGACAACTTTTTAAATTTTAGTTCTGTTTCAAATAACTAAGCAGACTCGACAAAATGTGGTCGCTTTTACTAACTTCCACTGTTATTTTAAAGCTCTTTGTACCAGTTGACTTCCATCGTTAGGATGTTAATTAATAAACTGTGTTTCTCGTATTTGAAGACTTGCTTTTTTGCAACAGTTTTATTGTCAGCTTACATTCTTCATGTGGTTAAATGTCTGGTGCGTCAGTAACAGGATTATTCTGGACTCACTGCATTCCTGAGTTCCACTGCATTGTATAATTAATAGTATAAATAGAAATACGGCACCAAAACGGAGACTTTCTTTTTGACTCAGTTATCCATCAACTTGCAGCACCGATCTGTTGAAAGGGGATGCCGGTGTGAACGTGCGCTGCAGTAGTGTGGTTGGCGCACTTTGAATGGGCCAGTGCGCTCATGCAGGTTGCCGGGCTCACTGTAAAGCTGAGGAGCTCTAATTCATTCTCAGATAACATCTAATTGCCGCAAGCAAAAGCTTTCCCTTTCTTAAGCGCGTTTGTTGACAGGCCCTTTTGCCTCTGCCGCTGAAAAGATCAAGACCCGCCAAGCAACCCCCCCCCGCACACACACACACTCCTGCAAAGAGACACACACACATTTACCACCTACCTCCTTGGCAGTTGTGTGGACTGCTCCCCCCTGGCCATGCCAGCATGCTGACACTTACAGATTAGCGCAGGACAACAACAACAACAAAAAAAAGCGTCTGTCTCTTAGTTACCGGCCGAAACTAGAATACATGAGGCCAGGGTAATTACCGCCTGGTGAAGCTAACCGCCCAAAGATTTCCAGCCCTCTCGGCTGTTTACAGCCACCGACTCCCGTTTAATCACTGACTCTTTAATCTAATAAATCACAGCTGGGGAAAATAATCACTGCATCCTCCTCGCTGGGGTTGGGGTGGGGGACCCCTATCCTCTTGAGGGGGGCATTGCTGGCAAGCGTTTGCAATGTTGAACAAGCACAGGGCAGTCACGCTGCATGCATAATGTTGTCTTCATTTGTTACTTATGATAAACGTTCTCGCAGTGGTCACAAAGTACAATTTTTCAAAACCCATTTTTTTGTGTTTTGTCTTAACTACACGCAGAAAGTACGCTTTTAGCAAAAGTACTGCTTTGAGGAAGCTTCAATGTGTGGCATTTAATGTACTTATGGTACATCAGTTTACAGTTTCTAACTTTATGTAAGTGTTACATCTGCACAGGACGTTGATAAATGTTAGTATCACTTTAGAGGCACTGACAATACCTGAAAAATATCGACGGTCGAGCGAAGGGTTGCTTATTTACCAGGGAATGAGGTATCAACCTGTTTCGGTGTCCGCCCACATCAGGCTCATGAAGGATGGGCTGCTGGACTTGTGCGCTCATCAGGGAGAGACAGCTGGCTAATCAGGGCCTGATCCATAGACCTTGAGTATCGCCAAATTTATTATTGTGGCAGGACAATGAGGGCACACTCATGCAATTACAGACCCAACCGATATTGGCTAGAAATTATTGAAAAAACAGCAAGTAATGCATAGAGGCAGTTTTTTATAAATGTAAACAGGCAACTGCAGCTTTTTTAGATGCTAATTAACATGTGAGCCAGAAGGGGATTATATACCTTTTTAAATAGCTCATTGGTTAGACTTTACTTTTCATTTTGACCTATTTTAGTCACTTTTAGTAAGTCTATAAGTAAACCTCAAAAGGGCTGGATATTGGCAAAAACTTAGCGAATATGATACGCATCACGGTACATGGTCACAGTACAATTATATTATGATACATTGAGATACAATGCATATTGTGATTTATTGTGATATTCAAAATAATTCACTGTAAATGTAAAAACAGGGAGTTTAAATGCTAGTTACTGTGTATGATCAGGATAGTCTTCATACATCACATTCATTCATTATATTGATAATTTAACTGACAAACTGAGTCAAAACAATTCATTTTAATATTTCCTTTCCATTTCATTTGAATGGAAAATTGCCAAACACACTGATGTAGCTGTCATAAAATCAAAATGAAAAACGAAATTTAATTGCACTCTTGCACTTCAACTGGACACACTAAAACTGTGGACACATGGAAATTGAAAGTATGAAAATAGTGCATAAGTGTTCTTTTGTGTCACTGAACTTTAAGACTGGATTTTGTCAAGGACTTCACGATATGATATGTGTCACAATACGATACAGATAATAACCACTGTGATATATTGCCGTATCGGTATGTAGCACAGAACTGGCATCTGAGACTTGTGGAGTTTTACACTTCTGCATGAGGCTCAGATTTTTTATGACTGCTAAACATGCTAACAAGACTCCATTTTTCCTGGTGGTCCTGTTACATTTTAAACCTCATATCCACTTTTTGAAGGGCTAGTTGTGGATGGGATAGCTAACCTTGTTACAGTTTGCTAATTTGATAAATACAGTATAACTTGAAACTGGTTTAGGGCCCCATGAAGTCTGTTTTATTTATTTATTTATTTTTTTCCAAATGTCATTTTATTTTTTCCCAAATTCTGTTTATTCCGTTTTAATTTGGCCGTCTGAAGGGGCGTGGTGGCCCGGCTAGCGTTAGCAGCAGCAGCACATTGTTTTTTCCTTGTTTTTCACATGGGCTTTAGACAGCAAGTGGTCTTTGCAT